>JAQFVV010006238.1:4971949-5408627 GCA_028023455.1 Epiperipatus broadwayi
GGAGCCGAACAGATAGTATTGCTAATATATAGGAAATTACTTGGAATCTTCCAAGAAGCATGTTATAAAATAAATTTTATATCAAAAAAACTATATATTGGCAGGGAAATAGGCAAGAGGATCCATTTAGAATCAGTGAAACCATACTAAAGCATCTAGATTCTATTTTATATGGTTTCTTCTGCTATTCTCGTCATGCTGAAATAATTATAAATGAGTTTAAAACCCAAGAAGAAGCAGGTTTAATTTTATGAGTTATTTTCACTTCCTAATTTACAAAATAAATATAGACCATAATAATAATTTGAAGGGAAAAAAACATTTTTTTTATCAAGTAATAATTCAAAAAGTCATAAATAATAAAATTTATTGCATTAATTGAAGTATAGGTGCTAACATTATTTATCTAGTGTGGATTCCATTTTATATCAGTACTTAAATTCACGAATGCTTTTTATGGATGATCTGGATGAAAATTAAAAAAAAAGTTTGTATCATGCATTAATTCAAAATGTCAAGTAAATTATTAACAAAAAAAAAATAATAGTAGCCATATTATACTCCAACTAGTTATCTACCAGAACCCTAGCTTTTTGTATGAGAACTTGTAAACAAAATTTGTTTAAACAGGCAAAACTCTCTATAATATTGCTACTCAGTGCAAGACAGAGTAATTCTTGGATGCCAGAAGGCTTGTGCATAAAATCCCCATCTAGTACCTGCTTATCCAATATCCCCAGACTAGTTTCTGGTTTGTGGCCTTCATCAGTGAGGAGCCTTGAACAAAATTTGTCAGAGTTATTAATTAATTTATTTTTTTAAAATAAAAATATCAATACACAGAAAAAAAATTAATAGTGAAAAAACTGTCATGGACAAAATTGTGCACCTTGAAATTTTTGTGAACTTCACATTATTAAATTTTTATTACTTTAAATTAAACATTTTTGGTTCTCATAAAGACTAAATAATTAAGCTGAACAAAGAAACATAGCTATTTGTACTGACAACAATTAAAAATATTGCACAATTCTGCTAATAATTTCTCATGTATATCTTTCTGTTTATGAAATGATATTAGTTGATCTGAAAAAAATTATAATTAAAAATATATGAATGGTGAATTTATGACAACTCCAAGAGGATGATCATCATCAAAATTATAGAACTGTTGGAAATACTACCAACTGTGAAAGAAAATTGCAATCAAAGTAATTTCAATGATAAAATAATCCATGAAAAAAAGGTAGAAGTAAAATTGTTTGAATTTTTAAAAAATATCTGAATCTTTTAAAAGGAAAAAACAACAACAAATATTTATAAATGATTATTAGCTTGAAAACTTCTAATAATATTTTGATTTGGATCCAACAAAACATGTTTACCAAAAAATATATATATCAAAATATATGATTGTTACCATATTGTTCCATTATGAGTTAAAATAGAAAATGCATTATCACATTTCATGTTATAATCATGATCTAGCCATGCTAGTGCATGATCCAGATGGTATAAAATGAAATAAAATCATCTTGTGAAAAGTGCAAAACCAACAACATGCATTTTTAATGATAGCAAACTCTGCTTCAGTAGCGCCACCAAGTGAAATCTTCTTTAATTAATGGATGCAAAAAGGTTTGTGATTAAATCCCTATTTAGTATACTCAACCAATATCTCTAGACTAGTTTTTAGCTTGTGGACTTCATCAGTGAGAAGTCTTGGATTTGAGAGCACTGCATCTAGATCTTTGGATTTAATGCATACTTCCAGTACCCATCTTTTATCTATTTAGTTAATTATAAGGTTATGAATCCAAGATGAAAACACAATATTTTTAATCTAATCAGTAATATTGAATGAGTAGCCAATATATAGGGATTTTATGTACAAACCTTCTTGTATTCATTGATTAAGAAGGTTTGCACTTGATGGCACTATTATATGGAGAATTTTCTACTGTTATTGTAACCATATGATGACAAAATGCACTTTTATGAAAAATTCCTCAGCTTTTTTAAAAGCCATGATTCACCAGAAAAATGAGCATAACTCTAACTGATTTTTTTAAAACTAATATGTAGATAAAAGAAAATATTTAGGTTTAAGTTAGTTTAAGATGCTATTTTTTATGTTATTACATTAAAATATTTTATTGGAAGGTATTTTAATTTTGATATATAAAAATGTTATAGTGTAAGGTGTTATAATTAAGATATATCAAATAATGAAAGTATATTTGTGATGAAGATTATTAATAGAAGTAAAACAAGGCAAAACTCTTCATACAGCAGTGTCACCCTGTGCCAACCAGAGTAATCAATGGATGCCAGAAGGCTAGTGCATAAAATTCCTATCTAGTGCCTACTCATCCAATATCTCCAGACTAGTTTCTGGCTTGTGGCCTTCATCAGTGAGAAGCTTTGGATCTGAGAGCACTGCACCTAAGATCTTAGATAGAGATTTTATGCACAAGCCTTCTGGCATCCATTGATTACTCTGTTTGGCACAGGGTGGCACTACTGTATGGAGAGTTTTGCCTTGTTTTATAACAATTATGTGCTAGTATAAAAGATGGTGATCATGTGATGCTTAGTGGTCTATATTAAATAAATAAAAACAAAACATTTAAAGTTAACATTAGTTATTAGTGATCAAATTATTTATTTTTTGTACCATTGAAGTGCCACAAGAAATAAAACATTGATAAAAAGGAAAACCATAAGTTGTAGGACTTGAAGTAATACAGAATCAGTTTATAATGATATATTATTCATCACATTTTCTAAATTTGTAAATGATAGGAGTTATTAACATTATTATTCATAATATTAGTTATCATACTCCAGTTTAAACTAATTGGAATAAATTGGAAGTTTTATAAAACATTGATTTATTCATAAGTAACAGGAAGATTTTATTATATTAGAGGTGAGCTTAATAATGTGGAAAGATTCATAGCTGGATAAAGAAATACACATGTGGAATAAATATATAGTGACTAAAATGTGATAGAGGATTATAGTTTATAAGTTTAGTTAATTAAAAACTTCACTTATAATAAAAGCTATATGAGATGAAATGGGTGTAAAGGAATCAAGTCTTATTCTAGAAGTCCTAGGCTTTTGTCTAATCTTATGATAATTGCACAAATGAAGATTAAAAATGGTGATGATATTGTATATTACATACGTAAGTATTTAAATCTCACAATAAATGATAGGCATGTAAAATAGGTCCTCAGCTGTATATGAACATTTCCTGTGTCCTTTTATCTGAATTAGAGTCCAAGTGGAGGAGTATATGGATACATCTAATAAATAAATTGATAAGTAGGTGAAAGAATAAGTAGATAGGAAGATAAATAGAATATATAGGTAGATAGATATATATAAATAAAGTATTGTTTTTCTATTAATATTCTATAAAATATTTAAAATATATGTTTTGAATAATTGCTACTTGTCCATAATATGTCTTCACTTAGTGATTAGTTACATTTTTCAAAATATGGATTTAATACACTGTACAGGCTTACACACACTTGCACATATATAATGTATTATATAAGGAATTCAAACTCAGATTTTTACATCACCCTCAACTCTCCATGCCATATCATATTGCTGACCCACCTGATCATACACCTGTTGAATGGATAAATAATCACCAATATATGTCAACATGGATAGGATGACAATCTTGACACTAATGTGGGCTTTGAACATTCCATCATCAGATTTTCAATGAAATGGATGGTTGAGTGTGGTTTGGAGTAGTTTGAAGCCTATCCATTAAAGTATGAAGATTAGTTATCTTAATATATAGAGTTGAGCACTGATTGTATATATGTGTGGAGAATGACTGGTTTAGCATGAAATACATATATTCGTGATTATTTATTTTTTCAACAGGTGTACGATCAGGTGAGTCAGCAATATGAGATGGCATGGAGAGTTGAGGGTCGTGTGAAAGTCTGACTTCGAATCCCTTATATAAAATATGGATTGTAAAATTTTGCTGTTGTTGTTTTTAATGCAGAATTCATATCAAGAATATGAACCAACAGAATTTCACCTATAGAAAAACTGGTTAGCAGTATTTTGATTTTAATAATTGGACAGTATTAATGTGATTTATGATAATCACTGCTCTTGTTCTGTGTGTCTTAATTCAACGATAGAAGGATGAAGATAAAAGGTAAGGATTCAAAAATTGCAACTTAGTACTGTCTATCATTTAAGGTGCTAGAACGTCATATGATATCATTCAATTACTGCTAATTTGAATAATTAAACACTTTGAAAACAACATTGTATATTGGAATTTTGTTAACTTTCTTGAGTAGAACTCATATATGCGTGTAAGACATATAAAGGAAATGAAAGGGATTATTATTGCATAAACTTTATAATTAAATTATTTACATTATTAATAAAATGTTCAATAAATTCCTTTGTTTTTATAAGTATTAAATATCTAAAGTGTTTTTAGACATTTTATAAAGATAATTAATAAAACAAAAGTAAAGGATTATATTTTGAATGATTCTCTACTTTGACGATCTTCATTCGTGTATATAAAAAACTTTTTTATCGATAAAATCTTGATTAAAAATGTTTTCTAATGTCAAGATTTTCATTTTTTAAAAGAAAAGATTAAGAAAGTAATTTGAAAATTTTATTATTGTACTAAAATGTATTCATATTTCTAAATATGTTGACTGAAAATTTAATCAAAATATTTTAAAAAAAGTTGATTCATTTGAAATTGATTTGTTTATGTAATCACCATATTACATAAAAAATCACACCTCATCTACTTTCTCTGATAAATTCACAAACTAAAAAAAGGTATTCTAAATACTGATTCTATATTCCAATGCAAAACTAGCTTAATTAAAATATTTTTGATTTCCTTAATTCTCTATCTATCTATCTATCTATCTATCTATCTATCTATCTATCTATCTATCTATCTGTCTGTCTGTCTGTCTGTCTGTCTGTCTGTCTGTCTGTCTGTCTGTCTGTCTGTCTGTCTATCTATCTATCTATCTATCTATCTATCTATCTATCTATCTATCTATCTATCTATCTATCTATCTATCTATCTATCTATCTATCTATCTATCTATCTATCTATCTATCTATCTATCTATCTATCTATCTATCTATCTATCTATCTATCTATCTATCTGTGCGTTCATATCTTTTCACCCACCTACATATTTACACTAGTTGTCTATTTATACATTTATCATTTTATATAACTTTGTTTGCTCAATAAATGTATTTATATATTAGTTATATATCCATCGACCTGTTTATCCTTCTATCTATTCATCTGTGCTTCCATCTCTTCTAACCCACCTACTTATTTATCTTTCTATTTATACATCTATTGTTTGCTCAGTAAATGTATTTATATATTAGTGATTTTATAATAAGTTTTTTCCCCCAAAATAGTACTTGTTCTTTTATAACATTTCTCATTTCCTCACACACTTTTGGATAAAGATATGAGAAAAAAAGCAAAGTGTAAAAATTAGAAATTTTGAAAATATAATAAAGATATCACACATATGAAATAACGGAGAACCGAAATAAATTAATAATATACTTGAATTTAACAATAAATACATTCATTTTATATTATATTTATGTTTTCTATTTTTATGACTTGTAATTTGATATGGAGGAAATATTTTGTTAAACAGGAAGTTTTCTTCCACAGGCATCACTGGCCAATAAACAGTGATCACAAAGAATGGACTTAGTTTTTTTTAGGGTATTTTATTAAAAAAAAATAGTGGACGTAAATTACTATATAAAAACAAAAGACCAGACTTGAAATTCCACCTATCACAGTCTGTCTTCAATTATTTTCATATTTGTAAAGATTGCTTTACATTTGATAGGGTGTATATATAATATCAACAAAAATAATAAATATAATGGGTTTAATTATTATATACAGTCTTCAATCTGCAGAAGACCAAAGTCGATTATAATTGTAAGAGAAGTGCTGATTAGAAATGGAATAAAGCAGGAACATGTCCAGTCTGTGGTGGCATTGTTGGAGTGGATGAACAGAAACATATATGCAGTGTTTAATAATGAATGGTATCAGATGCTCAATGGTTGGCCGATGGGTCTTCTGATGAGCGGAATCATGGCCAGCATCGTGATGAACACATATGAGCAGATTATTATTTCTAGATATATAGACTGTAGATTAGTGCTGTATACTAGATATGTTGACGATATTTTTGTGACTGCACCAGAGGAAATCATAGAGGACATTAAATCAGACCTTACAACAGCATCAGGCCTGAAAATAAATACAAATCAAGATGAAGTCCCCAACAGCATTAAATATTTGGACCTGCAAGTGATGATTGAAGCTAATCACTTTTGCTACAGAATGAACATTAAACCTATTAATATCAGAGGTCACATACACTACTTATCAAACACACCACATATATATAAAATGGCTGGCCTCAAATTGTTCTTATATAGAAACAACAGTTTGTGCAGCTTCAAAGCTGACAAAAGAAACAATATTGAGAATAGCTTATTAATGCAAAAATATAATAAAAGAGCGATTGACAATGTTATTAAGAAATTTAAAAAGTGACCTATTCATGAGATGAGGCAGAATAAACCCTGTGTCTTGCTTCCATATATTAAAAACATTTATAGAGACTTGCATACAATCTTTTGCTCAGATTTTAGTGTGTTTCCAATCGCCGCCTGATATTAACAGATGTATAAACAATACCAAAGACCATATTCCCCCAGTGCATTTGCAGCAAGCAGTCTATAAGATCACATGTAGTGATAACAATTGCCCAGTTGCATATTATGGGGAAACGAGGGCATCTGTCCAAACAAGGTTGTCCCAGCATGTGTATGTATATAATAAGGCCTTAGTGGACCCATCTCACACCTCTATTTTCATACAGCACTTGGTGGCAGTGGGCCATCAGTGCAGACCAGAAGCACCAAGCATTTTGTGTAGAGAGTGGCATGAACTGCATAGGAAGGTGAAGGAGGCGAGTTTTATCATATCAGATGAACATGCGATGAATAAAAAAGAATCATTTTACGCCATATCGAAAAAATGGCAAGTTTAAACATTCTCATCCTGATTAGCATATTTTGACTATTTTGCATATTTTCACCTGGAGAAAAAATGGGGAGATATTGTATTTCTTGAAAATGAAGGTTATTCCATCGAAAATGTTAAAAGAATCAACAAATTTTATCATTTATCATTTATTGATTGTGCTTGATTTGTTTTGATTTAAATATAGTTTTGCTTTCTGAATTATATAAGAGTGTGTGTATTTCTAATATTAACACAAATATTAAATTTTTACAGAAGTACTTTGGTTAACTGCCATTAAGAGTTAACTGGAAGTACTTCTGTGCATTGAAAGACTATATATTAGTTAATTGCTGTTATAAATATCATAAACACCTCCATACTTCCCCATTCTTTTTGAATTCATATAAATAAAAATATAATAAAAAACAAATGCCCCCAAGATGCATTTTGTGCTGAACCAGCACTCATCAGTTGGCCCAGGTCACTATCTCTCATATATATATCTATTATTATATAGAGTAAATTGTTAGTTATATTGATTATTTTTTATTGTTATTACAATATTTTTAATTAATGGATATTTTATTTGTAATATACATATATATATAAGTCATATTTGTAGGTTTATCCATGTAAGATTTTAATTAAATATTCCTACATTTCGACTTGATCTCACAAACTCTCAACTGGGGATTTTATTTTTCCAATTGAGGATTTGTGTGATCAAGTCAAAACATTGCAATATTTAATTAACATTTTACATGGATGAACTACAAAATGTCTTTTCCTTAAAAACATTTATATGAACACACACACACATATATATATATATATATACACACACACACATATATATATATGTGTATATGTGTGTGTGTGTGTTGACAGTACAAATTCAATTGCAGTTTGAATTTATTGTATTATAAAGTTGCATGGTTAAGAAAGCTTAATAAGAGACTCAGATTGATTAGTAAATTTATATATTGTCATGTCTGCACATGCATATTTAATATATATGTGCATAACTAAATTATACCATTGTAAAAATTTAAAAGAAAATAGATCTATTGAGTTAATACTACTATTAAGTGTTTAATAAAAGAAATGTATTTTGAAAAATCATAATTAATAAAGTCATGGATCAGTAAAATGCAAGGAAAGAGAAATTGAATAAGTTATTTAAGTTTTAGTACACGAAAATAAATATGAATTGTGTAGTTTAAAAATATATATATTTGGTAACCCGTTGAGATTTTTGAAGTAAGTTTAAAAAAATAATTTATTTTTCTTATAGAAAATTGAATAGCAAATCAAAATATATTATTAAAAACTGCAAACTAGCAAAATTGAGAAAGTTAAAAAATAAATTTCAGAGTTTGTCATGAATTTCTTTTTATTTCTCTTTTTTTTCTAACCAGCAATAAAAAAACTATTTTATAGTTATGTGTAAAATAATTAATTGAATGTAAAATTAAAAACAAAACAAATATAATCTTAATTATCTATTAAGTGTTAAAACATGTTATGAAGAAATGAGATATAAATAGGTCTGAAAAACAGCAGAAGGCTAATCTACACTCTAGAAAAAAGCAGGGCAAATCGATTTGGAGAAGATAGGAGAAAATGCTGGAAGAGAAATAAATGTTATAAAAGGAAAGTTACTAGTTATATTAATTTATCTCAGAATAATTTTGGATAGCTACATCTTTCTGTCTGCTTTAAATTTTTTTCTGTAATTCATCAACCTCAAAATTTATGGTGATATTAAGTAAGAAAGGATTATTTATCATGTATGGCTAATACAACCAAAAGTACCCCAGTCAAAAGATTTAGAATTATACAGTTTTATCCATATTGAAAAGTTGGAATTGCATAGAGTGCAGTATTAATTATTTCAAAGAATAAAAACATGCTGTAAAAACAGAGGGTTCTGCTAAAAAAACTATTATATATCTATCTATCTATCTGTAGTGGGACTCATCTATATTATCTTCCACACCAATATCCAATGTGGATAATCACAATTAGGACTGGATTAATAAAAATTAACATTAAAAACTCTACATATATACTGTAACCATTTAGGTTACATGATACACAGCAACATAATTGTGTGTGTACATATATATATATATATATAAAATACATATTTTGCAGGTTCATCCATGTTAAAAACTTTTAATATTAATATACTGACGTTTCGACTTTGTCACACAAGCCACCCACAGAGTTATAAAAGGTAGAAAGACAGTTGTAGAGGTGCTACAATCACTGATTTGAATAAAATGTTAAAATCCCACCAATAGCAAAAATGTTAAATTTAAGAATGTTTTTTAAAGAAATCTTTCCAAATAGGAGGAAGTTTGCACGTATCATCTCGCTTATTGATACAATCTGGCCTTTTAAGTATCTCAATGGCTTCTCTGATTTTGCATTGGTAGAGATTATCACATCTGGATATGATCCTGGTACTAGAAAAATCAATTTTATGACCTGAATCTATAGTATGGAGTGAGAGTGCTGATGATGAGTGTTGTTTAACTGCATTAGCATGCTCATCTCTCCTAACACTGATGCGACGATTACTCATACCTATGTAAGAAGCTTTACAATTTTTACATGAGATTTGATAGACACCATGAGATTCAAGAGGGATTGAATCCTTAGGCTTGGTTATTATATTGCTGATCTTTTGATGAGCAGAAAATGCTGTATCTATATTATAGCGTTTTAATATACGTCCGATACTGTCTGTAGTTCCTTTTACATATGGAACACAAATCCTAATAGCTGATTTATCATCTTTTTGTTTCCTATTTTGTCTATTTTGGGCTTGAAATAAGGCTTTTTTTTTATAAATTTGTAATTATAACTATTTGCTAATGAAACACTATTAATATGATTTATTTCTTCTTTCAGATGTGTCTCATCTGAAAGGTTAATTGCTCTATTTAAAAGAGTTTTGGCTACAGAAACTATCTGAGTTGGGTGATGATGAGAATGGAAATGCAAATATCTGTCTGTGTGTGTATCCTTTCTGTAAATAGAAAAAGATAAACTATTTGGTGTTCTGGTGACTAGAACATCAAGAAAAGGGAGTTTTCCATCAGACTCTGTCTCCATTGTAAATTTAATATGAGAATGCATATTATTTAAATGTAAGAAAAAATTATCTAATTTATTTTTTCCATGTTGCCATATGACAAAAGTGTCATCTATGTATCTGAGCCAAATGAGAGGTTTTAAAGATGATGATTCTAAAGCATGAGTTTCTATATATTCCATGAATAAATCAGCTATTACTCCTGAGATAGGTGAGCCCATAGGAGTACCAAAAACTTGTCTGTAATGCTGTCCATTGTATACAAAATATGTATTTAAGAGACAATGTTTAATCAAAGCAATAATATGGTCTGGTAAATTGCAATGTTGTGAGATTATATTTAAAGCTTCATCAATTGGAATGTTTGTAAACAAAGACACGACATCAAAACTGACCAGAATGTCATTAGCATTAATTTTTAAACTTTTTAAAACAGAAATAAAATGAAGAGAGTTTTTAATATATGATTTAATAGATGGGATTGTAGGTTTAATGAAATCCGATAAGTATCTGGCTAAAATATAAGTTGGAGAACCTATTGCACTTACTATTGGACGAAGGGGGGTATCTGGTTTGTGAATTTTTGGAAGTCCATAAAATTTTGGACAGACACAAGATTTTTCACGAGGAATTATTTTATTTTTTATCTCTGTTTCAATAGGTGATTTATTAATAATAGCTTTTGTTTTTTTTCCCAAATACGTAGTATGATCTCTTTTCGATAGTTTATAAGTTTTATCATTAACAGATCTAAAATTTTATTATGGTAAATGTCACGATCCATTACGACTATGGCATTACCTTTATCAGCTGGAAGTACAACAATTGATTTGTCCGATTTTATATTATTTAATGCTTGTCTTTCTTTCTTTGAAATATTATTTTTAGGAAGCTTAGCTTTTTTAAAAATATTACAAATCTCAGCTCTAGCCAAATCAGCCGATGTAGAATCAATTTTATTGAGAGCTGATTCAACATTACAAACAATTTTCTCAAAAGGTATCCGGGAAGATGTTAAAGCAAAATTGAAATTTTTTTCTAAAACCGAAATTTCATCTGTAGAGAGGGCTTTCCTAGATAAATTATAAACGGTTTTTTGATATGGATACATAATGTTTGGGGATTGTGTTCTAATTAGCATTTGCAATTTTTTCTTTTAAGAGCTTTGCTGTTACAAATTCCGAATCTTTAAACGATCTAAAACTTGCAATACAATCAAAACTAGTCCACAGTAAAGGATGTATTTTATTACTAAGGAATAAATGTAAATGTAGCAATACTTTATCAATTTTGTCTAAATTTTTCTGAGTTTTTTTAATAAAAGAGTTTAAAATAATATTGCTAGTTTTCCTTAGAATTTTACTAACATTATAATTGTTCTTGATTTTTGCATGCTAATAAAAAAGATAAATTACAAAGTAACTTACATTTCTTAATCCACGTTCTTTCAAATATACGAAGCTGTTTAAAAATTTCCTCCCCGTAGAGGTTAATAATGTTAAAACGAAGATTTGCACGGGTTAAATATGTAAAATACATATTTTGTGGGTTCATCCATGTTAAAAACTTTTAATATTAATATACTGACGTTTCGACTTTGTCACACAATCCATCCACAGAGTTATAAAAGATAGAAAGACGGTTGTAGAGGCGCTACAATCACTGATTTGAATAAAATGTTAAAATTCCACCAATAGCAAAAAATGTTAAATTTAGGAATGTTTTTTAAAAAAATCTTTCCAAATAGGAGGAAGTTTACATGTATCATCTCGCTTATTGATACAATCTGGCCTTTTAAGTATCTCAATGGCTTCTCTAATTTTGCATTGGTAGAGATTATCACATCTGGATATGATCCTGGTACTAGAAAAATCAATTTTATGACCTGAATCTATAGTATGGAGTGAGAGTGCTGATGATGATGAGTGTTGTTTAACTGCATTAGCATGCTCATCTCTCCTAACACTGATGCAACGATTACTCATACCTATGTAAGAAGCTTTACAATTTTTACATGAGATTTGATAGACACCATGAGATTCAAGAGGGATTGAATCCTTGGGCTTGGTTATTATATTGCTGATCTTTTGATGAGCAGAAAATGCTGTATCTATATTATAGCATTTTAATATACGTCCGATACTGTCTGTAGTTCCTTTTACATATGGAACACAAATCCTAATAGTTGATTTATCATCTTTTTGTTTCCTATTTTGTCTATATATATATATATATATATATATATATATATATATATATATATATATATATATATATATATATATATATATATATATATAAGAAAAAGTAGAAATAAAAACAGACAAAAAATTTTGTAGATATTTTTTAAATTTTCTGGAATAAGATAATCCTTGTAAAACAATTAAATAGTTATGAATTTAAAATAGAATTTTTAGTATAAATTAAAACATTTTAAAAGGTCTAATAAATAAACTATTGTATTCTGATTTTATATTTAAAAAACAAGCATGGTTTATTTTTGAAAAATCTTTAAATTAATGCTTGTGCACATTTCTCTATCTAAGTAAAAACATATAGATGACATTTTAGTAGAAATCTAAAAGCAGCTTTTAATTAAAATTGTTGTTAATCAAGATAGAGATTAGGCAGAAAAAACTGTTTGTGAAAATGTGTTTTTATCATGTCAGCAATCCATCATTAAAAAAAGGTTTGAATAAAAAGATTAGAACTAACTGTCTTGGATAAATATATTTTGTAAGAGGTGATCAGAAAGCTTGGCTAATAATATTCCTGAGAAACAGCTAGCTTGCAGAGTTGTGTAGAGCTTCCATGAAGATGTATCTGAAGTCAAGACAGGAGGAAGCAATGATCTACTAATCTACTAGGTTGGAGTTTTGATTCACCTGAAGTCCAGACCAATTTCAAATGGATCAATTAATGTGTACAAGTGTAGACAAGACAGCTGATTGATCTGAAGAATATGTAGAACCAAATCAATGCCAACATAAACCTGATTACGATAATTCTGGACTATACTTTTCTGATGGACAAAAACAGAAGCTTACCAAGAAAACCCCAGCTTGATAAAGAAGTAGTTGTATAAATGCTGCTCTTTCTATATCCAGAGAAGCACTGATAATTAAGAAATGGCAAAACATATCTTTCAAAAATTTCTTTTTCAAAAACAAAGTGATATTTTATTTGATATTAAGTTATTTTTACCAAAAGCATTTCATCCAAATGTAATTCTGTTATTTTTTTTATTTATTATGCTTTTCTCTATGTTACTAATCTAACCTATATAGTTCTAGTTATTAACTTGTTTGAAGTCATGATTATCATTTTTTATTTTCTTTTATTGAGAAAATTCACTGAATATTACTTGAGTATGTATTTAGCAATTACCTTTAATTGTACATTTTAAATTTCATCTCATAACTCTTTCAATATTTTTTGAATCTCTGAAGCCTTATTTGCAAAAACATTCATATCATTTTAAAAATCTAAATGATTTAATTCAATCTCCATTTACTGGTATTTTCTTAGATTCACATTTCAATTCACAAAATACCTATTATAAAATTGCCTGTGGAAAGTTTTAGACATATAGAATAACCCTAATATACAAGTTAATCTTCTTAATATGACTATGTAATCTACTCTTTGCTCTTGCATTTAGATAAATATTTTTCACAATATGATTATATTCTAAGTCTATATCTTCATGATCTATTAGAGATCAATGCTTGTTGAAGATATTTTATAAATATCTTGGTAAACATTTTGTAAAAAGCAGAATATTGATAGATATACTTAACATATTATATTCTTTATCACTTTTCTTGCTGCTATTATCTTCTTTCAATTATCAAGAATGTCTTTGTCATTTGGACATTTGGGGTTTAACTTTGCTAACACTTTTTCTTGTTTCATTACCTGCTTTTTAAATATCTATAACAAATCCATATTTTCTTGGAATTTTTCTTTTTTTTCCCCATAGATTCAATTGTGTGTTTCACTTCAAGTAAAAGGGTGACCATGTCAGAAGAGGTTAACAAATGTAGGAGATACTTTCTTTTCATGTTTATTATTACTATATAACTCTTTATAGAAGTCTTCCATACTTTCAAAGATGTCATCTTTTTTTCTAGCAAGTTTTATTTTTTCTTTTTATTATATAAATAACATTCTTCCAATACTGAGATGTTGTTTTACATATTGAAAACTTTTCTAATCTTTTATAGATTTTTTTGTCAAATCATAATTATATCTCCTTAATCTGTATTTTATTATTATTTACCAATATTATAATTAATATATACATATATACTGTAACCAGTTGTCTACATTGCTGCACTATTAAAAATAAAAAAAGATATGTGGTAGCATGCTCCTTGGGTTTAAGTGTAGAATTAGTTAATTAATTTTCTCATGCATATTTTTTATAATAATAATGGGTCTGAAATTAGTTATATATTTATTTTCCTTCCCACATGATAGTAGGAACATTGTAGACAATTTTTTAACATAATTGTCAAATCTTTTTTAACACAATATACATATTTTGATATATATTATAAATTGTAAATGGTCATAAAAAAGAAAGATAGTTTCTTTATTCTCTGTCTTCAATAATTTTATTTTAATTATCAGTTGCAAAATGTACAAAAAGAAAACATTTTTTTTGATAAATTATATTTAATTTTGACATTTTAAGAGAGATAAAGTTTTATGTTTATAGTAATATTTCAATACTTTTGGTAAATTTTATTTTTAATAAAAGTTTTTTTCTCTCTTTATCTCTCATCATTACAAAAAAATCAAATTAACTGATTATCTTGTAGTTTTTTTTTTGCAAAAAAAAATATTTTTATTAAAAAGGAATGTCAAAAATTTTATTATGTTTCTTTAAATTACTGACTTGTTTTTCAATGTAAAGGTTATGGAAGAAAATCACTGAACAATTATATTTATAAAATTTGACCTAATTGGTTATTACTAATTGTGCCATGTAGGAGACAATTTGTTATTGGTTTGAGTGGGGTTGTTCTAAAAAATGTAATAGAGGTGAATAAGTCAGAAGGCCGAAATGTCTGGTAAGAAAAAAATTATTCCTAACTTAGCTATTGAAGAAAGAGCAGTTAAGTCATAATCCAGATAATAAAAAAGAAAAATGAAGTCTACTCCAAACTGTTGCATAGTTCATCAGGAATCTGAACCAAGCTGCTGCATAACATAGCAAAAGCTTTTATCAATCTTTTAGAATAAATGAGTTTATTTATAAAATGATTTCTATAATAAAAACCATGTGCTAATAAGCTAAACATAAAACATCATTTTCCTCCATATAATCTGCCTTTATTAAAATAAAGTGTAGAAACATTAACCCTAAGGATTGCAACCTTGTCTTCAACCAAAATCATGAGGCTCTGTATGTGTTAGTGTCAGATAAAAAATTTAATGAAAAGAAATAGATAAAATTTGTTATTTTTAAAGATGGAAATACTGCATACCAGGAAGAAGACAATTTAATCATTTTCATATGTAGAAGACTTTAAGAGGAAAACTCAAATGGGAAACTGAAAATTATAGTTGGCCAGAACTCCACAGAAAAATAAAACCATGGTTAAAGGTATTTTTGTGTGCACTCTATTTTTATTAATAGTAAAAAAATTTTGTTCCTTATATAAAATTAATAATTCATTTTTTGTAGAAATTGATTATTTTAAATATTTTTATTAATGTTTTCAAATTGTGAAACATTTTTTTTAATCTATTCAATTTTTACATAAAATTATGAAAAAGTTTTCATTTGAAAATTTAATTTTCTTAAAATTTAAATTTAATTTTCAGAGCATGTTCTTTCCTTTTCGTTCTTTTTTTCCTCCTAAAACTTAACAAAAGATTAATTAGGCTTAGTCAAAGATTGTGATCTTTGAGTTGTTTTTCCAACTCTTATTTATTTTAAAGAAATAACTTAATAAATTAAAAGTTACATTTAATGAATAGAAATCAACTGGTTAATATAATTTTTATGAAACCCTGTATATATATATTGTTGTAATGAATGTTTAAAATTTCATACTATCATGTAAATTTCTTTTATTTATTGTTAATAAATTAGTTATTAAATAATTATTTTAAAATATTTTTAGTCTTTATTCTTTCCAACTCCTGCCACATGAAATGGCAGTGTATGTGATTTTATTTCAAGACAGCTTAGTACTCTAGGATGTTTTAAAAATTATCCTAATAAAAATGTATACTTATAGTATGGTAAATCTATGAATTATTTAATGTAAATTAGAATAAGCTGCTTTATTTATTTACTTATCTTTTGCTCACAGTAGTAATCTACAGAGTCCCTGCTTCCTAAGCTATATTTGAACAACTATTAGTTATGTGAATTAAGGATTTAGGTTGGTGTTTGGACTTTAGATAACAATGGTATATTCTTTAAAGTCCAGACACTACATTTTATTTGTTTTTAATTAAAAATTAAGTATAGTTAACCAGTACATTAATGGTATTATAAGGCCAGAACATTGATGATAATCAGTGTGTTTTAATCCCTTAGCATTATTTGATATTTTTCTGCCCTAAGTTTGGATGTAGTTAAATAATTAGCTTGGTCTATAGTATACCTACTTCAAATCCAATCACATGGTTGTCTGTTGATGTTTTTTATTGTTGATCATTCATGATGAATGATTATTGCTCTTTTCTGTAATGCAGGATGAACTTATAATTAGTCCTTACTTATCTCTCATGCCCATTATATTCATTATTATTCCTTTTATATTTAATTATATATTTTGTTTATTTGGAGATGATGATGGTTTCCATCTCATAATTAAAACTTAATGTGGTGTACTATTGCAATAGCTACCCAATTGTGGGATCTTATAACCCCATATTCTTCCTTCATTAACCCCCTATTTTTTGTACTGTTACAATTTATATATATATATATATATATATTGTAACAGTACAAAAAATATCTGGTACTATATATATATATATATATATATATATAGTACCAGACACCACTTTCTTTTTTTATCACTCTAAGTACCACTAGGCTATTGTCAACCTAGAAAATTTGATTTACAGTGATCAAAAAATTAAGTTATTATGAACATTGCAAAATAAATATCACCAGCTAGACTCAGGAAGAGAAAGAGATCTTAAACATTGTTCAGTAAATTGAGAGACAGGACACAGAAACAAACATCAGCCAAAAAACAAATATAATTATTAATAATTCTTAAGTTTTATTAAATTCAAAAAATATTAGTAAAAACAACATATAAAAGTTTGACCAAAATTCCACAATCTTATTTGTCAAAGAGTATGCATGAATATTATGGTATATCAAACACTTCAGCAGATAATTTTGTTTCATCACCAAAGCTTATAGGAATTTATAATGATCTTTCTGTCATTGATTTATCTACACGCATTACACTCTCTTTGATTTTTGTCTTTCTTAATAGATTTTTAGTAAATGTGATCTTGGATAGAAGTTAATGAACCTTGTAAAGCGATCTTTCCTTAACCCGGTACAACATCAAGACAAAGCAAGGATGTCTTATGCTACCTAAACACTCATAAGGGCTTGAACATGATACAGGCATTAAGGTTTCTTCCATGCAAGCAAAGAGAAAAGATTATGATTTTTTTAATTTTTAATATAATGAATAAAAAGAAAATCTCAAAATCTCTATGGCACACTATAAAAACAGAAATATATAATTGATAAATCTTTAGCCAAAAAATCTCAGTCTACAACATAAACACACATTAAACTAAAGTAAATTCATATAAGAGGGGATAGATGTTCTAAAAGGAAAACTACTAGTATCTGCCAAAACTTTTAACAACAACAACAACAACAACAATAATAATAATAATAATAATAATAATAATAATAATAATAATAATAATAATAATAATAATAATAATAATAATAATAATAATAATAATAATAATAATAATAATAATAATAATAATAATAATAATAATAATAATAATAATAATAATAATAATAATAATAATAATAATAATAATAATAATAATAATAATAATAATAATAATAATAATAATAATAATAATAATAAAGAAAACAAAATCAGTTACATTACACTCTCTGACAAAATGATAAAAATTAAAATCTTAAACTGATTCTCTACAATTTATAGGTTTTTTAAAAAAATACATACAAAATAAAAGATATTTATAAATTATTAATAATATCTAAATTATTACTCATAATCCTATCTTATGTTTGTATTCTTTTCTTTGCATATAAGATTCAGAGATTTAAGCTCTGGTTAAAATAGAAGAATGTTCAGTTACCTTCCAGGCTTCAGTTTTTCCATCTGATTTATTCCAGAGGTGTGTGCAAGGTTTAGTTCTATCAGGAGTACATTGCTGTGGTTTTTGATCTTCATTAATCTAGTCATGGAGCATGAAGGCAATCTTCAGAATTAGTTTCAAACTAGGCATGTTCATGATGGCAACAATTTTGAGGTCTGGGGTTCATCTTGAAATGTTTTTAGCACGCCATACTTAGGATCTTTTCTCTGAAGATAGTAGTTTTTGCTTCACAACTAACATAAAAAACATCAAACAGCAATTTTTAATTGACAATTCCTGATCCACAAATCTTAATTTGCAATCTGTAATTATCAAGCAGCAAGCATATGACATAAGCAGTCTGCAATTAGCAAATATAAAAATATATATATCTGTCAAAGATTAGTAAACATAAAATATATAAGATGCAATCAAAAATACCAGAGCTTTCATATATTATTTTTATCTTCTGCCAGATCTTAAAATCTAACCAGGACTAATCTTTATATTGTGACAGACCTTAATTAAAAGTTTTAACCAGAGTTGTTCTTTACTTTCTTTTTTTTTCTTAATACCACTTTTAATAATTTAGAAAATAGGTCCCTGCTTTTAAAATAGGTTAAAACAAAAAGAAAAGAAATATTTCAATCAAAACTTTTTTAAATCAAAGTATTTTTATGATTTCAAAATATAATCAAGTACACATGTTATGACACGAACAAAAAATAAATAAATTAAAAATTAAAAAAAAATTTCTCTTCTCTTTTAAAATCTTTATGCATATACATTCTAGTTTTGATTTTAGAAGGGATGATTTTTGAAGTGGAGAAAGTCTCCAGTTCAAATATATATATATATATATATATATATATTGAACTGGAACTGATATATATATATATATATATATATATATATATATATATATATATATATATAAAGATTACAAGCATAAAGCTAAACTAGTCAATATAAAATCAAAACTACCCCAAATCTAAAATTAAACCAGACCAGCATAAAAATAATATTAAAACACAACCTAAGGTTTCACTGCTACAAGCAGACTTCTCAAGTGTAAAGAACTACAAAAAAACCACACATTATATATACTATTAAAAACTACCCACAAATCCATTCACTTCCCATCCACCCTTAATATTAAAAGAACTCTTAAATAAGTTAATTGCTTCAGAATAATAAATTTTCAATAATATAGACTCTTTAATTCTTCTTTTTTTTTTGAGAGAGAAATGAAATCAAAAGAAGAATTAAAGAGTCTTTATTATTGAAAATTTATTATTCTGAAGCAATTAACTTATTTAAGAGTTCTTTTAATATTAAGGGTGGATGGGAAGTGAATGGATTTGTGGGTAGTTTTTAATAGTATATATAATGTGTGGTTTTTTTGTAGTTCTTTACACTTGAGAAGTCTGCTTGTAGCAGTGAAACCTTAGGTTGTGTTTTAATATTATTTTTATGCTGGTCTGGTTTAATTTTAGATTTGGGGTAGTTTTGATTTGATATATATATATATATATAATGTTTAGATGAAAATCTAGAATGTGTAATGTTTAGATGAAAATCTAGAATGTGTGGAGTTATCCATTTAAATCAACTAAATTAGAAACCACTTATCCTAGAACAATTGTCCTAGGCCAGCAATCTCAAAGTAAACTGTCAGACATGTATCTAATTTAGTTGCTTTAAATGAATAACTCCACACATTGAAGATTTCCATATATACACACACACATTAAACTGGATTGCAAGAGATTGTAAAATATCTGGAAATAATACTTATGTTATATAGATAGATGAAGTAAGGAAGTTTATTGGTTTGATATTGAGAGATTATGGATCACAGAAACTATATTAAACTTAGAGAGAACTTCATTCTGAAGTGGAAATTGAAAGTGATGATAATGATATATAATATATGTAATTATTATATGAAAGTCATTTCTTATGATTTATTGTTTTCTAGTCACAGTGCAGCTTTTTATCCTATAACGATTTGTAGTTATCTAAGAGTGAGTTCTCAATCTACCTTTGAAAAGAGAACTTCACATGCAAACATAATTAAAACAATTATTATAATTGCAGAAGATGATTAAAAAAAATAATACATCACTTTTTCTACTACATCAATTTTTTTTATAAAAAAAAAAAAACTCCCTTTAAAATATCTCTCTTTACAGAAACATGCTATTATTTGAAGGCCTGAGGTTTTTACATAAAATCCTTTCCCATTTTTTTCCATTCCCTACACCAAAACTTCTTTCTCTTTTTTTTTCTACTTTATTGAGGAAGGATTTGTAAACATTTTATCTATTTCTAACATTTTTATTAATTTTTCTCTTTATTTAACTACTATCTTTTTTATTTAATTATTTAAATATTTAAATTAAATAAATTAAAAAATAATTATATATTATTGTTATAGTTTAAAAATAATATAATTTTTTAAATGTGTTTTTGGTTTACAAATTTTATTTTTTTTTTTTTTTTTTTTTTTTTTATTTTCCTTAATGGAGATTAGGGGGTTTGTTGGTATATTGTGTTTTTTATCTGATAAGGAGAAAAAAATGTAGGAATTTATAGGTTTTTCATTAGTCAAATATTATTTGTTATTTTTATTTAATTTTTTGTTTTTGATTTATTGTGTTGGGGGTTTAGAGGAGATATGATTATAAATAACGATTTATATCATGAAATTCATTTTCCTAGACTTAAATATGTCAATTCACAATGTGATGTTTATCATTTGGTATTTGAACCTAAAAATAGTATTTTTATATAAAAATAAGTTTACTTATAACAATAATCATATAATAGCAGGTCGAAATATAACAATGTAGCAACAAAAATATGATTTCCACAGGGAAATATCAATACATTACCAAAACAAGTAAAAATGTTTTTCAGTAACAAATTCTATATATGAATTGGTTTTATTATTTAAAGCAATTTTTATATAATAACAAACTAGGATTAAAAATTTTGTTTTTATTATATTAATACGTACTATGTATCATGTGTTATTTGACTTTCAAGCGCTTGAATGCTATAGTAAGAAAAGCTTAAAATTTACTTGTTTAAATTACGTTTATCGCTTTCGAAATGTACTTATCGTCTCTTATTCACTTCAGATAATTATGTATCATTTGATAAGATCAGACACTTTTTGCATATACATGCATAAACTGATCTATACAGTTCTTACAAAATCATGTAACACCTACTTCTTATTGACATTATAAGAAATATATAAACTAACTAAATATATATATATTAAAAAACACGGCTAATGTTTTTAATATTTTAACAGATGACTGGTTTTCATCAGAAAATGTAGCCACATGCTATTCTTCAAAAATTAAACATTAAAAAACATTTGCATATCTAATAAATTAAAAAAAAATTGTATAGGTTAAACAATTAACTGCTGATTCATTGTGATAAATATCTTAATTATTTTCTTTAATTTATTTTTAACAAACTTTACAATAACTTTTGAATAAAATTATTTAAAAACCTATCAATAGTAAGTTAATTCATTTTCAATTATGCATATTAATACATTGTACAGGTTTAAACCTGCATCTATATATGTAATATATGCGGGATTCGGACTCAGACTTTCACACGACTCACTACTCTCAGTGCCATCTTATATTGCTGACCCACCTGATCACACACATGTTGAAAAGATAAATAATCATGCAAAATAGGTCAATTGAAAATAATTTCATCATTATATTTGATCTACTTGTTCATGCTATAAAATGTAGATATTAGATATGACATATTTTGATTTATCTAAGGCTTTTGATAGATTGAATTATAGTATTCTTTTTTAAAAACTTTACAGGTTATGTTTTTCTATAGAGCTTATTAAATGGTTTAGTACATCTATTAAAGGTAGAAAAGCGTTTGTTTAATATAATAATAAAACTACTAATTTATATAACTGTAATTTGAGTATATACTTCATGGTAGCATTTTGGCTTCTTCATTAGTCAACATATACATGAATGATCTTAAGGATTATCTTAAGATATTTATTATGCCCTGCTGATGACTGTAAGATTTTCAAATGGATAATTATATCAAAAGATCAAATTTTAACAAAATTATTTTAATAATTTTTATAGTTTATTATAGTGAAAATAAAATGTTAATTAATATGCACAAATGTTCAGTAGACTTATATTATAAGTCTGAATACCTAGATATCTCTTATTATATTGATATTCATAAAATTAAATGTAACCATTTTCAAAAGGATCTTGGTATTCTATTTACAAATAATGGATCTTTTCGTTTTTTTTTAAGTGTCATAGCATCGGCCGAGACGCGAACCCGCAACCTGGGCAACTGCCTGCAAGTGCAAGGCAGTCGCACTGACCTCTCGACCACCAATGCAAGACATAATTAAGAGAACACTCGAAATTATAAAAATGCTTTTTAGATATGCAGATTGTTCAATAATGAAATAAATATAAATTGGTTAGAGTTTTACTCCTTTTTGCTATTGAATATGAATCTGTTGCTTGGAATCTATACTCAGAAAGTGATTTTATTAAAATTCGATCACTGGGAAATTTTTTTTATAGGCATATCAAATTGAGTAAAGATAATATGTTATCTTTCTTTTCAAGAACAAGGATAAAAAACGCTAAAATTTTATAAATTGTAACTAAAGGAGTAATTTTATCAAAATCTTATAACATATTTTATTTAATTTAGCAGAATATAAAATTAGAACTTAATAAAATAAAATACATATAAAATTAGAACTTCAGGTCTTTTTTATATTAAAACTTGCTACTCAGATATTCTTAAATGTTTTTCATTTCATCGTTGTTAAACTCTTATAATATTTTTGCAATAATAATTATTTTAGTTTAAATGATAAAAATTATAATTTATTATATAATGGTGTCATCTATGGTATTTGTTTTTTTTTTCATATTCATTATTATATTATTTATGTTTTTTTTTTTATAATTTTATATGTATTATTTAATCAATTTACGTGCAATCTATAATTGACTTATAATGCTGTAGAATTGTACATTAAATAGATTAAATGAAATGAAATCATTATATCTATATCATGCATACACACACATATTTTACTTCATATTAAAATGTACTTGAAAGTTATTACGTGTTTTGATTTGAAAATTATAAAATAAATATAGTCAGGTTTATTATCTCATGATAATATTACTAGACATGCTTTATATTTGTCAATGGGGACTCAAACATAGTTTTGTGTCATCAAACATATTTCTGGCATCAAGTTTTAGTAAATACACTTATTATAAAACAAAATTCTACTTTCTGAATTTTTTGAATCTTTGGATAAAAGTCAGGTTTTAAATTTTCATTTTTTTTTTTTTTTTGCAAACAATTGTGAATCATATATTAATAATTTTTATTAATCATTCTTTAGACTAGAGATTATCTGATTAATGATAATGCTTTGGTAATATAATTTTCACTATACCACTCTCATGCAAGGCAGGGACTGGTTTCTATCCATTTTTAACATCTTGTAGAAGATTGTAATCATAAACATATAACCAAAGACATGGAAAAAAGATGTCTGAAACCCCAAGATGCACATTTCATGTTGAACCAGAACTCATAAGTTGTCTCAGATCGCAGTGTGTTACACATATTTTTTTTATCATTGTTGAATATATATATATATATATTAACTGATAAGTGTCAAACCTACTGCCTTCACAACTTTGACAGAAATCACTTGATGGAAATATATTAATACTTTTTATTAGTCATTCATTATACTAGAGATTACCCACTTAGTGACTAATATTTCTGTGGTATAATTTAGTTATATGTTTATGATTACACCTCTCAAAAAGTGGATAACAGCAAGTCTCTGTCTTGCATGAGAGTGGTGCAGTGAAAATTATACTACGGAGATATTATTCATTATTAGATAATCTCTTGTCTAATGAATGACTAATGAAAATTATTAATATACTTTCATTAAATGATTTGTGTCAATATTATGAGGGCAGCACATTTGAAACAACAATTAAATTGTAGTAGATTGCTATCTATCTATCTATCTATCTATCTATCTATCTATCTATCTATCTATCTATCTATCTATCTATCTATCTATCTATCTATCTATCTATCTATCTATCTATCTATCTATCTATCTATCTATCTATCTATCTATCTATCTATCTATCTATCTATCTATCTATCTATCTATCTATCTATCTGTCTATCTGTCTGTCTGTCTGTCTGTCTGTCTGTCTATCTGTCTATCTATCTATCTATCTATCTATCTATCTATCTATCTATCTATCTATCTATCTATCTATCTATCTATCTATCTATCTATCTATCTATCTATCTATCTATCTATCTATCTATCTATCTATCTATCTATCTATCTATCTATCTATCTATCTATCTATCTATTGAACAATGATAAAGATATGTGTAAGAAATTATGGTCTTGGCCAACTGATGAGTGCTAGTTCAACATGAAATGTGCATCTTGGGAATCACAGATCTTTTTCACATCTTTGGTCGTATGTTTATGATTATATCTCTCTACAAGGTGTTAGAAGTAGATATAAACAAGTCCCTATCTTGCATGAGAGTGGTGTAGTGAAAATTACATTATGGAAATATTATTCATTAAATAAATCATATATATTTTTAATTATAATATGATCTTATTTATTTGTTGGTTTTTATTCACTTGCTCCCTTTATCTTTGCTTGTGTTATATCTTTAATTTACATCTATGATAGCATGATGATCGGATGAGGTTCAAATTTAGTTCCAGCGTCATCTTACGGTAAGTTTATATTTGGTATAATATGCTATTAAAGTATTACTAAAAATATTTTTTTTCCTTTTCGATAGTTATTCAAAATATTTTAAAATTAATTTTTATTAATTGCTAAGGCTTATAAATTACCTGTAAGAATCAAGTTTAATACCATATAAATAATTTCTCCGTAGAGGGACAAGCAACTGAGAGACTAAAATTTCTTCTGGATCTAAATCAAAAGTAATGTTCTACAAATTTATGATTCTGCCATCATTACAGAAACATAGTTATCTACCTCCACAATATATAAAAGCTATTTAAAATCTAAGCTCGCAAGAGTTTGAAAATATACGTATAAATAAAAAAACATCAATATAATAAAGTATATTAATTTTCATGTATGCACATACACATAAAAATTGTAATAAATAATATACTTGATTTAATGTTATTTGAGAAATCAATCAGTAAATTAAATATACGTAAAAGTACGCAAGCTTATTTTAAACTACGTGTTATTTTAAATAAAATTAATGCTTTGAAAATATCTTCAAGATCCGTTGCTTCGTAGCGAAATTTAAGATTTTTATATAAACAACAACAAAAAAATGATATAAACTGATGTCAATTTAAATTTATGCAACTACATTTTTAATTTTTTTTTATTTATAAAAACGGTATTCAGTGTAAATCAAATACATTTAAAAGTAATCAAACGTTACAGCTACATGTTCCTGAAAATATTATTTCAGGGTAATATAATTAATCAATGGAGGGGGGGGGGCTTTTCTACTAATAAAGTTTGATATTAATCTAAATGAATCCAAACAATTTTTTTTGCTAAAAAAGTTTACTTGATGTAAATCAATGTAAAATGATAAATAAATAGCTTTTAAATTGTTTACTACAGAAAAAATATCTCTCTATAGTTTCAAATACGTAGAGCCCAGCAATCTTTACAACTACAGAATGATGAGATTTGACTAATTTTTATCTCAGTTTTATTCTCGAACAAAGAATTAGTCAAACTCCCACTTTTAACAATAATTGGGTGGCTCTCTAAATTAGGTAAGACCCAACTATTTGAAAAAAAAACTTGAAATCTGAAATCATTTTAAATTTTATAATCTGGATTTAAATCCAGGTCACATATATGACTACCAGGCATGCTATTTATTATGCTGTGAGGCCTTTCAACATAAATCAAATTTACTTGTAAATAAAAATGATTGTGTTTCAAAAAACATAGTATGTAAAAAAAATGTTTACGAAAATGTATTTCTATTAGAGGGATTTGAACTTAAGATTTTTCAGACTACATTCACGATCATGTGTACTGGTTGTTTGACGTGGAGTAGAGGATGAATGTCGACTGAAATATCCTAAAATCAAACCCCCCCTCTCTCTCTCTCTCTCTCTCTCTCTCTCTCTCTCTATCTATCTATATATATTATATATATATATATATATATATATATATATAAATTCAATATACTGAATGAATAAGCTAATTACATATTATCTTGGAAATAGATTACACCATAGTATAAGTTCAGTCCGTCCCTCCCCTATTAATATATATTGATACATAATAGTCAGATAATGAGGGGTTAGATTGATGTAATGTCTATGTGAGTATGATTACAATATCAAATTCAATAAGGGATTTGAGACATTCGATGGACAGTAGGATAATTGGAAGGGTGAGAAGATTGATGTGGGTTCTTTAAAATGAAAGGAATTGCTATCTTAATATAAGCCAAGTGATGATTGTCTATATGTGTGGGAAATTATGATCTGTTCAACTTATGAGTTCTGATTCTGCATGAAGTGCATATATTGGGAAACATCTATATTTTTTGCACATATGTGGTCATGTGTATCAGTTCTTTGAAATGGAGTAGAGGATGAATATTGATAAAGATCCTAAGTTCAAATCCCTTTATTCACACATATAAGAAACATTCAGCATATTGACTGAATAAGTTAAAAATGTATTTTAAAAAATAAATAATTTACATAAACAAATAAATATCAATTATTAAACATTAAGTCCTACCAATTGGTACAGCAATATATCAATTTTATGCTTCAACTCATATAGTACATGATAAAACAAGTGCAACTTTATACCCTATTGCCACCTATAGTAGTCTTGAGACATCAGTGTATGCTTTATTGCATTGGAAATCTTCATCTTTAGATCATTTTTTGATTTTGCCTTTATATTTCAAGCTGATAAGCTGCAATACAAATCAATTGATTTGTCTAAACAGCTATGTCAATCAATATCTATATATTTTAATATTTCCACTTTTTTATTATTAGTATAAACACATTTACCCACTGGCTAAGAATTATATTACTAGCAACAAATATTAATATTTCAGCTTATATACACACAGGTGTCTCTTCCAAGATGTATGCAATTCAATTTCTAAACTAATGCATGTGTTACACAGCAACATAGTTGAAATACTCTCCACAATAATTTTAAAAAGCTAGTGTGTCTGGATTATGTGTAACAACATAAAATGTGACAGTTGTGATTTTTTTCTTTTTGCCACCACAAAATCTTAAAAATCATTTGGAAAGATTCTTGTAACCCATGGCTTCACCACCATAGATAGTTTGAATTATGTCAAACATTTTAGTAGCAGTTTGACCCAATTTGAAATAAGGTTTAATGTTACCACATTGTTTATTTCTGCATCAAGGTTTGTAAAAGTATAGTTCCATTTCATACTGTAACTTGTGATTTAGACATATTATTGCCTTAAAATGTTTATATCATATGTTTCTAGATTACACATGCATTGATTCAGAGATAGAATTGTATTTATTTTTTCATTGGGACAACCTGCATATGATAAAATAAGAACAACCTCTAGGACCAATTATTGTAAGCTTAAATAATCAATAATGATCAGATGTCTTATTTTATATCTACTTGAAAATTGAAAGATTTTCTGATTTTATTCAGCTTGGTTTAACTCCAGATTATGTGTGTGACTAACAAATATGTTAATCATCACACCATGAGGTTTTCCAGCATGAATCACACATATTTTTAAATAACAATAGATATATTTTTGAAAATATCTAAAAAAAACCCACAAAAATATATTTTTAAAGTAACTAATTTATATAAACAAATACTATCATTAAAAAAAACCCATTATAAATGTTCAGACATTTGTAAAGAATAGATAGACATGTTATTTTAAAATTTGGCTTTATTCACTTGCTAAATTTGAATATTTTAAAAAAATACATGTATAACAATGAATTTCATAATTCTTCAGTTCATACAACATATGATAAAATAAGAACTGTTTCACTATAGTGTCACATATTGCAAGCTTAAATAATAAAAAATTATAATTATCTTATTGCATTTTAAATTTACATTCTCCAGATTACATTTTGTTTTTTATCTTTTTAATATGGGATTTAAAAGTGAAAATAATGTTGTGCATTTAGAAAACACCTATCTCCACTTTACCATTCAAGCAAAAATTTCAAATCAGCTTAAGGATTGAAACCCATCATTTTGCACTAGCATAGAGAGCTTGCTTTGTTAAATATTGTGGATGTTGAAGAGTTAGGTAATTTGTTGTTAATATTAGCATTTCTAGATAAGGAAAAATGTGGTCACAGTTAATAATAAACCATGTCATTTGGTATTCACTGATTATTAAAGCTTAAAATAGATGGCACTATAGTAGAGAATGACTTTTGTTTTAAATTATACATAATTCATTACTGACTGTTTGTCTGAAGATTTGTGATAATAATATTTTGCTAATGGTTATAGCTTGCATTATTTCCATTGACTAGATGAATGGCAAATATTTTTAAAAATATTTAAATTTTATTTATACTTTTATGAATATATTCACTTGTTAATAATAACACACATCTTAATATGGAACATAATGTTTAATTATTTTCCCTTTGTTGTATAATATTAAAACCTTTAAAAATTATTATTGTTTTCTTCTTCAATAAGGTAAAATTTATTTTTTATATAGAGTTTTTAATAATCTAAGAATATTATTATCTAATTAAAATTCTATTTCTACTCCCATAAATATTGTTTCACGTTTTTTTGTATATATTTCTTTTATGAAGTTTTTTTATTATTTGCAAATGTAATTTCATTGTTGCAAAACAGTACACTAGTTATAAATAGTCAAAATAAAAGTCATAGATCAATTCATAGATCACATGACCCTATCTCTTAAGCTTGTAACACTAGTTTTATTATTTAATTATTTTCAATTGTTACGTTATCAACTTATCTTTCTTTATGCATTGATAAAATTATAAAAAAACCAAACAAATCCTTACTTTTTATTTTTTTCAATACTTATTTTACTTTTAATAAAATAAACATCGAAAAAGTAAAAGGAAATGTGGATTTATTTGATTTTTTATCTGTGTTATATTTGGCAAAAACCGTAAACAACCAGTAAAAGAAACAGTAATTTTTAGTGATTGTCAATCATTTAAGATACATTTACATGCTATACAAGAACATTAATTGATATCATAAGGAATTAACCAAATACTTCTAGAAAAATATAATAGTTTTAATAACATATCAATTTTAATTGTTTATAGTTATGTTTTGATTTGTAATAGTCGAAAGTCAGCGAAGCATATACTGTTTAAAAAATGTACTTTATGAAAGCTTTTTTTAATATAGACTTCTTACATTTATGATTACATTATAGCCTGAGTTAAAGCTTATAATTTTATAATTAAAAATAGCTTTATAATTTTTGGTATGTTTGACTTTCTTTCAATATATTTTTTTATTACTTCGAATTTAAGTCACACATTTTATTTAAATTTTGAAAATGTAAAATTAGAGTATGGCATAAATTCAAAGTGCATATTTTAACATCTTATTTCTGATGATCTCCCACTTTCCAATGATCGCATCTTTGTTTTATGCTCTAAGTACACATATAGTATTACAATATTTTTTTTCTTCTCATGTGTCATACCACCAGCTGGGAAGCGAACCCGCTAACGCGGGACGACTGCTTGTAAAGCGGCTGTCGCTGACCTCTCGGCCACCAATTCTCCATTCACACTTTTCTTTTAGTTCCTATTTAAGTAAAAGAAAATATTTCTTATTTTTTAATACCTATTATAAATTCATTTATATATATTTTTTCCAATTTAACAATCCTACTGCTCAAAGCAAATATTTTAACATCTTATTTCTGCCGATCTCACACTTCCCAACGATGTATTGTTACTTTATATTCTACACATGTGCATAATATTTCAATTGTTGATAACAGTTTATTTAATGGTTACCCCCTTCGCACTTTCCTTTTAGTTCTTATTTAAGTAAATAAATTAATTTAATATGTTTCAACACCTACTATAAAATCATTTTTATATATTTTGTAATTTTAAATCAAGGGTGGTTTAAATGCAAAGTAATATAGTATTAAATTATTCTTTTAACATTTTTTTTTTATTAATAACATTTAAATGTCAGTGACTGTAAAATATAATTTATTTTTAGATTAATTAATATGATTATGAAATTTTTAAAATGTAATTACGGTTAAAACAAAAGTGAAGCATTCAATGAAAATATTTTATTTTAAATTTGTGTATTATTATATAAATTAGTATATTCTGAGTAGAAAATAATTATTTTTTCGTTAGTGAATTTATATTATTTCATTTTAATATAAGAATTTTTCTACAAGTACAGGCTTTTTCATACCTGCACTCCAATATGTAAGATATAGGGGGTTTGAACTCAGACATTCACACAATCCTCAACTATCCATGCTATCTCATACTGCTGATACACTTTATCACATATATGTTGAAAAGATAAACAATCACCAATATATGTAGTTCATGCTAAACCAGCACTCATCAGTTGGTACAGATTATCATCTCCACACGTATATACAATCAATGCTCAGTTTATATTAAAATAGCCAATCTTCATACTTTAATTGTCAGGTTTCAATCCACTCCACCCCACAACTCTTCAGCCATCCATTTCATTGAAAATCTGATGATGGAACACTCAATGCTCACATTGGTGCCAACCTTTTCATCCTACTCATGTTGAACATAAGTCACTCTGATCCCTCATGTACAGGACATAATCCATTTATATACATGTATGAGGGATAAGCAGACCTTACAGCACTATATTTTAATATAAGAATTTTTTCTACAGTACAGGCTTTTAATAAAATTTATATTTAAGTTTTTATAAATGGATCAGTGTGTGAATTTTTATACACAATTACATAATTATTTAGGCATATATTTGGTGAAGAATTTAAACAAATATAAATTTCTATATTTTCAAAAACCCCCATATGACCTCTGCACTGAGCACTAATATAGCAAATAAAGATTTTTTATAATTGGCATTATCGTCATCTTTATATAGTCTATTATTGTTTACAACATCATGAAAAAAATAAGTATCGTGGTGTGTAATTAATGCAAGATTTATTCAAGCGATCAAAGTAAAACTTATTACTTTACCCAGCTGGGCATCAGTCTGTAATAATTTTGTTAGTCTTTGAACCTGTTGTTCTATTAGAGTACAAAACGTAGCATGTTTACAAATCATAGTGAAACTGAATACTTAAATCATCTAAAAGTTGATCAACATATAGATGAAAATGATAATATAATTTATAATGGTAATACTTTTTGATTCTATTAGTAATACTTTTGAAACCGAGTTTAACAACTAATATAATTTCCAATGAAAATACTCTGTTTGATTTTGTTCTATTAGTAATACTCTTGAAACAGAGTCTGGTAAGATATATATTTTCTATTGGTAATACTTAGTTTGATTCTGATTCTATTAGTAATACTCTTAAAACAAAGCCAATAATTAATAGTAATGAGTATACATATTTGATTATTAATACATCGTACAGGCTTAAACCTGCATTTATATATGTAATATATTCGGGATTCGAACTCAGACTTTCACACAACCCACTACTCTCAGAGCCATCTCATATTGCTGACCCACCTGATTACACACATGTTGAAAAGATAAATATTCACCAATATACGTATTTCATGTTAAACTAGCAATCATCAGTTAGTCTAGATTACTATCCTCACACATATATACAATCAGTGCTCAGCTTTATATTAAGATAGCCAATCTTCATACTTTAATGGACAGGCTTCAAACTATTCTAACTCACAACTTTTCAGCCTCCCATTTCATTGAAAATCTGATGATGGAACATTTAATTATTCACACACCAATTAAATCACGATTTACATTTTGTACAAACGTTCGCTTTAAAAGTATTTATTGATCCTAATGTGCTATTGGCTAATTGTCTGTTGAGATATTTTATTTTACTCGCTTCTGTCATTCGTGATTTACACTATTATATAAGTTTAAATAACAAATTAAACAATCCGTATTTTAAAAGTTAAAATATTTAAAACCTAGTAAAATAGATAGCCGAACTGCAGTGAGAAAAACTGAATGTTATATCATTTGCTATAATGAATGACAACTGATTTGAGTCTCTTTGACGTATTTTTTTTTAAGATATAAAAATTATACTTTGTCAAAAGTTGTTAAAAGAAACATTCCTGATTTCAGCTAGAGAATGACTTGAGGTTACTACAGATATTGTTAAGTCTGACAGATATATTGTAGTATAAAAATAAAATATTTATTAGAAAATACAGACATAATTATTAGCTGCATTACTTTTTTGAAAGTTTGCCTGTAGCAGATATATAATTTTTGTGCAAAGATTTAAAAAAAATTGTTATATCAATTGACAGTCAGGATTTAGTAACGTGATTATTTCTAGTTTAAACATAGCTATAGATAATATAATATTTTTATGTTATCATTTGAAATTATTATAATAAGGTGGTGATAGTTCTTTACCACTCAAACCTACATGCTGTAAGTAATGACAAAACAATATTTATAAAATATGATAAGACGTGAATATTTAATGGTAAATTGATATTAAAATATGAAACTCATTTTCCAGAAGAATCGTGATTATTTTTATTGTTTAAGCAGAAGACAGTTAAATATTAATTATTAGAAATTACAGTATGCAAGTGTCAATTTTTTCTCCCCTCAAATGCCACACATCATTATTCAATATGATGAGAAGTCATCTGTAACCAGTTTATGACAAATTGGCATTATTTTGATAGTGGACTCATTTTCTAGAGGAATCATAAGATAACTTGTAATCATTTTTGTAGCAGCCAGCCAAATATCAACTACTGTAATCTAATAAAAAATAAAACACTTTCCTACTTACAAAAGAGCTCTCCAATAGTATCTTAAAAACAATGATAAAAGTTATTAAAACAGGCAAAACTCTCCATACAGTAGTGCCACTCAGTGCCAACCAGAGTAATCAATGTATGGAGAGTTTTTCCTGTTTTAATAACAGTTATGTGCTAGCAGAAGAAATGGTGATCATGTAATGATAAAAGTTGTTGTTAAAAGATTGTTTTTCATTTTCTTCTATTTTTTTTTTTTTAGCTAAAAACAAGCAAATACCTATAATCTATCATTTATGTATAGCTTCCTAAAAAAACAATTCCAGGCCTATTTGAAACGTGGATAGAATTTCTACAGTTATCTGTTTCAGTTCAAACCTTAGCTAAAAATGAACAAATATTTATGATCTACTAATTTTGTATAGCTATCTGAAAGAACAATCACAAAACAGTTTTAAATCTGAAAACATTGTTGATCCTTTTCTGGCCCAAATTCAAACCTTAGGTCATGAACATAATATAAGCTTCCATAGTGTTGCAAGAGATTTAAAAATTTAGCATTCTACTGAAAATATTTTTCAGCATTTGTTATCTTCTTTTATTAATACTTTGATTTTTTAATAAGTGCTTTAACTTAAACTTACTGAAATAAATATTTTGTCTATTATATGCACATTTCTTAAAAAATTAACTTGATTATTTTGTCTTATATTAGTTCTTAACATAACAGTTTATTAACATTCATGTTATGATTTTAGAAAAGTGATAGAATATATATCAAAAAGATGGTCAGAAATGACAATCTATTTCCAATGATAAATAAATAAATAATGATATGATTTATTGTTTATGAATTCATAAGCAGGTTTAGCACCAAAAGTAACTAATCCTTAATTAAACTAATATTTTCAGGATCTTAAACAATGGTACTAACATGTTGTGGCTTCTTTCTGAAACATTATTTACTAGATACTCCAATCTGATTATAAACATGAAATTAATATAGTTTAATGTAAATGTATTTAAATAAAATAAATCACCTTCTCTCTGGATTGTTAATAAATAGCCCTCTATATTTTAACAAAAGGTTAAAAATAGAATGTACCTATATAGATGGATTCATTTTATTCTTGATCCTTTGTTAATATACAATGTGTTATTTATTCACAGTACTGAGTTACAGTGGTTTACTTCTCTTAATTACACACACACAAGCATGTGTACAATATATATATATATATAATACAAATCAATGTCTGTATTTCTTCAAAATAATATAAATAAACTTATAAATAAATATTAAAAAATACAGTAATTAAAATTTTTTAAAAAAATGTTACTGCTTTTGACTATCCTCGTTGTCTTTATCAATTAATACTTTAATACTAAGTGACGTTTATATTTTTTTGTGCTTTTTTAAAAAAAATTAATTACTATATTTTCTAATATTTATTTATAAGTTTATATATATAGTAAATAGATATCTAAAAATTGTACAATTTTTAAATTACTCATAACAAAAGTCTTTTTAGAATTTTTTTCGTAGAAAACAATTAAGAAACTGATAATTCTATTAAATGGCAAGAGTTCAAGGCTTCCTTTCATCTTTGTATCTAGCTGAGAAGTGAGATGTATTTTTTGACTAATAATTGGGTGAGTTGCTAGATTAACTATGAACTGATTTTTGAGTTTAAAGTAGTATCTGTTATGTCTTGCATTGTTAGCTGAGAGGTGTCACAGCCACCATGCAAGCAAGTAGTTGGTTGCAGACGGTTGTGGGTTTGCGTCCCGGCCGATGCTATGACATATGAAAAAAAAGTAATATCTGTTATGCTTATAATATAGATCAGCAAGTTAAGAAAATAATCACTTAACCATATTAAAAAAAGATGTGAGTCAACTCAAAGATGGCTACAACACACTATAAAATGGGCAATTTTTAAGTTATCATAGTGAATTTAGGCTCATTTTAAAGCTTAAAAAGTACCATAAGATACTGCCCTCTCTAGGGTTATTTTACAAGTAAAAAGTCAATAATATTGATGTAAGAAGCTGCACCAATGGGAGAAGGCAGGATTTTCTAGATGCTGATTGGTTGATTCTCATTTTGAAGAAAGGAAGAGTGCTTGTCAATAATTTTCACTGCTTCAGCTTCTTTGTTTTGATTTTGAAAATGAAAATGTTGTTTTAGAGTGGTTTTTTAATATTTCGTTTTACATATTATAAATTATTTTGCTAAAATATGCTGAAAATAAAATTATTTCATAAAAATAGTTAAGATTTTAGTAAAAATTCTTTACTTTTACACGAATGTAAATTAAGAAAGAAAATCACTGACATACTTAACATTTTCTAATAGGTTACAGACATTCTTTTTAGATTGTCCACTATCAAATATTTTTATAGTTCTAAATAGAAATTATTTCTGAAAAAACTTTTGTTCACTTCCATAATCTGACAAATTATCAATATACTTTTTACAAATGAAACTAAAATGAATATAATATTAAAAAATGAATATTTTTACTGCTGATTCTGTAATTGACCAATCAAAAGTTTAGAGCTTTAACTCACTCAACCAACCAGAATTTAGGCAATGAAAAGGTTAAGTCTATGCTTTTTTTGGTACTTACATGTTAGTTTTGCAACATGTATTAAACCTGCTGCGCCTTTTTTATTTATATCACTTTGCTGATAACTTTCTAATCTTGTGATATGACTAAATAACATGTATACTTGGATCTTGTACAAACTTAAGATGTTAAATTTGTCAAAATGGACAATGTGTACATGATATTTTTGCAAGATTTACAAAGTTATCTTATCGGAAGTCAGAATATGTATATGAAAAGGCATAGCAGTTCTAATATGTGACAGAAATTGCATCAGATTAAATCTAACACTACTAAAAATATTAATTTCTAACAATACTAAAATATGAATTACACACAAAAAATATAAAATATGACATGGAATATTAAATTCTAACAATACTAAAAATATAAATTTCACCCAAAAATCAATCTTAAAAGGAACTTTTTTAACAATACTAAAAATATGAGTTTTACACAAAAAATATAAAATGACATGGAATATTAATTTTTAACAATACTAAAAATATAAATTTCAACCAAAAATCATTCTTAAAAAGTACATTTTTAACAATAGTAAAAATATTGATTTGACTTAAAAATGTAAAATATGACATGCCGTTATGAAATTTCCAAATGTTATTTTAAATATGGACAAAACAATCACTAAATTACAAAATACCCTAAAATATTAAAAAAAAATCCATAAAACATACACATATGGTATACTTACTATATGATATATAATAGGAACTGTCACAATGAAACAATCAATTTGTCAGTTTTACTTTAGTTTAAGTGGATAATTTCCCCCCAAAATGAAGGCTAAAAGTAAAATTTTTATTTTTCACAAAATACAAACTTACTTAACATATGATTGTATTTAATGGTTCACATGAAAAAGAGAATAACTGGCACTTTCTACTTTAGCACTTTTATAGGCCTTCCAGCAGTTGGAATAAATCATCAATCCTTCTTCCACATTTTGTTTGGCAGCTTTCATAAGAGTTACCATTGTTCTATCATTAATTGTCATGATAAAGTACTCATCGGTCTCTCTGCACAAGCCACCAAACATCTACTGTTCAAAAAGAATTTGTCAAGCTTGGTTTTGAAAAGGCTCTCATCAATTTTGACAATTTTTCTAGGGCCTGCAATTTTACTTTTTTTTAAAAATAATTTTTTTTTTCCAAAATGGAGACTAAAAGTAAAATTTATATTTTTCTCAAAATGCACACTTACTTAACACATGATTGTATTTGTGGTTCACATGAAAATGACTGTAATCAGAATTTAATAATTCAGTACTTTTATAGACCTTCCAACAATCAGAAAAAAATGTCAATCCTTTCATATTTTTTTGGAAGCTTCCATAAGAGTTGCTACTATCCTATCATTAATTGTCATAATAAAAGTCATTGGTCTCATTGCATAAGCCACCAAACATCCACTCTTTATGAAGAATTTGTCCAGATTGGTTTTGAAAAGGCTCTCATCAATTTTATTAGGGCCTCCAATTTTACATTTTCTTGAAAATATACAACAGCATTAATTTCAGTAGTGGGTAAAAATTGTTGAATCAAAACTATGATTACAAATGAAGTTAAAAATGGTTTAAAAATGCAATTGTCAGCACTAAAGATCTTGTCAAAAAGAAACCTAGACAATAAGCAAGAGTGTAAAATTATCACAAAAACATCCCCACATTATTGGATGAGATCAGATTAGATCATAGGATGTGATTGCAAGGTTACACATTTATCTTGTATGTGAAAAGGCATATCATCTCCATGACATTGCAGGACTAATATTTAACTACTGTTATCACACACAAAAAAAACACACATTATTGGATGAGATCGAATCAGATCACAGGGTATATTTGATATAATCACAAACAAATTTATCACATATGTGAAAAGGTGTACCATCTTCTCAATATTGCAGGACTAATATGTAACTACCCTTTTTTAAAATTAAAATCATATAGTGAGTTTTTTTTATTTCAAATATGAATATGTGCTGCTTCAAATTTTATATATAACTGATTCATTTTGCCAATTTCTTATGTTTTTATTTTTATCTGAAACATATTTTCAGGTAAAACAATACTTACCATAGACTTACATTATGTAATACACACACATATATAATTCCAGCTCATAACACTAACAGGAGAAAATACAGAACTATTCATCTACATATCAATAAAGCAAATCAGTTCAACTATACTGTCACCATTTTTTTTTAGCAATGGCTTGTTACTAAGCAATTATAAATAAGTAGCATTGTAGTTGAATTGTATTATTTTATTGAAATGTTGATGAGATATTATATTTTTTATTTATATACAATTTATAATATATTATATATCATATTTGTTAATAAATCGCATATATAAGTACTAAATAAATTGAAATTATATTGATAAGATTAAAAATAGGGTAAATAGGTTGTGAGACAATGATACACTCCATTGTAGAAATAAGTTAAACAAAGAATGAAAATTAAATTCTGTAAATCAAATGAGTTTTAATTACATGTAAAAAATTGTTATCAATTATTTGATAAAACCCAGGCAAGAAAATTAGTTGGAGTCAAAGTACCAAAATAAGTATTTGCTTGTTATTTGGCTATTATTAATGCCATTAAAATTAGAAATAAAGGGTTAGATTTATAATGAGAAAAAGCTAAATGAAGTAAAGAGAGATAATTCTGTAAATGAGATAAAAAGATTTTTGGTTTCAAAAGAGGTTCTCTTTACATTGTTTTAAGAAGCTACATTATGTTGTCTGGTGAGATACAATCACGATTCCTTTTGGAGAATTCCTTTCCCACTACTGTCTTTCTATTTGCATTACCATAAAACCATATCCATTCCACAAAAGAAGAGGAATAATCAGCAAGCTAGTTGAGGACATACTTCAATTATGAATGCAGACTTTTGAAAATATTATATTGCGAGTAACAACAGATTGCTGTTAATAGCACAACCCTATTCCAGTTGAATTATTTACAATCTGGCCAACTGCTAGAGCTCATGTTATCCAATGTTTGTCAGACTTCACCAAAGGAACAGTATCTGAATTTTTGACTGGGTAAATATAAACTATATTATGAATGTGCAATTACTGTGATAAAATCCATTAGTCAATTTTGTTTAAAATTATTCATTAAAACTAGAACTGTTAGTAAAGTAAAATAGAAGCAAGGAAGTATATCATGTATAAATAAGCCAACTTCCATGGTGATGTGGTTCTCTTTCTCTTATAAATATGTCTACCACTTGATAATATTTCTTTTAAAACCATATATATATATATATATATATAATTGCTTTGTTTTTATTATATATTTATTAGTATTATTATTTAATCATTATATAATTTAAGGAAGTTAGATTTGAACTATTCCTTAGGGCATATTGAAGATTAGTTATTTTATATGAGCATTAAAATTAGGGATTTCTTATAGATTGATTTGTTTTTCTAAGTAATCTTTGATGAAGAGAAATTTTGTATAATTAATAAATGCCACTTAGTTATGTGCATCCAGGCCATCTTCTTTTCGAAATAGGTGTGAATCACTAACAATATTGAGTTACTTTAATCTCTATGTCTAGATTAATCAGTTTTTCTCACTTGGCTCCTGGTGTTGTCTCACACTGATTGTTATCTGCTGTTTTCCTTTTAATATTGCCAATTTAATGTTATTTTGAGAATCCACACATCTTTCGGAAATGTCCATATATTTTGCTCCATATTTAATGTTTATTTAGAATAAGGATTGTGTTGAGTAATAACTGATTGTAATGGCCCTTAAGCTAAAGAGTAATTAAGTGTGAGGGATTTAAATTTATGGATCGAATCACTTCATTTTATTTTATTAAGATGTGAAATTAATAAAAGACTTATAAAACTAATTCTTACATTTTTATTTGCAATTTGTTATAAATTTAAACTCTTAAATTTTACAACTACATTTCATTATCCATCTACTAATCTTGCAATACATTAGAGGGTGTAATAAAAATTGTACCTATGCTGTATGTTTGAAAACTTAAACGACTATTTTATTGTGGCATGTATGATTACTAGTAAAATAAATTATGACCTGCTTCCTAAAGATGGAAAAATGAGATTATTCTTGGTGTCTGGTTCCAGGCTTTAGTCTGGTGGTAACCCACTAGTGGACATGCATTTTATGTACTCATTAACTCTCCACATAGTAATTATTAGAATTAAAATAGAAAACAGCACTCCAACGTAAAGGTTTTATAAATGTAAAACATCCTGAGAGAAGGAAGAGAGAAAGAGTAGTATTTTGAAACAGTAAGATGCACTCTCGCTTACATCTTACCTACCCTCATACACTATTTTAAACCCTAAACTTATCATAGTGTGTGCGTACTGCACATATATACTGAAATATCACCTAATTTAGACTTGTAATGGGGTAATGTGGATTTTAACATAATTAAATTTTTTTAAATGGTTTTATTTCAAACTGTCAAATATATACATATTCATTTAAAAGTAGGTCACATATTCTCATCTACACACATCCTGCGATAATATTTTAAAACTTAAATTAAATAATATTTTGTTATTTAAAGTTATTTTGTTTAGATCTACTTATTTTAGAAATATTACATTCGTATTTGTTTTCATTTAATATGAAATAGTATTCAACTTTAAATAGATTTAAACATTTAGACTTTAAAAAGTGAATAATTTTGCTGTTTTATTTTAAAATCATGCCACAAATTTTATGTAGAAAATAAGTGAGGGCGAATAAAGAAAACAATAGTAACTAATTTTTTTTTCTCTCATATGTCACAGCATCGGCCGGGACGCAAAACCACAACCATCTGCAAACAACTACTGGCTTGCAAGGCGGCTACGATGACCTTACGGCTAACAACGCTTTTAACCTGTGTTTATGCTGAGTTTTACTAATAGGTTTTTCCTATCAAGATTAAAATAACAGAGGTTCACTAGCAAATTTAATTAAATGATTATAATCAGAATATCTGAGAATAAAACTATGTCAAAAATTAATTAAAATCTAAATGCATTCCTTTGATTTCTGATTTAATTAATGTTATTGATTAATAGATTTTATCACTGAGGGCTATAGCATTGCATAGTCTTGGTATATAAGTAATGCAGATTCTTTGTTCTTTATTATTCTGCTAGATTAAAGAAAGAGAATTATTCTGTTAGTTTATTCTGCTGGCATTTATCATTATATTTTCTCTGATTCTTCATTATTATTCTGCTTTATTCTTCTGATCCTTTCGGAGATGTTATTCTGCATTCCTTCATGAAGAATTATTGATTGAGAGTTACCAGCAAGATATAAAAAGTTTGTCAAAAGAAATCACCTTACTGGATCCTAGATGGAAGTGAAATTTGTCAGCTTTAATAAAAGCCAACTTTAAAATGATGGAGCAGAAAAAGGCAGTGTGCTGTCTTCCCTCAGGAATGACTAGCTTGCCATCCATCTCACCATCTGACATCCCATTATACCATCTAATGCCCAACTTACCCATCCTAATAGGTCAGAATACTGCTGATAAAACACATCTCTAATGCTGCCTAAACAATGCTACTGAAGCCCACGTAATCCATAAAATTAAAAAGGAATTGAAACCGCTCAAGGAATCCATTGAAGTCTTTAAAGTGCACAAGGATTTTTTTCTTAAAAGCCAAGGTAATAGAAATTAACTTGAGATATCTCAATAATCCCAATTTGCAGCTACTTTTGTTATATTTAATAATTATATTTATTCTTTTAGTTCTTTTAGTGCATGGGTAATTCCTACTTGGGTTAATATTTGCTTTATATATCTATTTATGCCTCATTTTAGTCTTTATTATAATGTGCTTGAATAAACCTCGCTGATCGATCCAACTATTCCCTTTCTTTTTATAATACTATTTTACAACCACCATCTCAATGGAGACTTAATTGTTAAACTACCTCTTTTATTAATTGTTTTAAATATCTCTATGGTTATATCATCCGAGGGTTTATTCTTTATAAAAGTTTTTGCTTGGGAACGAAAGTACTGGATAATTCATTTTAGCCAAATATATTTTCTCTGTAAATTCTGTAAAAATATTTTAAATTAATCTAACTCAAGCATGTGCGGGTAATGTAGGGACATTTTATATAAATGCTTGGTTATCTCACTATTCATTAAAATCACAATCACACATTTCCCTCCCTATTTTAATTGATATTAAAATATATTTTATATTTCATTATTCATTTAATTTTGATGAGAAGTATGCAGGCCATCAGAAAATAAAATTTAGAAGAGAGGTATCCTGCCCATTTATAAACTATTTTTTTTAAAAAATTATTTATATATTTTATAATTAGTTGTGTGTTGCCAGTGAACATGCTGGGGTGTTGAGAATTACTTTTCTACTTTTTCAAGGTCATCAAGGGCTGAGACTGTACTCTATTTTTCTTTGTGGTTCCCAGTAGAGTGTGACATGAAATGACTCAATGAGAATAAATCATGTACGTCCCTACAGTCATGAAGCTCCTGGGTGTGGGCGAGGCTTGGCTGTTCTAGGTGACCAGAGACCTCCCAGATAAATGGTAAACTGCCTATCCATGATCACAATAATTTTACCTATCCATGATCACAATAATTTTATTTAATTTCTTTTCTAAAGACACAGTTTCAACATACTGCACTCCATCCTTAGTATCTTATCTCGCTGGCACCACCATATACTTTCATTATTAATTTAGTACTACATTTATAGCTCTGTCTTATACTTAAAACTTTATAAGTTGCCCAAGTTATTCTCATATCAAATGCAAATATTTGCCCTACTACTTCTATTAGTTAATTCATTTTCTTTAGTGCTCTGCATAGCTCGCATATACTTATATTATCATAGTGCAATTAGGTATATTGTGATAACTCAATCAAAGTATGGAATACCATAAAGTAATCTTTATATAGCTATAAAATTCATATGACTAACATTGTTAATAAATTAATGTCAATAAATATTATATTTGAATTCATTCATTACATTTCTTTTATTCATTTAATCCTGCTGTCTGTTATACATCATATACACTGATATGTGTTTTTGGCACATCTATAGTTTTTATTAGGCAAACCTCAGGCTATTTAGTTTAGAGTCTCTTGTTGCTCCATAACTACTGGAACTGGCAAGAAACTATTCTTTAGTAGCATCAGATGCATTATCATGTAGGTGGCACTGTGAGGTTTAGACTTTGGATTTGAACTTGGGGATTTCTAGGAGGCAACTCCTAGAATGTTATGTTTTGTGTTCTGGGTTTGTATTCTGCAGTGTGCTAACAAGGTAGATGAATCTGACTGTTACAATTTGGGAATTTGTAGATCAGTTGTGGTGATTAGGTAGGATCCAAGGGAGAATTCATAGTTGGTTAAAAAGTTCAATATCAAGAAAAACATGAATAAAGAGAAAAAGCCTGAAATCCATTGATGCTAGACAAAATCAATGAAATATAACATTACCGGGCTGCAACTTTTTGATTTTTTTTTATAATACAACATGATTTTTTTTTTATCGATTAAACAAATTTTGATTTTATTTATAACATCATTTCTTTATTATTTAACAAATTGTTATATTAATTTTCGTTGTTGTTGTTGTTTTTTTTTTTGTAACCTCACATTTTTCTTTATTCCAATAAATTTTGCTAATTTAATTTTGTGTACCTTTTATTTTGATGATTTTAAAACTTTGTACCATTTCACGATGTCCAAAAATTTGTTTTAATCACACCACCAAAAAAATAGAATACAGTTATTTGCGACTTGTTTAGACTTTATTCTACCTTTTCTTTCTTTTTTTTTTTTTTGCTTGACTAAATTGTTTTTTTATTCTTATTATGAAATCAAAAGTAACTTTTGTGTAGTTGGGGGTTAAAAAATTGTTTTGAAACACCCACCCTCGCATCAAGAATTGTAACAAAAAGTCAAGACCTTTTTTTTGTTGTTGTTGTTTTAAAAAAAAAATAACCTTTTTTTTGTTTCACTTTTGACTTTTGTTTATATTTCATTTGAATTAGCCTTTTCTTTTTTTTGACTTCTACAATAAAAACAGCTTACTTTTTGGGGGTCTTACCGTACTGTTATTATTAACAAAAAGTACACCGAAAGAGTCATTTATTTCAAACCCCGACCTTGTTTGAAATAGAATGCAATCATTTGCCAATTGTTTCCAATTTTTTCAACCCCCTTTTTTTTTTTTTGGTTGAAAAAATTGTTTTTATCTTCTTATTAAATCAAAAGTTAAGTTTAGTGTTTTTTTTTTTTGGGAATAAAAAAATCGTTTTCAAACTCCGATACTCAGAAAAGTAATTGGAACAAAAAGTCTGTAATTTCTGTCGATTTTCAACAACTTTTTTTTCTCAACCCTTTTGACGATAAACTGCTTTGGGGGTGAGGGGGGATTAGGGGTTCCTACTTTGATAATATTAAGAAAAAGGAGTCATTTCTTTTAATGCCGCTAAAAAAAAGAAAAACATCATCTGAATACTTGTCAATTTCTAATGAAATCCAAAAAAAAAAAAAAAAAAACTACACAAACTCTGAACTTTTTGAACCGATTTATTATTTTATTGCTGTAATAATCAAACAATCTGGTATTTGTGAGGACATTATGTGCCTGAAAAAAGGACACAGTCTCCCTCACCTTTCTGTACTCGGCATTTGTGAAAAGTGTACAAATTGCACGTACTCCTCAGACATGTTATCGGTCTCATCTAGTTTCCATGCAAAACATGGCTTAGTGCGTGAGCTTTTGTGGAAGCATGTTGGAATGCACCATTTGCCAATTTTTTACATATTAACATTTTTTTAGGGAAGGGTGGGGACTGTATGACAATTATTAATAATTAACAACATTATTTAAATAGAAATGACATTACTCTATTACGGAGATTTGAAAAAATGCTACCGCCTTGATATTTAAACACCCTCAAGCAATACGTTAATCAGCTGTGAATAGAATGAATACGCATAAATAGTTTCGAAGCACAAAACAGGTCGTAATATTTTTGTGCAATCTCATGTAAAGCGGCCTAGCGATGGGTTAATACAATATGTAAATGTTGTATTAGCCTGTAAGTCTGGAAGCAGCTGCTAAAATGGCATTTTTATGTGTTTTGACACATAAACAGTGCCCCAAGTGGCTTTGCCCGGATTTCAGGCTTTTACCAAAAGTTCAATATCAAGAAAAACATGAATAAAGAGAAAAGTTTAGAGAAAGTTTGAATATTTTATTTAGAAGTCTTAAGCTATTAAAAATGGAAATAATTAAAATAGATAATAGGAAAAAAAAGGAATGAGAACTATGATTGAAGACTTCAGAAAAGATGCTATTTTAATACTTCACCAATTTAAATTTAAGCACAATATAATCATCAAATAAAAGACATGGGAAAAAGAAAAAAGTATGAAAGAGGCTACTACTGCAGGAAAAGAGCAAATAGTACCCAACCATAAGCATAATTTAGAATAGGCCAAAAAGGGTCATCTAAGAGAAAAACAACTCCTAGAAAAAAAATGAAATGAAAATTGAGAAGGATACAAATCAGAAAAATTTGGAGCTAATGAAGATAAATAAAATAGAAGTAGAACCAAAACAAAAAGGGGCATAGTGTAGCAAAATTCATTCATATTAAAACATTTACCCTGCACCCATCTGTGCAGTTTAAGAGATTTATTTTCACAAACTAGAAGAGAAAAAGAAAAACATTATCAGTATTAATCACTTGTGCAATGCTGCATGTAAATAGTGGTGAGATGTCTATCACAGCATCAGAATATTTCAAGAAAATAAAACAATATTACTAAGAAGGATTTGGAGCATTGAAAAACAAAAATCCACATGCATCTGTATTTTTGCAAAGAAAAATATATTCATGAATGGGTTGTGAAACTAAAGTCAGTTCTTCCAGAGACAGGCTGCAAAACTAAGAGCACTTGAAACATATCCAATGGATCAGTACCAGATTATGAAAACAATCATATATAATTTATCTAAGCAGTGCAGTGATGTCTAGCTGAAAATTGTAGGCTGTTCATTGAAGAAGTCACAGAAATTTTAGTTGATATAAATTTAAATAATTTTTTATTATGACAAGGGGATGGATCTGCATTGGGGGAATTGTAATGAACCCATAGGCTGGCCTAGAAATTTGCCTAGAAAGTGAAAAAAAGAAAAGAATAGAATAGAGAGGAGGGAGTTAAGAAATTTTTTAAATATTTTTTTATTCTCCAAGAGAAGAGTGATGAGGTGGAATTTTTCCACCTCATAATAAAAAATTATAATTTTTACTTACATCCAATTTATATATATATATATATATATATATATATATATATATATATATATATATATATATATATATATATATATATATATATATATATATATATATATAAACATTACAAGCATAAAGTTAAACTAGTCAATATATAATCAAAACTACCCCAAATCCAAAATTAAACAAGACCAGCATAAAAATAATATTAAAACACAACCTAAGGTTTCACTGCTACAAGCAGACTTCTCAAGTGTAAAGAACTACAAAAACTACTCAATATATATAATATTAAAAACTACCCACAAATGAAAGATTAAAGGTTCATAAAAGTAGAGTTAAAAATAGATAATATTAAAAACTACCCACAAATGAAAGATTAAAGGTTCATAAAAGTAGAGTTAAAAATAGATATCTTAGTTCTGCTTTGTATGTCCATGAAAAAGATACAGGCCATACTATTGATTTTGATGAAGCTAAGGTTGTCTTCTTTGAGAGAAATGAAATCAAAAGAAGAATTAAAGAGTCTTTATTATTGAAAATTTATTATTCTAAAGCAATTAACTTATTTAAGAGTTCTTTTAATATTAAGGGTGGATGGGAAGTGAATGGATTTGTGGGTAGTTTTTAATATTATATATATTGTGTAGTTTTTGTAGTTCTTTACACTTGAGAAGTCTGCTTGTAGCAGTGAAACCTTAGGTTGTGTTTTAATATTATTTTTATGCTGGTCTTGTTTAATTTTGGATTTGGGGTAGTTTTGATTATATATATATCATATTTGTTAATAGAACATATATATATATATTACAACAGTTGTATTATATAGCACCAAAACATGATGTGTGTGCATATATATATAAAGTTAAAAAAAAAAGAAATAAACACAGACAAAAATTTTATAGATATTTCCTACATCTCCCTGGAATAATTATAGTAAAAGATTAAATAATTTAAAATTTAAAATAAAATTTTATTGTACATTAAACATTTAAAAAGGTCTAACAAATATTTTTATTATTAGACTAGATCACAATTTCTTACCATATCTTTATTATTGTTCAGTATATAGATACCAATTACTGTAGTCTAATTACAGAAATACATGGACAATCTTTAGTCTAATGAATGACTAATAAAAACAATATTAATAAATTTCCATTAAGTTCGACATGTATCAATCATAAAGTGTTTAGCTGAATGATTTTTTATGATAATGGTTTATTTACAATTAAATATTGGATTACTTCATTTATCTGATAATAAGTGTCAAGTATAAGCAAACTCAACTGGATCTTTTGAGGGATATTCTTCTTCTCTCTTCTTCAGGTATTTCCGGTCTGACCAGACCATTTTATATTTGTGAATATTGAATTTAAGGTAGTTTTCTTACCATTTAAAACATTAGTTTTATATACAACTCTTCCTTAAATAGTCAAAATAAAAGTCATAGATCACATGACCCTATCTCTTAAGCTTGTAAGTTATAAACAATGAGGATTGCCAATTCCTCTACAAGCTTTGTGATAAATGCTTAGCCAGAGCCAGCACTTAAAATATCTCTGTCAGGAAACCCTCCCCAAACCCCTGACCATGGTTTCGTGCTTTGGCACTCCTCAGAGAGGTGTCAGGGTAGGTTCAGAGAGTTTATCTCTTCCTTCTTTCACTGCACGTCACTGGATCGTCTATTTTTTCTTGTATTATTCCTCATTTGTGAAGAGGTGTTATAGTGCTTTGTATAAGTTTTCTGTCTGTGTATATATATATAATTAAAGTCTGTTACTTTATATATACACAATTTTATTTATATATCCAGACAATCATAAAATTGTATGATTGATTCAATTACACATTTAAAAAATGTTACTGCCTTTATAAAAGCTTCATTTGATAAGTTCAGATTGTTCAATTTATTTTAACATAGATTTTGTTTTTTGTTCAAACTTTCAATCGACTTTTATGACAACATATTGTTTGAGTGACAGAATTGTAGTACAAAACTTGCTTATGGGATTTAAAAATAAAAACAAAAATCTATAGGTCTGATGTGATTACTTTCATATGGAACTTGATGGTTTTTGTCAGTCAAGCCTTTCTTTCTTCCAACTTCATATTTTGATAAGTTTGCATGCTATATGCCACTGTCAATTGAAATAGTTCTTATGAAGAGGTCACCGAGTGGTCTCTGAATGACATTGAACAGACTTATCTTCCTAACGGCGGTTAATGCTTTATAAAAAAAGAATATTGTAACAGCTGAAAGCTTTGTAAAAACACACTTAACAAAGATACGACATTTCTAACTTTGAGTGATTGAATCAATAAGTATTTACTATGCTTCTAGTAATTTTTTTTTTTTAAAAAGCACTGCTTAATTTAGGTTTTTGGCATACACATATCTATATCAAAACACAGTATAAATTTTTATTCAATTTATCGCGGAATAAAAGCGCATCCAATTCTTTTCCTCTTTATATATGTGTATCATTTTCAGCTATTATTAGTTCATTGTTGGTTATTTTTTTTACGTTTAAATCAGTTCCTCCCATTTTCTCTCCTCTACACCACTCCCACAAACTTCCAGACATGTTTATCCCTATTTCAATACGTTACTATGTGAATATATATATGAAATAAAAGTAAAGCATTTTTTGGACTTATTATTATTATATGCTGTTTGTGTGATGTAATTTTTTTAAAAATATAAAGCAAAATATAGCCTGTAGCGAGCCCACGTTTTTTTTCGGCTCCTCATGTAAAGAAAACTGATTTATAAAATATTAATTACTCTCTATGCTAGGCTAACAGATGAAATTTAAAGTTTTTTTATCTTCATCTTCTAGATAAAAATAACTAGATATCCTTTATATCATTATCATCATTCACCATTAATTAACAAATATGGCTGCTGCAAGTCTAAAAAAATGAAAATAAAAATACATAAGAGATGCATTTGCATCACTATACAACTAATCTGTAAACCATACGAATGGCCAGATAGAGCATACTAGTTCATTATTCGTTTTTATTTGTTAGTTTGTTATGATGTCTTTTTTTTAGAAAACTTTTTCCTAAAATATTTAAAAGCTATGTTTAATTATACTTTTTCAATACACTTTAATCTCTGTGTTATTTTTCCAATAGAAACCTCATTAGAATATCTTGAAGATAATCTTTATAAAGTAAAATGGGTTTATCCCCCTCCCCCAAATATTGCTCAAGTTCACCAATATCTAATCCAATAATGACGTGACTTTTATAATAGCAAACGACTCACATTCATTATGTTGAAGATCTACTAATTGCTTTTATATTTTGAAATTTTTATCAAGCATACTTATATGGAACTTTCATAATGTTTTTATATTATTCTTTATCTGGCCAATAATTAAATGCTTAGGTAGGTTTACTATAGACTAACTATTAGAAAAAAATATAAACCTACCTTATAGCTTGAAAACATTTTCAAATTTCATCTAGTCTGAATTCAAATCTTATGTCATGGCATAGTGTGAATATGAAAACAGGTTTTTTAAAAAATGTAAAAATATATATTTTTTCAAATTGTAAATTGATATATATTACTTAAGATTAATTTCATTATCAATTTATTTATCTTTAGCAGTTTTTTGAAAAAGAATATGTTATGTTATTTCCGATTATTGGTAGCATTTTTTATTGATAAACATAAACACTTTTTTAAAAGCAAATATTTGAGTAAGAAAAGAAGTAATTTTCAACTCCTTAAATTGAAATGAAGGTCTTTAGTCAAAGAAATTGCTGTTGTGGTGATTATTTAAATCATGCTTGCACAACTAGATAATGGATCTTTTGCTTTTGTTTTAAATTGCCAAATTGTGTCCTCATGAATATTGGCTTTTTAATTTTAAAACATCTGAAAAAAAATCAGTATTTTTAAATAGGCCATAAGGTCAAAATATTTTTGTCTTGTCTCCATATATTCAACAGCTTTTGTTGGTTGTTCTATGATCTTTGAAAAGACTTTTGGAATAAAGAAAAGATTGTTATTTTATACAGTTAATCAGAGATTCATGTTTATCTTTACAGAGTAATTGCATAATAATTATTAAAACACAAAATTATATATAATCACACTCTTATTTTATACATATATGTTTTATTTTTAAAAATAGAAGTTATTAAATTCTAGCATTATGGTGACAAAAAAGTTAAATTTATTAGGATCATCATATTTTGTTAAACTGATTTCTAAATATCGTTAGTGACACGGTATTAGGATTTCTTGAGATTATCTTAAAATTATAAAGCAAAAAATATTTTAAAGCAGAATTTTATGGATTTATCAAAGACTAACATATATTTCTTCATGTTTTAAAAATAAATTTTATTCACACAAGATTTCATTGATTTTCTGAAGTCACTCTGAATAGGTGTTTCCAGTAATCATTCTATGGTAAAAACATCCTTAGTTATATGTTTATTATTATTATTTCGATGATTAATGTAGAATGTTTTTCATTTGTAAGCATAAATTTGTAAAGTAAATTCAACTTATTGAATTGTAATATAAAATAATGATTTAATACTAAATCAAATGTTAAATGATAACAAAAAGTGTCACTGGAAGAACAATAAAAATTACATTCTGCAAGAAAATTAATCTTGTTCCATGATAATTTAATATCAAAAGTAAATTATGCAAAAATTTTAACTATAGACATATGTTTAACTTATTTCAATTTCTAACATTTTCTATTGTTTTATCTGGTGAAAGTTTTTTAAAATGCTTAATTTTCATTTCTGTATAAAACCTATATTTTATACTAAAATTCAATCAATTATTTTATATAGTGCGATGTTTATAAACTGTAATAGTTAAACATCATTAAGCTGTTGCACATGCACTTTGCAGATTTTAACTATAAATGACTGAATACTAACACTTCAAACACATGATAAAGTCTTTGGGAAAAGATAGAATGGCCATCTATCTTTCCCAAAGACTTTATCATGTGTTTGAAGGATTAGTATTCAGTCATTTATAGTTAAAATTGGCAAAGTGCACGTGCAACAGCTTAATGCTGTTTAACTAAAATTCAATAAATTGGACTTGATTTTTTTTAATGTAATTTTGTGAATGAATAATATTCTAAATAACCACATTTGAACTTTATAAATATTTAAAACTGAGTTGTAAATTAGAATAACAGACCATATATGTCAGCAATGATATTTGTCTAAACACTTTCAGAAAATGAATAAATCCTTTTTTATTTTGTTTTTTTTTTTTAAAAAAAAAATGAACACATGAATGCAGATTTGTGATAAGTCTATCAAATTCTGCTTTAAAATCTGATATTTGCTTTATAATTATTAAAATATTTAAAATTTTTTTTAACACAACATCAGTTTTGACAGGTGATGATTTTTCACAATGTAGTTCACATAGAATGTGATCTAATTATACTATAATTTTCATTATTAATATTTACAGTCAAGTTTATTAACTTCTATATATATATAAATATAAAACAAATAGATAAAATTAAATTGAATATATGCATTGTTTTCTTTTAAATAAATAAAAAATTATTGTGAAGATATCAACAAAAATAATTAACGTTTGCATTATGTTTCTAACATAATGTAAGCACTGTACGCCATGCATTATAGTCACTGTGATCAATTTTTGATCCTAGTGGCTTATTACAATCCACATTGTGTGATTGTATCATGGTCAATTTTTACATACCTTAAAATATCAACAAATTATTGTGTAAAATAATCAGAAATAATAAAAAAAAGCAAAATGTCATATTTTTTTTATTCAAAAAAACTTTGAATAGGATGAGAAAGAAGGAATACCCATGAAACTATCTTTCATTTAAAAACAATAGACTAAGAATTATTAATCTTTGCCAAATGTTCATAAGATACTGATCTCTTCAGATTTTTTTAAAATGAATACATCAATAAAAGCAGTCTCATAGAAATTGTGTTATGAATAATAATGGTAAAACAGTATTCTAAGGTAGCAGAACAATAATAGTTTTTCAAAGAGAACCACCCAGTGATTCTCAATAAATATGAGAATTATCAAGTTAAACAAAAGTTTAAAATGACAATAATTTGCTTGGTTACAGAAATTCTAATAACCAAATAGTTAAATGATTCTGATCTGCATAATATTACAAAATATTTGAAGATGCTGCTGCCTCTTTTGCCTTTCTTCACACTCAGCTGTGGTTATCTATAATACTATTTTTCTATTCATGCATTATTTGATGGCAGAAACTGGAACTAAATAAATATTGATTAATTAGTTAAAACAATCTGAGGGTGTAAGTAATCTCAAGACAAATTAATACAAATGAGTCAACAATGTGGCCAATTGGTAGTTTTTTGATCTCTAGCTTTGACATAAATTGCAAAACTACTCATAAACTCTTTTTTTATTTCTCTTGCATTGGTGGTTGAGAGGTCAGTGCGACTACTTTACAAGCAGTTGCCTGGGTTGTGGGTTCGCACCCCGGCTGATGCTATGACACTTGAAAAAAAAACAACTCTTTTTTATTGGTAGATTTAAATGTGTTTTATTTTTAAAAGTACAAGTAAAGAAATATATATCAATGGTAAAAGTGAAAAAACAATTGATAACATTCCATGAAAAACCATAGTATAGAACTTTTATTTTAAGTTCACAATTTCATAGCTTTATGATGATTTAATCAAAATTTTTTTTTGGATTTTAGAAATGAAATTCAATTATTCAATACTTTATTCATTTATTTATTTTTATTAATATTGTGGAAATCATCCAATAAGAAAAGAGTTATTATATCATTAAATAATTTTCTTTATTTTTTTTTCTATATTTGCAAAGTTCAAATATAACTTTTTGTGTTTCATTTGTAAACTTATAATTCTAATAAATCAATTACAATTCATTGATTTATAATATAGAATAAAGGTTTCAATACTGCAGTAAAATACTGTATTGTATTACAACTCAAATAACCACTAGAGGATTATGGAAAAATATTGAAACTTGAAAGGGTTTAAAGTCAAATAGTTCCTGAATTTATTCTTATCACAAAATAAAGTCAAATGTATAGATAACATTCTGTATGCTCATTTCATTTATAAATCTAGGGTATTGTATGAACCAAGATTTTTTTACATCCATATATATATATATATATATATATATATATATATATATATATATATATATATATATATATATATATATATATCTTACTTTACAGTTCTATCTATGTTTTTTCATAACCTACATTCATTGTCAAGTTCTATTTTCTTTATATAGTTATTTCATCTTATTAGTTACAATTAATTGAAAAAACTTTGAAAATAATTGTAGAATATGATCAAATATCAATTGACCTGTAGATAAATTGAAAGTGACTGAATAAAGAAACAGACATTAACACAGACTTTAGGATATGGTAAACATAGATACAATTGTAATAAAAGTATCTTTGTTGATTTTATGCAGTGGTGGAATGTGAGACTGGAGCATAAAATCCTCAGATCAGTCCAAATCTGATGCTTCCAGTCCTCAAACTTTATATGAATTCTAGAAAAATAAAACCACTTGATTGTTTAAATAATTTTTAATTTAAAGTGATTGGATAAAGAAATAGATCTTGAATTAATGATTTAATTTAGTAAAAAAATATTTATTCATTTAATTATAAATTAATTCCAACAGTCTATATCTATTCAGTAAAGATGGAAGTGTTTTGTTCTTTCAAAATTCTCTAAAACAAATTAATCTTTCTTATATAACTAAAGTTTTAAAATGTTGTGTCATAGACCCATTCTCTCAATGATCTCTATGAATTTTGGATATAAAAATTAACTTTTGATAAAAAAGTAGCATTGCCTTGCTAAGATTACTTTCTGTTGCCTTCAGGACTAAGATATTCATTCATGTTTCTGATGCAAACACTATCTCTGTTCTTTGACCATTTAAGTGAGAATAGGAGGGCCTAGATACATGTGCCTATCATGCCATTGATTATCTCTCTATAGTATGTGTGTCTACAAGATTGTGTTTTTGTGCAACCATATTTACATACTTCCAGATTTATTCCTGTACTAATGGTATCAATAGTCATCTTACTATGTGTAAAAAAGAGTGAGGAATAACACCACTTAAAATATTGTGTTATATACTAATTTGTGTGTTTTCACTTATCAACTAAATGTAGATGATAGAAATATTCCATCACATAATTTTAAGTAAAACGTCATCATCATAAATTTTCCAAAACAAACTGAATTCAGAATATTTCTTTTTAATCCAGTCATTAATATTAATCAATTATCAGAGAATCAATAAGAATTTTTCTAATCAATGAATCCAGGAACCCACTTTTCTGCATCCACAATTACCGAATAATTTCGTATTCAGTAGCATGTTTTTTCTTCTTCACATTTATGCTACTTGCTGTAAACTGTAGTGAGGAATAGATGCAGATAACAGTGCTTAATTAATCTCTATCTAGAGATATCCTATCCAATATCCCAGAGTAGTTTCTAGCTTATGGCTTTACTCAGTGAAGAGCTTTGCATCTTGGATCAATGACTAAATCCTTATGATCTAGTGCATTTTTTCTCTGTCAGCCATCACTTATCTTGCTATTTCACTATCAATATATCTGCTCAATTAAAACAAACACATATTTTCAATCTAATCCAAATTGCATGTAGAGTTATATAGAACTAAAACCAGCCCACTTTCTATAAATTATTGTCCTAAGTTTTTTAACAACTATATGCATATCTAGTGACCAGGAATAATATAAAAATCAATAAATATTACATGACTCTATCATATAAATTTAACTTACTCATAGTTGTTTCAGCAGAATTTTCCTTTTCCTTCATCATATCTATGCCATTTACTATAAAATTTATATATAAATAGATGCAGATGATAGTGCTTAATAAATTTCTATAAACAAATATACTATCCAACATCCCGCATACTATTTTTGAGATTATGGTTTTCATAAGATCCTAAAGGTTCAGATATATGCTCCAGGATCCAAATCTCATCACTGATAAAGGCTATAAGATCAAAACTAATCTTGAGATAATGGATAGTACAGTGCTAAATAGAAATTTATTGAACATTATTATCTGCATCTATTAATCACTAAAACTTCCAATAAGTTGCATAGATGGGAAGAAAAAAATATGCTTCTGAAACAAATATTGAGTAAGCTGATGTCATGATAGAGTCATGTGATATTTTATCACTATAATCTTTTCACATCTTAGTACAATGAGAATATGAAAAACTAAGCCACATTTTATTAATTTATACTTTTGAATAAACTGTATAAATAAACTAGCTAATAAGACAAAATATTCAGAAAGAAAGTAAAAGTAACTAACTAGTTTAAAAGCTTCAGTGGATAAAAAATGTAGGTTATATATTTTTTAGAAGTTTATTATTTCATTCATAAAATATATATTTTAGAATTAATAAATAAATAAAATGTATGTTTTTATGACAGTAAAATTTAGGTTTTTGGTTGAGATAATGTGTTCACATTTTCTATAATTAGATAGTGAAAATAATTTGGTTTAAAATTTAAAAAAATTAATAATTGAAAAGCGAAATATTCTTTTTATATTATTATAATGCACACTGTGTGTGTGTGTGTTTATCTCTGTGCTCATATAATATTTAAAATATACATTGTTTACAAATTAAAATAGAATAATATTTTAGTTTATTAATGATGGGAGTATTTTATATTACAAGACATGCACATGTGTATATACAATCTATGTATTTATTTAATATCATCGAATAATTTATACATTTATAAATTACAAGACATGTCTAGCTTTGTTTTTCAATCCATGAAAATAATTAATATTTAATATCTCATGTCAAAATTAGAATAATTTATTTATAACGTATAGTATATGTCAGATATTTATTTATTATTAATATTACTATTTTGATCAATACATTTATTAATCATTATTTCTTGTTATTTTATTAACATCATTTAATACTAAAATAGTTTAATTAGTGTATCTTCTTCTGTTCACAGTCATCAGGACTCTTATCCATATCTAGTTTCCATCTTGCAGTAAGTGGAATATATTGTGTTTTGCAGATTTCTATATAATTCTCTTCATAATTATATAGTTCACACTAGGTGATAAAAGTCACTTTTAAAGTCCACACCCTTTATTTATATGTTTTGTGATGATAATAACTAGTTTAATAATGGCCAATACACTCATATGATTATAGGGACTGAGCATTGATGATAATCAGTATTGATATAATGAACCAGTTTTATTTTGATACATGCTTACTTTTGTATTTATTTTAGCAATTATATATATATATATATATATATATATATATATATATATAAATATATACTATATATATATATATATATATATATATAGTAACCTTCTCCCAACACCTCTCCTATCTTTCCTATCAACAAATATCCAGGGGCACTAATTGTATTGATCATAGAATAAATTACTAATCTGATCTCACTTTAAATTATTAATTAGACTCTTAAAAATGCTGTCTACCTTAGCTTAGCTCAGTTTGAGGCTACAGAAATCTATAGGGTGTAAAATGCATAATAGATATGGGAGGAAACATTATGATTAACAGGAACAAAACATCTATTAAGTTTTAAAATAAATAAGCAATTGGAATTGGTAAAGTTCTACCATTTAAATTGACAAGTTATAGTTTATACCTCATCTTCTCCCATCATCCTCATGCATTGAACAACTTCTACTATGTGACAAAATTAAATTAATAAAATAAAGATGTAATACTGATTAACTATTTTGTATGGTAAGTTAGAGTTAAATACAAAATAAAATATAACATTACTTAACTCTTAATTGTACAGTAATTTAAACTAAGTAATTAAATTAATGTCTAATCTAAATAATAGGGGAATATCTCAGGGCATTAATTTATTGCATGGCTTAATTTTAAATCTATACTTACCAACAACTACTAATTACTATCATAAAAGTAATGACGTAAATTAAGCATTATTCTAATAAAATAGTGAGAGTTAGATAATGAAAGAAATGGGGTGCATTTTAATTTCAATTCATCATCTAAATAATAACTGAGTAATAAAATTTTCAGAGAATCATTAAATAATCAAATATTTCATATAGTGTTTGGATCAAGAAAAGCAACATCATCAGATCTGAACATGATCATCATTAAATTATGGAATAGTGCAACCATATCATATTAGATATGTAAAAGTGTGTGCATGTGTGGAAACATAGACTGTGAATGCATGTCAAAAAAGAATTCTGAACAAAGGTTTTAAATAAATAAAACATTTATTACAAGATAATTATGTAAATATTTGGTTTTCTAGTTGACACGTATACATGTTTTGGAATAATTTGCATATCAATGATTAAATAGCCTACATGAAAATATAATAACATAAAAATAAACTTTCTGTATTTTATTTCAACATATGCTAGCTATCAGTGCCCTCTAATAACTGATAAAAAGAAACATCATAATGCTAACACTAAAATAATAAACATGAAATTAAATTTCTTGGTATTTTACTTATAAAATTTACTCAAACTATCAGTCAATTCTGATAAACCTATGACACAAAAACTTTATAATACTACACTAAGATAACTAAGTATGATATTAATTTCTTGGTATTTTACTTCAAATACACCTACATTACCAGTCAATTCTGATTGGCTTATGGGAAAGAAAACTCTATTTAAACATCACACCAGAATAATTAAATGTAAAGTTATTTTTTTGTATTTAATTTCCAATACATTCAAGCTATCAATCAATTCTGATATGCTTATGAAAAAGAAAACTCTATTAAACACTGGCATTAAAATTATAAAATGTGAAACTAAAATTCTTGGTATTTTGACTTCAAATGCATATCAAAATAATATGAGAGGGGTATAAATCTATGAGTAAGAGGTCAAGTTATTTTTCATACATCAAATGAATAATTCTATTAATGAGCTACATTTTGTTTTCTTTTGCTTGCTCATTCAAAATGAGGGTGAAACATTATGAGAGTTGATAGTATGAAACCTAAATAAAATTAATATGATATGATTTGAAACAATAATTAAGGTGTTACATTCTCCATACCTTCTGAATTAATATTTTATGCATGCATCTGAATTATGCTATCTGTTACAAAATAATCAACATAGCTGAATCCAATTGGTTTACTTATAAAAATGGGATAAAATGTCATAATACAGATGATGACAATGGCTAACCAAGCTTTAACACCAATTCTACTTCAGCTGTTCTGTGAAAAAATCAATTCTACCTTTATTTTCCTTTCTTATTCACAAACTATCTTACACTTGGCTATGAATAAATGATGTAAAAGAATTCCACAGAATACATGATGGATAAAAAGACTTTCACAACTCTAATCATTTAAATAACAATACACAGTGATTCCCTAGCCTAATTTCTGAGGCTTAAATGCTTCGTCTTATCACCAAAAAACAAGGGAAATACACTACTTGGCTTCACATACTATAATTCATAAAATACAACTATTTAATCTGGATGATATAATTCACTCCTGACAAATATTTCAACAAGCTAAGGGAAAGCTCTCTCAACCCCTGACAATGCAAAACATAATCCACTTATGACAAATATTCAAATAAATTAAAGGAGAGCTTTCTCAATCCCTGACAATACAACATATAACATGAACAATTTCTTTCTGCATAGCCACTAAATAATTTCAATCTAAGCATAAAAAATAATAAATTCACCCTTAAACAAATCCTTAATCTTTCCACTTCTTTTTGGAACATTTCATCATCCAAAACCAATCAAAATTAAATTATTTCTACTTTCAATTCAACAATTGCATAACTGAATCAAATAACAGACAGGTATATAAGTATAATAATGCATAAATAATTTCAAATCACATTTGCTAAGAAATACTGTAACAACATTAATTAATAAGTTATAAAAAAAATAATGAATAAATCTCTCATTTCTGACAAGTATAATATTTTAACTTGGAAATATAATAATTATTATTAAATAAGCAAGACAAAACAACTCTTTAGTGTATTTACTATTAGTTCACAAATTGAAACAAAATGTCTGGTTTGGGATAAACAACAAATTATTAAATTTGGAGTAAAATAATTGTTGAAAAATAAACCTCATATCTTCTTAAAAATGCAAAGATTAACAATACATTTTATGTAATTACCCCTATTCAAAAATGAGCTGTTAACTCTTAAATCGCAAACAGATATTTCTATTGCCACATGCATATAGAAATACAAGTACATAATAAAAACTATATTAAAATAATACTAATTACCTAGTATAATATATCTGGCTGCAGAAAGGAGTTTTGCTATTAACTGAAAGGAGACCCTTTGATTCCTCTTGGAGGCCTTAAAGGACCGAGCAGGGCAAATTCCTAATGTCCACTCCATACGTTCTTGTCATTGCAGCTGTTATTACTATGTGATTATTCATATAGTATACGAACATGGATGGGCTGCTCACCAACACGCATTAGCCAGCATGGTGAGTTTATTGGCTTTTTACCTCTGAGTTTAAGATCAAGAAACACCATGGTCTTTCTTCTCAGTGCCTGATAAGGCAGAATGAATGTTTGTGTAAATGATAAATATTTTCCCAATACATATATACAATTATGACAGACAAAAATAAAGCATGGCCCTTATCGTCAGGAGGCTGTAAAGTCACCAACCAAGGCAGCGGTTAGTGGCCGAAGGCGGAGAGTGCTAAGAATCCCCTGAGGCTGCCATTTGATGACGACTTTTTATTTAGGTACTTACAACTGCAGATCACTTTCAAGTGAAGGAAGATTGCAAAAATTAGAAGCTCTTATATTAAATGGGACATTATTGGACTTTGTGAAGTTAGAAGAAAAGGTGAAGAGACAATTGATTTAAAAAGTGGACATATACTCTATTATAAAGGCACAAATATTGGAAATACAAGTGGAGTAGGATTCATTATAAATAAAAGATGGAAGAACAATATTGTGGAGATTGATGGTGTATTGGACAGAGTGGCAAGATTAGTTATACAACTTAATAGCAGATACCAAATGCAGATAATTCAGGTTTATGCCCCAACAAGTTCTCATAGTGATGAAGTAGTAGAAGATTTTTATATGGATGTACAAAAGGCTTTTGATCAGAGTAAACAACATTTTAAAATTGTTTTGGGAGACTTTAATGCTAGAATTGGTAAAAAAAAATGAAAGATGAAAGTGCTGTGGGTAATTTTGGTTATGGTAATAGAAATGAGAGAGGACATAGACTTGTGGAGTTTGCAGAAAAAGAAAAACTTTATATTATGAATTCTTTTTTTGAAAAAAATGTTAAAAGGAAATGGACATGGAAGCATCCAAATGAAGGTACAGCAGAATTGGATTATATTTTGACTAACAGGAAATACATATTTCAAGATTGTAATGTTCTTAATAAATTTAACACAGGAAGTGATCATCGATTAGTAAGGTGTAAGATACGTGTTAATGTAAAACTAGAGAGACAAAAATTATTAAGAAAAACAATATTTACAGTTGATATTCCTAATCTTCAGAAACATTCTAATGAATTTAAATTAGAACTTACAAATCGGTTTCAAGTATTAGTAGATTTTGAACATGATTCAGATTTGAATGAAATTAATATGAAAATAACTGATACACTTTTGAAAACTGCAACAAAGATAGCTGGTAGAAAGAAACAGCAATTGACCAATAAAATTTCTACTGAGACTAGAGAATTTATGAAGAAAAGAAGGAATATGAAGATATACAAAAATGATGCATTAAAAAGAATTGAATATCTCGAATTTTGTAAAATGGTGCGGAAAAGAGTTGAAAATGATATAAGAAAGTATAACTGTGAACTAGCAAGGAAAGCTGTAGAAGAAAATAAAAGTCTTAAGAATGTAAAACAACATTTTGGTATTGATAGGAAATTTATATCTGCAATAAGAAAAAAAGATGGAATTATTACTAAAAGGAGAGATGACATCATGAAATTGGTAGAAGATTTTTATCAAGAATTATATAGTAATAAAGAACAAGTACCTCCTATATCTATTACATCTTCCAAATTGCCCAGAATTTTAAATGAAGAAGTGAGACATGCAATTAAATGTATGAAGAAAGGAAAGGCTCCAGGTAATGATGGAATTATAATTGATGTATTAAAAGAAGAAGGTGAAGAAATAGAAATTTTTTTAGCAAAGTTATATACCAAATGTCTAAATGATAAAGATGTACTGGATGATTGGAAAAATGCAGTAATAATATTAATATTTTTAAAAGGTGATAAAGAAGATATTAGAAATTACAGACCTATCAGCCTTTTATCAGTTTTATATAAAAATTTTACCAAGATAATTACTACTCGTCTACAGAGAACATTGGATTTCCACCAACCAAGAGAACAAGCTGGATTTAAAAGTGGTTTTAGTACAGTAGATCATATCCAGGTATTAAGAGAAGTTATAGAAAGGACAAATGAATATGAGTTGCCATTATGCTTAGAATCTGTAGATTATGAAAAGGCATTTGATTGTATAAACATTTCTTCAGTGATTAAAGCATTAGATCATCAAGGTATAGATCCAGGATATTGTCATATTTTAAAGAATATTTATAAAAATGCAACAGCAACAATTAGATTACATAATGACACTGGGAAAGTCAACATTGAGAAAGGTGTAAGACAAGGTGACTCCATATCTCCAAAACTTTTTACAGCAGTGCTGCATGAATTATTTTGTGGATTAAAATGGGAAACTAAAGGAGTGAAAGTAAATGGTGATTATTTAAGTCATTTAGATTTCGCAGATGATGTAGTTGTTTTTGCAAATAATGTTTCAGATCTGCAGAAAATGTTGCAGGAATTATCAGATGAAAGTAGGAAAGTAGGACTAAAGATAAATGTTAAAAAGACTAAAGTAATGTTTAATCGAGTTTCTCAAAATATGAAAATAGAGATTGATTATGATGAATTAGAAGAAGTTAACAGTTACAAATACCTTGGTCATATTATTAATACAGATGGAAACATAATGGAGGAAATTAATCATAGAATTAAACTTGGTTGGAGTGCTTTTGGTAGAAATAACTTGATACTAAAAGGAAATATGCCTATGTGTTTGAAAAGGAAGGTTTTTAACAAATGTGTTTTACCAGTTCTTACTTATGGATCTGAGACTTGGACACTTAATAGAAGAGCAATTCAGAGACTTCAGACCACTCAAAGAAGTATGGAGAGATGTATGTTGGGAGTAACAAGAATAAATCGTAAACGCAATGTATGGGTAAGAGAACAAACAGGTGTTATTGACCTCATTGAAAAAATTAAAAGAGTGAAGTGGAGTTGGGCTGGACATATTGTTAGAAGAGATGATAATAGATGGACAATTGAAATTTTAAACTAGATTCCAAGAGATTGTAAAAGACCCAGAAAGAGACCACATGTGAGATGGATGGATGAAATAAGAAAGTGTGCAGGGGTGACATGGAGAAGAGAAGCTAAAGATCAGAGAAGATGGATTAAACTTGGAGAGATCTTAATCCTGCAGTGGATTGATAATGGTTGATAATGATGATGATGTTGATAATATATCTCCATATTATACCTTTGCAAGACATTCTTTAAGAGAAATAACAATCAAATAATAAAAAAAATCATAAGACAAATAATCAGTCTACATATCTATTGAATGCTAACAAAAATAATAATAACTGATGGGTAGAGGGTTTTTGTTTTTAACTCGCAAAAAGTGCATAATTGGTTTGAAAAATGATATGAATGATTATAATGATAGATATATAATAATAAATCTGATTTATAATAATAATAATAATAATAATAATAATAATAATAAAATAATGCACATGTGCGTGTATGCCTAAGTCATCAAGAATGAAGGTCTTATTAATAATCTTTTTTTCCCCATATTCTAATCGTTTTCACACTTAAAAACTGTGATATATATCTGTGATAGATAAAGACAGCGATGGCTGATTACTGAACAGTTGTTTTCTAGCAAAAAGTAAGTAATACAGTCATTCATAACAAAAAATAAATTCTAACATCATAAACAAGTATGGCGTCGCATCAAGAAGCAAACGACGTAAATTGCACTCAAACAAACGGCGATAAAATGAAAACTGCGACTATCGCAAAAACATACGCGAACGTAACAAAAATAAACCAGCAGCTTCACAGCATCGAAAAACATCCAGCATTAACACAGACAGCAAGATTTAGGAACATAAATCAAGCCAACATAAATAATTTAAACCTCAAAGAAAACAATAATGAAGAGCCCTTCCCAACGATATGGAATCAAGATGAACTGCAAGAAATAAACGTTAATTTCAACAGCACCATCCCAAAAAAATTATTCGCAACTTTCCAAAAATTTTTTTCACCGAGATCATTAGTGTTAGCTGTCACTGATAGGAATTTAACACTCTATAAATTCCCCAGAGAGCTTCTTTACGAGGAGCTGACAGCAACAGCATTGTGGGATACAGTCTCTAGTATTGGAGAGCATCCAAACTCGCGATACGTTGCAATTCAGTTTTTCGATGAACATCAGCGTGCAAGATTTCAAACTAAAGTAAAAACTTTGGGAAGCTATGCACTAATAATAGTCGATCAAAGCTTGCAAAACTATTGTAACGGAATAATTAAAAACACTTACTTCGGATATACCATTCAGGATTTTCAAAAATTAATACAGTCATTTGGCAAAGCTATTTATATAAAACAAATCTACTTATCCGACACCCCCATACTGGTTTTCAGCAACAACTTTCATTTCAAAATAAAGCTGAATGACAATGTAAACCCGGAGGATATTCCAACACAAATAATTGACCAGAATGCAATACTGACTATTCACATAAAAGGATTAAGGCCGAGATGTTTTGCGTGCGGTGAAACTGGACACTTAGCAATCGATTGCAACACCAAAATCAACCAGAAAAACCAACTGAGCTCTGAAGATCAACCAACAGAAGCTCACCAACTGGAATCAAACAGTACAAAACAGATAACAAAAACAACTAATAAACAAGAAAAAATTAATAAAAAAACCACAGATCAACAGCATTTGAATAATAAAAAAACTGCACACACATTGCCAGCACCTGAAATTCTGGATTTATCAACAAAATCAACCAATAGAATTCAAACCCCCACTGATAAAAAAACAGAAAGTCAACAACCTCAAGAGGCTCCAATGGAAAAAATAGCACACAATCTAAGTCAGCCTACCAAAGATACTGATGAAAAAGAGATAATAAAAGAACAAATAAACTCACACAGTAATAGTGATCAAGAAAAAATATATATAACACACCAAACACCCAATATTAAAAATAATACAACAATGGAAATTATGGAAGCTATCACCCCAAATATGCCTCAAATCACCAAAGCTGACACAGAACAAAGAAGAAGACCAGGCCACCCACCAAAGAAAAATAGAGGGCCCAAAAAAATCAAAACAGAATCCAACCTTAGCCTTTCTGATCACAACAATACAACTACAGTGGAAACAGATGAAGATCTGGAAATGGAATATGAGAATGAATGGGAAGAAACACCAGATCAACCCTAATATTTAAATCTCAACCAAAAAACATATAATGAAAATAAAAATTGTGGCAATCAATGTCAGGGGTTTGAACTCAACCTCAAAAATTAATAAGTTAAAACATTGGATCAAGGATATACAACCACACTTGCTTGGTATACTTGAGACAAAAATTTATGCTGGATCACAAACTGACCCAGCCAAACATTTAAATATGGAAGGTTTCTGTGCATGCTCCAGAGACTCTTCCTCTCCCTCAGCTGGCACTGGACTCATAATTGCTAGAAATTGCCCATTCACAATGTTCAAAATAATTCACATTGACATGAACTTATTAATTGCAACCTTCAACCAAAAAAAGCATAACAATAAATCTGTTTTTTGTATATATGCCTTTGCAGGATAAAAAAAATAGATACCATAATTGCAAACATTAATTCAAGGTTAGCTACAACTTCAAACCCAACCATCTTAATTGGAGATTTTAATTTAAAATATCAGGAATTTACCCAATGTTGGCTTCACAGAATAAACATACCACTAATGAGTGGCCAAGGTTTTTTGCCAGATGATGCCATCTCTTTCCACAATAATCACTTCTCTTCACTTATTGATCTGTGCTTTTATTCTCCAATGCTTCACCACCTTATTGAAATAAAACTAACTCCCTCAACTTTTTCCGATCACTCAGCTCAAATAGTCACAATTGACTGTGCCCAAATTCAAATATCACCCTTTCCACTTACAAGAACAATAAGAGTTTTACTCCCACAAACAACCCTTGAATTTCTGTTCTCTGAGACTTACATAATGCTAAACAAAATCAAAGATATGACTTTGAACCTGGTCCAGAAATATCTAGCATTTATGGGAATGTTGTCCTTTAACATCAACCATATAACAAAAAAACAACCTCCACCATCAAGACTTTTGTCTCTGACAGATCAGTTGCACCAGAGAATAATCATGATTAACCCATCACACTGCACCCAGCAGTATATATTCAAGCTTGCACATGCATACAATAAAGCATGTGAAGAACTCAAAAGCTATCTGAAAATAAAGAAAAGCAAGGTATGCCTAACCAGGCCACACACTTGGACAAGAGATTATATAAGATGGGCACTGGGGAACCAACCAGATGTAAAAGTGCCAATGGCACTATATACAAATAGTGGAACATATGCAGGACACAATATGATTATGCCAATTTTTGAATATTTTAAAGAGAAATTACAAGAAAAACAACCATATAAAATACCACATAATCTGTTTGGCCCACCAGAGACAAAAAACCCATTCACAAAAATCTCTCTCTCTGAAAAAGAAAGAAAAAATTATTTTGTCTTTAAAAAAAAAAAATTAAACTGAACCAAGAATAAAATATTCTGTATTTCCAAAGTAACAAAATAAAAAAATAATAATTATTTTAACAAATAAAATATTTAATAGTGTATTTGTTGTTTGATAATCCACTTGTCCAGTGATCTATTAATTCATTTACATTGTGTTTAAGCTGGTTATCCAAGCTATTGGTTATGAAATTAAATATTTTGTTATGAAACATGATATTTGGTAGTACAATGAAGTACATGAATGGAAAATGAAGTAAAAAGATGGCACAAGCATACATGCACAGCCATAATGCTATACTATAAGTACTAAACCAATCTGACTGAAATATAAGTTTCTATGATGATGAGTCAAATATATTGCACTATTTACACTGTAGTTTGAAATACTATAAGCAAATAAACCAGAGAATTATTTAAACAAATATCAATACTGTTTTGCAGACAAATAAAACAAACTTGGATCAACTTAAACTAAACTGACAATTTCTGTGACAAGCCACCACCCTTTTCTAACATTAATTATTCACTAAAGAAAAATATTAAACATCTCAAAACTTTCAAATTATATCTGCAAGTGCCTTTAAACATAATTTTATGTCATTAATAAAAAAAATTAAAATTTCAGGTTATTTCATTTTTTTTTAGTAAGATGCAATCAGCTGTTACTGATACAGTGCTATATAATTACAATCAATATTTCTGGGACCTATCCAGAAGGTTACAATATATATATATATATATATATATATATATATATATATATATATATATATATATATATATATATATATAAAAATTAAGAGCATGCTAATGAGCTTTAAACAAGCTTTTTTTAATTATTTTTATTATGATAAATGCTACTACAAGAGAAGGCATTCAAATCATCTTTACCTAGATTGTCCCCATCCCCAGACCAGTTTTGACCTATTGGTCTCTTCAGTAAGGAGTTGAGACACTAGATTCAAAAACCAACTCAAGCTAAGAATTTATCTAAAAGTTAATTGTCAAGAAGAAGATCTGAAACTTTTAGACATCTACATGTCTTTAAAGTCAGCTCTCCAACTGAAAAAATCATATGGGCCTGAACATAATTCAGATACTCTATATATCAATAAGCCTAGCCATTTAATTTAGCCAAAGCCCTAACAGTAAAATAATAATAGTAATAATAAAAGTTTCAGATCTTCTTCTTGACGATTAACTTTTAGATAAATGCTTAGCTTGAATTGGTTTTTTGAATCTAGTGTCCCAACTCCTCACTGAAGAGACCCATAAGTCGAAACTGGTCTGGGGATGGGGACAATCTAAGATAAAGATGATTTGAATGCCTTCTCTTGTAGTAGCATTTATCATAATAAAAATAAAAAAATAAAAAAATAAAAAAAAGCTTGTTTAGAGTTCATTAGCATGCTCTTAATTTTACATGTTGGTAAATACAAGCTATATATAAGTCATGTGGCATCTGACTTTATATATATATATATATATATATATATATATATATATATATATATATATATATATATACATATATATATATATAATAGAAATTTTGATGATTGTTCTTTTATATTATTGTGCCCCAAGTTTGGCATAGGCTTGAAGATGATTATCTTAAGATTTTATATTAAGCCTTTTTAAAATTCATTTACAAAGGATAATTATTGACTATTGATTCTCAATAATTATCTGCTGATAATCATTTGATTTGATTACTTATTTTCATGCTGATTCTCAATAACAGCAATGATGGTGATATGTTTATTTCCACAAATCTTGACAATGCTACATATCCATCATTAACTTCCTATTGCAAAATATATCATTATTTTCAACCATTTTCAATCCACTTCAGATGAATGTCTCTCCAAGTTTAATTCAGTTTCTCTGATTCAAATCTGTTTTCTCCACATTACACCAACAAATAATTTTTTATTTCATCTATCCATCTTACATGTAGAATCTTTCTCGTATGAATCTCTTAGGATGTAATTTAAATTACAACTATCCATTTATAATCAACACTTTTAGTAATACACCCAGCCCAGCTCCATTTTAGTTTTTTAATTTTTGTAACAATGTGAATGATATTTGTTTTTATGTATATATTTGATGTTAACTGAAAGGAGATCTTTTGAATTTTCATCTGGGGCTTTAAAAAAAATCAAGTAAGATAAATCCCTTACATTCACTCCATAAGTTCTAATTGTGTGAATATCCATCATAGTACACAAACATGAGGGGATTGCTCACAAACATGTATCAGACAGCATGGAGAAATGGCTTTTTATCTCTAATAAATATAACAGTAATTAACTATTATATACAGTCTTTTCAATCTGAAGAAGTACTTTTGGTTAATTCCTTAATCCTCCTCAACTACTATTAAATTCAAAAAATGTATCAGAATCAAACATCATCAACTCAAATTCCATGAATTCCAAATTTTAATGTTAACAGTTTTTCTATTAATTATATTCAGTTTATGTTACCATATATAGATGAATAGAGATGTAGTATTGAAAAAAAGATTAAAGGAGCATAAATTGTTATACAAGTATGTGAAAAGTAAAAATTATAATGATTTAATGACTGCTTCAGTTTTTTTGGATCATGAAAGGACATGTAAATATAAATTTCAGTTTTATATTGAAAGTGTTAAGATTCTTCATAAAGAGAGAAACCATAATAAAAGAAAAATTAAAAAGGTAATTTTAATAAATAGAAATAACATAAATATAATTAATAGACAAGCTGTTAAGGTTAAAATTCGGGATTCATGGGATTTGAGTTGATGAGGTTGGAGAGTTAAGAAATTAACCAAAAGTACTTTTGTGGATTGAAAAGACTGTATATAATAGTTAATTACCATTACATTTATTATTTTTATTCTTATTACAATATTTTTTTAAATTAATGGACATTTTATTTGTATATATATAAAGAACACAATTTTGAAAGTGCCATTTTATAATAGATTCTTCATTTTGTTATCTTTTTGACATATATGTGTTCAAGTGTATCGCTGATATGAGATGGAGTGGTGAGTGGTGACTCGTGTAAAAGTCTGTGCTCATATATCATATATATTACATATATTGATACAGGTATATAATAAGCCTGTATTTCAGTTATTAAGATGTTATTGTGGAAGGTAATTAATTTTCTGCTGATGAAGATTTTAAGTTTTCTTTCCTTTTTTATTCTTTAGCTCTGGATAAGAATATATCTATTTATCAATCAATAACTGTATAACTAGTTGAGTTAGTATGAAATTCGCTTGTTGAAATATATATATATTAATTAAAATTCGTCGCATCTGACAATTTTTTTTCTATTTTAATGTTATCCAATAAAAATTGAATACTTTTAATATTCTCTTTCTTTTAATATCTTCAAGTAATTTACTTATTATATTGTCAAAATTATAATTAATTTTTTTGTTCTCTCTTCTAAATTAACACTTCATTGTAAAATATTGCACTTTAACATGTAAAATCTTTTACATAACCATGAAAGTTAATAAACCCACTACCTGCTGATATTATTAATTAAGAAATATGTCGTATCATATAAACCACATCCATCGCTGTTGGAATTTTCATTTTTCTAGAAAAAAATGTTTATATTATAGAATTTATTATAATTAATCTAAAAATTAAAATTAGAATATGTAATTGAAATATTATTTTTAATTAAGATAATTCTCTTATAAAATGTTTTAAATTATCTAATTACTAATTCACTTTTTATTTTTTTAAAATATATGTGTGAATTAACAATATTGTCTTAATTATAAAAAATTTCCACTTTCTATAACAAATTATTGATTATTTTACACTATATATGTGTGTGTTTGAATCATGTTAAATTCTTTATTCGAAATTAGATTGAGCTTTCGAGGTAACAAAATAAAATAGTCGTTCACCATCAATACCAGTTTACCAACTTCTTAATATAATTTATTTTTTAGTTTTATCCGTGAAACTGCATGACAACATTATAAATTAATCTTAAGATCACCATCAAGTATCTCTTGCTATAATAATAAATAAATCCCTACTACTTATTCACTGCTAATAGAATCTACCACATAAACATTCTGTTCTGTACTTTTCAGCACTATGGTAGAGTCATAGATTCTATAGTTGAATGTTTTGGACTAAAAGGCTGATCTGTCATTCATACTGTTTGAAAGTCACAGACTTCCTAAGTAATATGTAGTTACCACTGTGGTAGAGTATTAGTCCAAGTGTTAATGCTCTTGGATAAAGATTAACTTGTCATATACACTGCTCAAGTGTTATGTGATTCCTCAACAAATTACTTGCTCTTATTCTGAGTTATAACAATTTCTCACTAATAAGGCAGAATCGAACAAGTTGAAATAACATTGCTGCATGTTATATAATTCAAGGCACATGACCAAATTTCAAGCATGCTGATATCAACTCAGTTGGTTCTCAGTGATATGAATGAATGGGAAACATTTTTTATGTACAGAAAAAAATCTAAAACTAATAATTATTTGCAGTAAATTCAAACTAAGACAAAAACAAATCTTAATTTCTCTTGTAGCCTTCATCAGTGAGGAGCTTTGGATCTGAGAGCATTGCACCTAGATTTTTAGGATCTAATGCAACCATTTACCTTATTACTAATTATAAAGCTTTGAGTCCAAAATGAAAACACAATAATATTTCCAATTCAAAATCATCAGCTAAACTGAGTTAAAATCTATATGACTATACAAGCTGATAAGCTTGAATTGAAAAAATTGTTTCATTTTGGACTCAAAGCTTTATAGCTAGCTAGTAAGATAAAAGGCAGCTGCTGGAGAGTTGCGTTAGATCCTTAGATCTAGGTGCAGTGCTCTCAGATTCAAGGATTTTCACTGATGAAAGCCACGAGCTGAGGATACTGGATGAATAGGCACTAGATAGGGATTTTATTCACAAACTTTACTTTATCCATTCATTACTCTGTCTTAAGGTAAGTGGTGCTACTGTATAGAGAGTTTTATCTCTTTGTAAACAGCTTATGTAAGCATAAAGAACAGTGTTCATGTGATGTTTAATAAATGTATTAACTATTAAAATTAATAATAGTAACAATTCTCGAATAATTTAAAATTTGCTATATCATTATTTGATATTTCAAGATTCATGAATTTTTAATATTTGTTCTTTGCCTGTTAATTAAAGATGTATCATGTCTATTTATAAAAAATGCTTTTCTTAATATTTATACTCAATATTTAATACTTTCATATAAATAAAATATATTTGCAACCTTAGGACTATTTTATATAATAAAATGCTTTACAATTGCAAACTTAAATCTCGATAAATAAGAAGAAATGAGAAAAACAAAATCTTCAACACCATTCTGATTTCATAAGAGATTGTTCACTAAGAACTCTAACGTAGGTTAAAAAATGATGATAAATAACTTTGAAAGTGAAAAAGGATCTATAATTTTAATAACAAAAAAAGCTAAGTCATCTTTAACAACCTGCATGAGTAAATAGTTATCTTTAGTGAATAGCAAAAACTAGTGTGAATTCACTGCTAATAGTTTGGGGAGTTCAGACAGAGCATTACTGCAAAATGAAAAGACATATGGCTTTATTGCTTGGAAGTCTAAAAGAATTTTGAGTGCCAAATATAAGAGTGCACAAACTGATTCTGATATCTTCCGATCTGAAGTCAGATGTTCTATGTACTGCTCCAAACTGTGCTGGGCAAAAATGTATTTGAATGGCTTTATTGCCCAAGAGATTTTCATAAGAGTGCTGAAAGTATGACAGCATCAAAATAAAACCTAGGAACCCTCATTATTACAGTATGACATTCTACTATTATGTTAAATTGAACATAAAACATATAAAAATTGTCAAGCATTGGTAGCTGAGAGATCAATGCAGCTGTCTTGCAAGCAGTTGCTTGCAGACAATTGTTGCGGGTTTGTTTCTCAGCCGATGCTTTGACATATGAAAAAAAAGAATTAAATTTTGCATAACAATTTTTTAAAGAATGAACAATTTTTATTTTTTAAATAAAATAATATATTTTAATAACTTTATTATTAGATACTGAATTATTAAAAACAATTATTACTCACATGTCAACCAGAGAAACTGAAACAGCTGTATACACCCATGATTATTAAGTTCATGTATATGATAATGTTGAATACTTGCTGTAAAGTTTAGCAGTAAATAATTCAGAGTTGATGTATTTTAAATGTCAATTTAGCAGAGTAAGATTTGAAACAAATCTTAATTTGGTCAATTGGTTGAACTTTTATGATTTACCTCATACTTGAGTACTCAAATATCTTGTAATTTGAAAACAATTAATTACATGATGACTTGCATGGTTAAGAACAGTGATAACATAGCAGTCTTTGGAGCTCAAGGTTGTGGTTCATAGTATAGCTCTGTCACTTCTGGCACTCAAATTTTGTGTGAACTTATGATGAATAAAGCCATTTGATTATTATTATTATATGATTGTTTTTAATTAATATATGTTCTTTATTAGTTTTTACAATGCTTTTTTACAATCCACTATTGTGTAGGAATTCTGAAGAAGACTGCTGGGGTAATCAAAACTGTCAATAGTGGTTTGTAAAAAAAAGCATTGTAAAAAGTAATGATATTAATATTATATGGATTTGACAATGCAATAAGAAAGATTGTTTTTAAACCAATAAATTATCACATGACCTGGTCACATGACTTTTGCTGACTCAGTGCTGTTATAGCAGAATACACTCTTTTTTCATCACAGTTATACCACTTCCCAGAAGCTGTTGCAAATAATAAAATTCCAAATGATTGTGATTAATAAATCCCTATTCAGTAATATCTTACCCAATATCCTTAAACTAACTCCAATGACTGACAGAGAGAAGGTGCATTAGATCTTAATAGTTCAGATCCTGGTCGAAGCCCTATCTAGGGATATTAAATAAGATATCATTGAATAATTTTTTAAGCACTATCATTGAGCATTTAGTAGTTATTAAATCTTACAGTAGGTGGCATAGCTGTAGTGGAAAAAGTATGATTATTTTTTATGAAGAATATAATAAGATAAAAATTTTGCATTGGTGGTCGAGAGGTCAGCGCGACTGCCTTGCACTTGCAGGCAGTTGCCCGGGTTGCGGCGCCCCGGCGGATGCTATGACACTTAAAAAAAAATTTTTGAAAATTTATGTCAGATATTTTGCAATGAATTCTACTGCTACTTTTCTTAATACAGTTTTAGAAAATACAAGTAGTCTTTCAATGTGTAATTACTCTGCGTTTGTCTGAAAAATAATTAATATCATAAAGTGACTTGTGGAGGTTTTTTATCTAAGAAGTTGTGCGTCCGACACCATCCCTTTTATTTAACCTATATTTCTTTATAAGTTTAAAGAGTTTTTAATTTTATATTTTTAAAACTTTTATATTTTTAAAATAATAAATCAGGTTTAGCCAACAAAAATCTTATTTTAAATTCAGAAACTATAATTTACAATAACTGTACAATCTGTCCCGTGAGTAATATTAAAAAAGAAATTGTAATTTAAGATATATTTTATTCAGACAGTTGTGGATTAGATTGTATTTTTTTTTAAAAACTGCAAGTAATGTTATTATATAATGTAATATACTTAATTTTTATTTTTTTAAAACATGTATTTACAGATGTAAGCAAAATGGATTTAAAATGAATTACGTATAAATTAATTTTTGCAGATACTCTTATCAATGAGTTTGTATAAAATAATATATAATGTTATGGGATTTGAATACAGACTTTCAAGTGCCTTTAAGCAATCCACTCTATTGCATACAACCGATATACATGACAACACACATGTGAAAAAGATAAATGATCTCGAATACCGTATTTCGTGCTAAATCAGCGCTCATCAGTTGGTACACATATATACATTTATAATAGTGCTCGATTTATATTAAGATAACAAATCTTCAAATTTTAATGAACAGGTCTCAATCTACTCCCCCCCCCCCAATTCTTCAGCCATCCATACTATATATAAATATAATTCGCGACAGATCAAATATATATAAAATAAAATATAGAGTTCGCAAAATAGCTCTTAACAAGCTTTGTAATACAAGCTTGTTAAATTAGGTCATGTGACATATGACTTGATTTCTTTGTAATATAAAATAATATATATATATATATTCGTTTTTATTTAACAACAATAATCATTCATTTAAATAATCGTTTTTACAACTAATTCGGTTAGAACGAGAACGAATTTAAGGCCGAGATGCAAAACAGATTGTTAATATTGTCTCACTATGATTTAATCAAGAAGTGCTAAATTTCTTGCACTCACATATTTGATAGTCCCCTTCTTAATCAGATACATTCATGATTATTATTAAACGTTTATTTTGTTAGAGATTGTTAAACAATTTTAATCCCAAATATAAACTTTAAACTTAATTTAAATCAACCCAATCACATATTATTAAACCAACACCACTCCCATATGTAATTTGTTATTAAAACTTTCAACTCAACTTCTATGCTATAAACACAAGAATGAAAGCATCTAAAAAAGATAATTGATCCCAAAATGCATTTCTAGAGAAACATTGTTTTCAGCTAATTGACATGATTTTATCAATTTTCATTATTTATCAATATCAATTTAATTTAATCTAGAAAAATGCCCAATTTCTTGCACTCACACATTTGACAACCTTCTTAGATAAAAATATCCTGATGATTACTACTAATCATATTGTAGGCTAGAAATTATTGTAGCATTTTTATTTTAAACTCGATTAAAGACTAATGTATTCACTTCACATGACCTTCCTTACTGTTTGTTCTAAGTAGTAGGAGATTTAGTTACTAAAACTTACAGTAGATGGCATAGAGGTAGTGAAAGTAAAAAAACAATATATGTAGTAAACTCAATTGCATAGTGTCACATTGTTTATTTTACAAATAAATAAATTTTTTATCATTCTCCATGTGGCAAATCAACTCTTAATTTTAACTGTATCATATTTGATTTCATTTACATATGTAAATACATATGCAAATTAAAATTAAAGCAAAAAAGATAAAATGGCAATTGGGTAAAAAATTTCAACAATTTAGGAAGCTGATTATCTGATGATTAAAAGAATGAAAAAGTGTTAGAAGGACAATTGCCCAGGTTAATCTCATTTGGCAAAATAATTTATTTTGGTACTACTAATATTGGATTGGATGTATTCTAAGAAGAAAGAATATAGTTTAATGAAGATGTTTTGGAAAGAATGATGAAAAAAACAAAAAAAGTAGATAGAGAAGTTTGGCCTTGCTGGATGTCTATAAGAGATGGAAAGAGACATGAAGACTTGATTGATGAACAGAACAGAATGGAGAAATCGATGAATTGTATATGATTTCTCTCTTGATCTGTCCATAGAACAAAGCACTATTAATTGATTAATGTTGAATTTAAGAAAGACTTTGAAACTATTTTATATAAATTGAGATTTACACAGAATGATAAATAAAAGTTCATCCAAAAAGAGAGATTAAAAAAGGAGGTTTTAAAAGTTTGAATTTGGGAGAAAAAATAAAAATAGATTGATAATTTTTGGGAAAAAAATACTAAAATACTAAGAGTATTTAATGTAGGGCAAAAAATGGGGATCATTTACGCATATTCTGGTTTGGTTGATATTAGCAACTTTTTGATAAAGAATAATGATATTTATTCTAAGAAACTGGCTCTGTAGTTAGATGCAGGCATTTGATAGTTAAATAGATTGTTTAATCTCTAATATATTTGTTTTTTATGTTGTCTGTGCCCTATCATTTTATTATTGTGATTTCATTTAATCTTATAATGAAATGACTGTCCAATGTTTATTTTACTGTAATTATTTAAAATTAAGTGTTATGTGATTTAGTTATTTGAACAGAATGTTATACGTGTCATATATATATAGAATTAGATTAGAAATAGTTATGTGCTACTATTTTTCTGATTCAAAGTGAAGAACTATGAAAAATGAATTATGTGGGAATATTTACTTGAGGATGTAGATAATATTTATTTTTATAACGCGCAGACGGTATTGGAATTAAATTGAGAGAGTGCAAATCTCTCAAGCGCTTATGACTATCATTGGTGGCATAGAAAACATAAATAAAGCATTATTGAAAAGAATAAATGAGAAAGTTGGGAATAAGTTTGGAAATCTGAATAAAATATAAGATAGTGAATTTGTATAATCAAGGAAGAATGTTGAGAATAATATTCATTATGTGTGTGGTGAGAAAGAGGAATTAGAAAAAAAATCTAAAATAAATGAAAAAATTGCAGAAAAAATCATGGTTTTATATTGCTGTAATAAAAATTATCTGACACTTTAATGTAGAACTTAGCAGAAAGATTGACAGAAATTAAAATGAAATAAGGGTTGAATCTAAATTAAGCAGATTTGGTAATGTCATGAAAGAATTGTGAAAGATAATAATTTGAACTTATAAAGAGTAAAATTATTTCGTGTATTTACTTAGACTTGTGTCAATAAAATAGACTTAGAAAAATATATGCCTTTGAGTAAAGCCAGGATTTGAAGCCAAAATATAGTAATAGTAGATATAATGTGAATACAGCATGAGACATTTATATATATATATCACAGATTAGTCACATCAAACATCACATGATCACCATCTCTATACTAGCACATAATTTGTTGTAAACAAAGGCAAAACTCCCCATACAGTAGTGCCACCCTGTGCCAAACAGAGTAATCAATGGATGCCAGAAGGCTTGTGCATAAAATCCCTATCTAGTGCCTACTCATAACAAAGGCAAAACTCCCCATACAGTAGTGCCACCCTGTGCCAAACAGAGTAATCAATGGATGCCAGAAGGCTTATGCACAAGCCTTCTGGCATCCATTGATTACTCTGTTTGGCACAGGGTGGCACTACTGTATGGGGAGTTTTGCCTTTGTTTACAAAAGATTAGTTATATCTGAATATGTTATTAGGATCAATTTGCAAACAGATTCTAAATAACCATTTTAAAATTAACATGCAATTATTTTTACCCTTATGCACAGCCATTGATGTGCAGAAGGGCAAATATATTTGTAAGTTTATTTAGAAATGGTTCTTTAGAATCTACTTGCAAATTTATCCTAGTAAATATTCAGATATGATAATTCTGTGAAATATTTGTATTTATAAATGTTACATATTTGATCAGCAGTAAAAATTACATATATATATATTGTAACAGAACATAAAATACAAACCATCGAACACCATAAATGATCACCATTCTTTATGCTTATAGAAGGTGTACAGAGGCAAAACTTTCCATATAGTAGCACCACTCAGTGCAAGCCAGATTAATCAATGGATGCAGCACTCTCAAATCCAAGGCTCCTCTCTGATGAAAGACATAAGCTAGAAACTAGTCTGGGGATCTAGGATGAGTAGGCATTAGATAGGGATTTTATTCACTAACCTTCCTGCATCCATTGATTACTCTGGTTTGCACTGAGTGTATGGAGAGTTTTGCCTCTGCGAATAAAAAATATACCAAATAAATAAATATTGGACCAGACAGTTCATAATTTGAGGCTGCAATTGTAACAGAATATATAAATGTATAAAATAAGAAAATGATGATACATTAGTAACCTCAGATAATTAATTTTCTAAGCTGCCAATTTGAATACTAATTGTAACAAAATCAAATACCTCTTAATCTCAACTAACTAACTTCCATTCAACCATGCATTAGGACACCAAATTGTATTAGCATATAGTTTCTACAAGTAAAAAAATCAAACAAATATACTTCATCAAAATATCAATATATATTAAATACTCGGAAATGTAGAATAAAAGCTTAGCAGTGAAAACTTTTCAATTTATTATACTAAGCTTGCTTTCAATCTCCTTGTATTAATATCATAATCATAGCAATAAATGTGTAAAATTGTGGGTGAAGGGTGTGATATAAATATCATGTAAATTGTATTCAAATTGTATGCAAATTTACTTGCACGACTCATTTTTAGAGAGGGGGGATCAGGATTTCTTTTTTGTTTATAGCATTATGATTGTTGGCAATAGGTCAGGCTTTCTTTATTTTACTTTTGGCATTATTTTTATCTAACAATGCTAGCTGATGTAAGTTTGAATATATGACAAAGTTTGTTTTCCTGCTCTAGAAATATGGATATGTGATCTGGATTGCTTTTGTCTTTTTTATACAGGTATTGGTATTGAGTAAGTTTTGAAGCTAGACTGGAATGAGATTCTCCAAAGTAAATGGAACTGTAGTTGGTTTGGTTACATGAGATCGTGCATACAGTTTGTGGAGTTTGTTCAAAGGGAAGTTTATCCTTGGAGTTATTGATTAAGCAGTTTAAAATGGGTAGAGGTTTCCAAGTATAATAGGCATTCTGAAAAAATGCGAGATGATAAATTGATACTGATAGCTCTAACCAGATAGTCTCTTAAACATCACCTAATAACCATTTCTTATGCTTAATACCAATCCGGCCTAATAGGATAGTGGTGGCTATGGTTATTAAAAAACCAGACACCAAAATGTATGGGTACTAAACTGAGTTCAGACCTATATGACTATATAAACTAATAAGCTTGAATTGAAAACATTATTTTTTTTTCAATTTTAGACTCATAGTTTTGTAATTAGGTAGAGATTACAAGGTGGCTACTGGAGGGGTTGCATTAGATCCTAAGATCTAGGTGCAGTGCTCTCAGATTCAAGGCACCTCACTGACCAAAGCCACAAGCTAGAAACTAGTCTGAGGATATTGGATGAGTAGGCACTAGATAAGGATTTTATACATGAACTTTCTTGCATTCATTGATTACACTGGCTTGCATTGAGTGGCATAACTGTATGGAGAGTTTTGACAGATAAGCTATCTTTTCAAAGCCAACAGTTCATAGAAATTTTATGTACATATCTTTGAGGATGTATCAGATTTCTTTACATTTTTAATGGCAAGATTAACAAGTGGTTTCCAAACAAAATATAACCATTATATATTAATTTCATATTGACTTAATTATTAGTCAGTCATAAGTTGTAAAATGAGAAATAATGTTTTTATCTAATATTGGTAATTTATTGGCAGTACTAAAGGTTTGGATAGATCTGATGAGAATTTAAATTTATCCTGAATTAAATCACTTATCAGAGAGCTATCTCTTTAAAATCTGAGATCCCAAGAAATAAATGACCAATTTATACATACAGGCATTTTTCAAATAGAAGGGTGTTACAACAGTATTAATAGAATATTGAAAAAATGGTATAGTATTTCTAGGTACTGTATTTTATTAATAATTCCATATTTGGCATATAATCATAATGTATTAAAATAAAAAGAAATAGCTCTTACATTCTTTTTAGTCATTTGTTGACTGCATTAAATGAAGTTTTGTTTATTCTGGTGTAAATCATTTATCGGGATTTATTTTTTTAATATCTGAGATTGCAAAAAGAGATGATTGTGTTGTACTGACAGTATAAACAGTGTATAACAACAGTAAAAATGTAATTGATTTTATCTTCTAGATGCCTGCAGTGTTATCTATAAATCAATGCATGTGTCATGTAATGATATAGTTAACTATTCATCATAAAAAATATTAAGACTCTAGCATGTTTCGATCGTGAGCTATGACATGAAATAGGACAATGCATTTTGTATTTTAATCCACAATGAAATAACATGCAAACAATAAATTTTGTTTTAAAGTGAGGACAATTGCTACTTAAACCTTTGAAACAATTTAAACTGTGTGAAAATATCAATGTCATGTGATTCAAGATGTTTTTCAAATGATCTTGAAAGAATATCTGATGGCAAAGAGAGAATTGAAGATGATAGGTGAAGATACAAAGTGCACTCTTGTATTTTCTGTTTTAACTTATAAACTACACATGCTAGCACTTTCAAATTTTTGTGATAAATATTTGACTTATGTCACTAAATAACACAAGCATTGATTTGGAGATGGAATGCCAAGCAATATGGAGAGATATCAGCTACCACATTGTTTATTTATTGATAAAATGCTTTATTTCAATTTCTCAATTTGCTATTAGATTCTGTTTTGTTAGTTTAATGTATGGTTTTTAGTATAATGTAATTGTTATTTATCAAATCTTCAGTCTACAGAAAAATTTATGATACACAGCCATTATTTCTTGTAGCCGAGTCTTTTGAAATATCTTAGATTATTATTACCTCTTGTTCCACTATTGATGATTTTTTTAGTGTTAGTCAAACATTTATGAGCAATTTAGAACATGTGGAGAAGATGTATAAAAGCCCTTTTATGACACATCCTGAAAATAATATGTATTAATATGCAAAACTGATATCAGTCCATAGAAAATAGGACATATTTTGATGAATTCATGATTAAAGATAGTAAATTATCAATAATGGTAATATCACGTGGTTACAGTGATCTGTTGTTTTATTACTTTAACTATCTTTGCATAAAAACCTAAACATATCCACATATCATAGTATTTTCTATAGTAGAATAATCAAACTCATTTTAGTTATGAGATATTTTTCTACCAAATTGAACTCACAGAGACTGTGCAATATATATTAATATTTTTAAACTCTTCTGCTTTTCAAATTTCAGAATTGAATATTTATTTAAAGAAACATCAAATTAAGCCAAAATTAAAACATATAACCAATTTTGGTTTTACTATCAAAAAACCATAATTAAACAAAAATATAAGGAGCAGTTAAATTCCCACTGTTGAAAAATTTTCCCCTCTTCATCGATTTTGATTTTCACAGCAACATTTTCTAGATGAAAACAATAATAGTTATAAATTTCTATAAATTTAAATAATTATTTATAATTAAATTTTAATTACTTAGTTTTAGCCCAAAATATTTTCTATATCAAACAACAAAAACAAAAATGAGTCGTAAACAGCATAATGGGATTGAACACATGAACACAACAATTGCACCTAATAGGAAAAGAATATTTTGAATACTCTGTTGTTTTTTTCCATGTGTCAAAGCATCAGCCAGGAAATGAACCCACAAACCCGGAACAACTCTTGTAAGGCAGTTGTGCTGACCACTCGGCTACCAACGCTTAACTTCTTTTATTACAATTAGATTGAATTACCATAACTTGAAAACTGAGTCAAAATTCTTATTTTCTGTGTAAATAAATTATTAATGTTGCAATAATTTCAATACCTATAAATGAAATCCATCATATAAAATTTTAAATAATAAATTATTGTAGGATCACCTATTTGACATTCCTAACCTAGAATCATCATCAAATCCATAGTCCAAGTATAGCAATATCATCACTTGTTTCAATTTCATGCATCATATGCTCTTTTTTCACAGATCATGCCATTCAGCATGCTAATCTATTAGTCCAGTATAATATCAAATCTCTCATTGGCACATCAGTTAAAGATTTAAACACAATGACTTATCCATCCAGACATCCATAGAAAAAATCTCCCAGTTGTTAAGACTTTAACCAAATTTCATAACTTTTGTGCTCCTCAATCATGGTTAAAGGTACAATTTCAATCAAAATATTTTTTTAATTACCAATTCAGGTTAAATCTTGAACCTACATATTTTTTATGCAATAATTATGTAGGAGAAATGCTATATCTTTTTCAAATCTGCCCATACTTCTCATCTCTATGCATATTCATGTTTTATAAGCATCCAACAAATCTCATGCAAGGTTAATTAAAAATATATAAAATGCTTTATGTCCTATAATGCATCTGAATTATACACACACTAAGAACCATATGCCTTGCATACTGCTCCATAATATTTCGCAATGAGATATGTAATGATATAATGAACTAAAAAAATAACAAGAAATGGTTCAATTCATACCTATAATTTCTCAAATGTCATGATGAAAACTTGGCAATCAACAATCTACCTCAGTTGTGCGCTCTCATAGCTTAAACTTTTATTACCATTAGCACTCATCATCAGAGTTCACTCCTAAAAATAAATATATGAACTCTTCTTCAGTTTAATCATCATGATTATATTAAAATAGGTACTCTTTAAATGTCGATTACAGATCATTGAAATTAAACAATTTATCATACATTATGACTGCAGTGCCACCAAACTTTTGCCTATGTAACATAAATTTATTCTATTGTAAGTATAATAACATTTGTATATAGTTTGTTATTATTAATGTTTATTTAATAGTAAAAAAAAAGTGTAGTAATAATTTCCTTAAATTACCGACCAACTTTTACATTAACAAAGTATCATAAATCTGGTCTTAATTTTCAAGATTTATTTCTCCGTTTTTTATGAATGATATTTCCATTGTTACTCTGTAATAATTTTTTCTGATTCTTTTGTTGTTGGTGAATGATACAAAAATTAAGACTTTAAATGATCTATATTTTAATATCTATTACAATCAAAAATTTACAATTGAAAACTATGATATGAAAATGGAATTTTTATGAGATTACAAATTCTTTTTTTCAGACCCAACAATAGATTAATTAGATTTGATCTTCAGAAAAACTCATGGGCATTGTGCTTATCTTCTCTATAAATAGAATTTAACAGGCACTAATATATATATTGTGCCCTTTTCTATAGGTCAGTGATGGTTATAAATGGTCAATTACTAAAAAAAATTTAAAATTAATATTATATAGTATTTAAAATTATAGATTATATTAAGCAGTAAAAGATTAATATGATATATTTAATAATAAATATTGTGATAGTGAGAATTGTATCTAATTCTATATTTTCTAAATTGTTTTTTCAAAATTTTATATAATTATTTGATATGATATAAGTAGCAAATTTATTAAGACAGATAAAATTAGACTAAACACCGGAAATGACTATGTGACTGTCTGAAATATTCTATGTATAAGCACCGGTTTAAATTAATACTAATAATTAAAATATTTAAATAGTATATCATAGAAGTGGATGGAATTGTCACACATCATAATAAAAATAAGTAGTATACACCTTTATTAATTATTGTTTCAAAATTGTTTTAAAGGTAGTTAAATTGTAATAGATAATAATTGATTTAAAAATAATAATGAGTTAACATTTAAGTCTATTACATCATGATTTTAAAACTTTAGAAATTGTTTATAAATCCAAGTAGGGATTGACCAATAAAAAATAGATCTTGGCAGACAACCAAAATCGCGCCAACTAATTGTATAAACGGGGAGAACAAAAATGTGTTGACTCCAGAGCAGAGGTAAAATTTTAAGCTCTCTAAAATTTTTTTTCTCTTCAATTTATTAGTCAATTTTATTATAATTTTAATAATATCTTTGAAAGAAACCAACTGACAATTTAAAAATCATCCGAAGAGAATCTTAGAATAATATGTTTTAAAAAAGTTTTCATAGTAATGTTTCACTAACTTTACAGTAACCTGCCAGTGGATTCTATCAAAATATAATCGGAGTTTTCAATAGAAAATGGATAGATTCTTAAAACCAAGTTGTAAATTTTATAATATTCCAAATATGTTAATGTTATTCGTTGATATAGTTTATATAGCGTATCACTATGAAAGCTGTTTTCGTGCGTATAAAATCAATGAAAGGACATTGTGCGCAGAGTTAATGAAGATAATGGAAAATAAAAATAAGTATTATTGATATAAGAATAAATGGACAAAAGGAATTTTAATATTGAAATAGTTTGAATTGCTTTCTTTAAGATGACTTGAGAAAATACTCTAGAAAATAGTTAAAGATTGGAAGTAGTGTATATAAAATAATAATGAATGAAAGTGAAGTTTACCAAGGAAAACACTTGCTTAAAGAAAAAAATTTTACAGAAGAGAAATATAAAATATTGGATCCATGGAAAATGCAATTGGTACAGTAATTATTAAAAATTGTAGTTTAACTAGAAATAAAGATGCATCAATGCGCTGAAGTAATATTCACCAGAACATTAAAAAGCTTCATGGGATAACTAAATAAAATGTTTTCTAATAATTTTGGATTAAACACTAAAACTAAAGATCATCTAAACAGTTTATTAAATGAACTAATTTATTTAAAACTTTAATAAGAGATCGGAAGAACATTCGGACAAAAGAAGAAATAATAAATATTATGGGACTAACCAAGATTTACCATCAGAAAAATATGTGATTATGGTTTGAATTATTTTCTTTACTAATCTAAGTTAAACATTAAGTTTTAGATAGCGATAGGGAAAACAAAATACATTAATTCGTGATATAACATTATATGAAATAATATGTTTTGATTTTGAATTTTAAAATAAAATTGTATGTATGTGGAAATTTGTATATTTGCGATGCTCGAAGAGAAAGAAACCTACTATGAACTCTGATAGGAAGATAAAGATTGTTTTTGGTAACATTTATAATTATTAATGATATATAATGTATGTTTTATTTATTTAGATCAGCTGAGAATCGAATGAATGTAGCGCAAAAGTTTTATTGTTATTATTGTTGTAAAACGCATTTTGAAAACAACACTCTAAAACACTTTGAGATGTGATTAGATTTTTAAAATATGCATACGATAATCATTTTATGTGTTATTAATATAGTTCAATATAACCGATAGTTATGTGATATTTTCTGTTAATTTTCCGATTGGGATATTTAAATGTTATTTTAACAAAACGTAGATGTTGAACCTACAGTGTAATAAAGCAAGATAAATTGTTCTTATGGAATAGGGAAATGTTTTTATATTAGCGAATTTTGTTTATTGTTTTTTAAAAAAGTAGTTAGTATTTTATCGATGTTGGATACAGTAAAAATCTCGAGAGATAGTTTGGGTAGTGACTTGGTAGTACATGGTGATTTGGAAACCAAGAGGATGTATTAAAAACTAGGATGCTACAGGGAGTGAAATAATAAGTAGTTTTAGATGTTAATCAGCGTGGTTAACAAAGCCCTATGACTGGTACACATGTTGTCTTGGACAGTGATATTTTATATATTTCTTGTGAGTCGTACTAGATGTTTGGTAAAGCTGAGTAAATAGCTGCCACATCATGCTTATTGCCAAGGTTATTAGACAATGAATGTCGGACCTATTCACACTGTTCCATACATTTTTTGAAGTATATTGTGGATAAGTTATCTATCTATCTTCCCGATATCCTATAGATCTTTTGCTATCTTTATCTGTATTTCTTGCAACTACATCGTTATATGATAAGTCTATTAAAAGGGAAACAATAGATATTTTAGAATGTATGTCATGCTATTATTTGGAATAAGAATAGTTAAGTATTAACGAAGAGTAGATTATGATTATTGAAAGAAAGATGCAAATATCCTAAGAAGGGAAGGAGTTAGAGAATTATGTTAATTCCTTTTAAGAAATGAACTATAATTTTATAAAAGTATATCCAAATAGAAATATACAAAAATATTAAATATAATTTCATGTTTTCTTATTGTTAATTATATTTTAAAAAATAAGTATTGCATATTTGAAAAAATACAATAACATTCGATAATTATAGTATATGTGAAACTGTAACAGGTGATAATTAAACCCATGTTATAGTATTATACATGAGTATGACTTATGGAATAAATGTATTATAGTTTACGAGCATTGGAGAACAAACATTAAAAGTAATAATAATATTTGAATAATATGCGGAGTGACTTATATAAAGTTACAAGAAAATGTAATTTTCTTTTAAAAAACCATATTGATTGTAAAATTATGATGTTATAAATGATGTTTATCCACATAGATAATTTATAATACGGTAACTTTAATACTAAAAGGTAAAGAATGGGGTTACCCATAAAATAGTTAAAATAAGTGATATGATAAACCTAATGAGAAATAAATAAATAACTTTTAAAAGGCATAATAAGTTTAATTAACGATAAAAGAAATATAAATGTGTATAATTCAGCTATTGTAGTGTAAAGAAAAATGAGGATCTCCTTGTAAATAGATGTAGATGGATTTGTTTGTTTTATTTATTTTTATTGATGTTAATAAAATTTTAAAATTTGTTTATTAAAACTTGTGTCTGAGTTTTGTTTTCTCTACATCATTGCATGAATTCACCGGGTATGTTCAGCAACCATTAAACTAAGTATATGATTGTTTGCACAAAAGATAAATAGAGAAGTATGTTTAATCTTAAATATATATTGATGTTCTTGTAATTAAATAATTATAAAATTGCATTGCGTTACTGGTCATCAATCCATTATCATAATATTTTGCTAAATTATATGCTATTAGTTGCCACTTGCTTTATTTATCAGATTATCTAAACAATGCCACTTATTAATTTATTTTATTACTTAAAGATAAAAAAAGGGGATATTAGATTATTAACTAATTTATTATGGTTATAAATTTGCAATGAAAGAAAAGCTATACTAGTTGGATTAGGCAATGAAGATTGTGATTATTATTGTTTTATTATTAATCTAATTTCAGAGTAGTAGATTATGACATAAAATCCCTTATCATATTTTGCTACCACATGTTATTAACATATGAATAAATTTAAGAACCTGAGATTATTTCATTTGAGCTAGATGATTACTATTATTATTATTAGAGATAAAAGATTAATACTTTAATTGTTAAGTGAGTCTTAGTGATCAGAAGTTGCAGAAGTCATAAGAATACTATGTAGTTATTATGTGTAATAGTAGTATAAGGGGGGATAGTGTTCTTATGCCATTGAGGTGGTATCCTGTGGGATATTGTCTCAATGTAATCTACCTTGTCACCCGTATTTCCACTTCTAGTCTCATGAGTTCCTGAATATTGATTTGAGTTAGTTTAAAACAGAACCTAAGTTAATTTTAAGAAACTTGAGCTAGTAAAGCATTTAATTGAATATTTCATTAATTATTAGAGCTAGAACCCGGTTAGGTGATTTTCACTATATTATATTTATTTTGGGGGAAGTGGAGATGCGGGAACGGGGTGGTTAGATTGGCCTGATGTGTTAGAAAAGGGCAGATTGTGGCCCTCAACGTGATTGGCCTGAGGTGTAGTGGAGCTACACACGATGACAAGGGCAGAATATATATATATATATATATAAGAAATTACAAGTCATAACCCACCCACATAGTTAATAATTGCCAAATCTATGGTGTAATGGGAGAATTTTAAACCCTTAATAAAGCTATTATGATTCTATTTCTCAATTAGAATCTCTATATGTTCCTTTATGATATTTTGTCATTGATCAGCAAAGAAAAAAATCTATACATTAAATAAAATATCTAAATACCTTTTAACCTTTTACTTGGAAGCATTTCTTTTTCATATATAGATAAAATATCATCTTTTCAAGCTATTTTTTTTCTTTTTTTAACTAAAGTCTTTTCATTTATGATCATGGTATAATCATATATCTTAATATTGTTGATGTTTGTCTACTAAATTTTAAATGCACATTGACTTCTTACAATCTTATTTTAATCATTACAAATTCAGTCTAGGATGACAGGTTGCAGATTTATCAAACCAATCTGTTTGTCCATATTCTGCATTAACTGTAGTTTCTAATCTTGTATATATATTATTCATAAGATTAAAGAAATAAGCACATAGTCTATTATTCTCATCCCCACAATTTACTATGGTCAACAAAATAAAATGCTTTGATAAAATCTTAATGTATTTTTTCCTATTGTTCTTTGATTTTTTTAGCTGTGTAATGTACATCATATATATATATATATATATATATATATATATATGCATGCTGTATGCACAGATAATGACACTAGTATATATCAAAAAATGCTATATTAGCTGAACACTTTCACGAGACTTCTTTCTCTCATATTCATAGCTACTATTTTGTTAAAAACTGCATTGTTAGAAGGAAAATTTATGCAAAATAGTGCAAATTAGTTATAACTGCCATTTCTATTTCAACACAATATTCTATATGATATAACTATATTGTATTATAATTGGCATACTCTATTAAATCTTGATTCTTTAAATTTAAAGATTATTTTTATATTAATTATCATAATGTTCTTAATGCTTTTATTAAAACTTTTTCATTTTTTAAAAAAATTTCTGGTGCACTACTATCATTTTTATTGACTTTACTTTTTATCAAATATTACAACTAACATGGCCTCATGATTCATTATTGACGTTTTTTTTTTATAATTGACATTATCAAAAATTTCTTAGTTATCAATTCTTTCAAAATAATTTTCTTGTTTTTTAGTGAAAGCAATTGATATGAAACATAATATATTGGACTATTTCCATCACATATCAATAAATGTTAAATGTATAAAAAAATTTAAACTTAATTTAAACTTTTCAAATATAAACAACATGTTAGTAATAATACATAATCGGCAACATAGGATAGTAGATTACACAACCCTTCAAGTGGTATTATTCTCTGCTCTTTGTCAGATGTCACGGGCCTGGCCAATGACAATATTAGTAAAGCAATTGAACTTACACCTTTAGAGTCTCAAATATCAAATTTTAAGGCAATAGTTTAACCAACACCTAAAGAAGAATGGAGAATAATACTACACAAAACATTTTATAATAGCTCATCTATATTGTCTATTTGTGTGTTATTACTAACAAGTTGTTTATATTTGAAAAGTTTAAATAACGTTTACATTTTTTTATACATTCAACATTCAATGATAGATGATGGATATAGTCCAACATATTATCACATTTAAAGTACCATCATCACAAACCTTCCAGAAAATGATATGATACCTCATTAGGCATGTAATTCTCTTTTAATTTTACTCAAAATTTACATGCATAGTGCACATTCTGTTCTACAACCTGCTCTAAGTGATGCTATGATTATAAAATCCAAAATCAGTTCCTTCATGATGTCACAAAAGTTATCAGTTTGAAACTTGTGGTGAAATGAATATTTATAGAGAGTACTGTGGGTGCTCAAAAATGTATTTGCAATAAAGAAATGAGTTAACACTTTTGTGCAAACTTTATAAAATCTCAGAATAGTGCTGGTGATTGAATTCACTGATCACAATATATATATATATAATCATTCAAACATTCTGTATTCTGATAATTGTATTGGAATTTTAAAGTAAATAGCTTTTAAATGAATGGTAAATATTATATATTTTATGTTTTTAGTTTTATTACTAAGTGAAAAGAGTTTTAAACAGAAATACAGGTGCAGAATTCTAATTGCACAAAATGGTTCACACTTTATTTGTCAAACAAGAATAATTCTAAAGGTATTTTTTTTATTTCAAGATAATTTGAATCAGAGCAAAACTCTCCATACAGTATTGCCACCTGTGCTAAACAGAGTAATCAATGGATGCCAGAAGGCTTGTGCATAAAATCCCTCTCTCCCCCCCCCTCATCTCCCGCCCCCCCTCTCTTGTTTTGGGTTTGTGCCTTTGGTGGGTGGGGGTTTGGGGGATCGGACTCCTCCCTTTGGATTTTGGGGAACTTCCAAACCTCCCCCGCGTGTGGGGCCCAAACCAGGGAGGGGATATGGGGGATTTGGGAGGGGGGGGAATATGTTTTTTTTTTTCCCACCCTTCCGGTTTCTTTTTGTTTCTTTTTTTGGCGGGGATAATTTTTGGGGGGTTTTTTTTTTTTTTAAAAATAATGATAATTTGAATCATTTAAAATATATTTTTTATTTAATAGATATAAACTATATTTATGTTTATGTTTATATAATATTTTAGAAGGACTTAAACTTTCATCATAGGAACACAAATACATTATACTAACTAATATAAAAAATAAGTTTTGCTTTATGATTTCCTTAAATAGTTATTTTTAGGTTTTAAATTTTTTTTTAGTTATGTTTGAAATTAATTTTAATAGTAATTTTTTTAAAAAGCAGTTTTAATATAAATAAAACATTTTTTTATGCATTTTATACTTATTATATTTGCAAAATCCTAAATACCTGATTATAGAGCTTTTCATTTTTTTACTTGCTTGAGTTTGGGAAATATATTTGTAATATGGTAATGTTGAATGAGTGTTCTCAATATCCATTTGATATCCATTGATCATTCAGAAGATTATATTTAATCACTGTTCTAGAAATATTTTTTTTGACAATAAAAGTCACACCCATTTTTTATCTATTATATGATTAATAAATAGTATAGTCTGTTGAAATAAAATTTTTCAGTCCTATTCATATTATTTCATTAAATGGTAGTAAATAACATTGTTTAACATAAAAAAATTATAATTTCTTAAAAAGTAAAGTCTATTTTGAAATTTATAATAAGAAAATATTTATAAATTTTATTATCACAGTATAATGAATTGTATTCCTCTCAAGACATTTATTAAACTAATTAATACCTATTACACTATTTATGAAATGAGTATAAATATGGGTGATACATTACAAATATAGATAATGAAAAATTACAATACTAGATGAGTTATGGGACAAACATTATTGACTTCAAACAGGGTTAGGTATTCAGTGGTTAAGTTCTTTGTTAACTTTAATGGAGAGTCTGATATAGCTTCCATGTCTCTTGAAAAATGAATGTTGTTGCAAGAGTTTTGTCTCTTTGTTTAATTTTTTCTATGCTCTGAATAAATAATGAGTTTTTATCTGGCTTGGGAAGTTGGTATTGTGCCTTGCACCTTACAATCCAAATGACATAGGTGATGAAAATTGCCAGCCTGATTGTAGGAATATCTCTTCCATGAATGCATTTTTTTATATTAAGTATTTTGTAGTAGTCTATCTTTGAATTGTTAAATATTATTGTTTTAATATTACCTAGACCCATGCATGTTTTAATTATGTGGCCAAATGTTTCCTCATCCCTGCTACAGCTGTGGCAAATTGATTGGACTTTGGTGATAGATCGTTTATATCTGAGGAACCAGTTGACCGGCATGGCATCCAGATTAATTTTAGGTAAGTAATCTAAGTATTTTAGTTCTAGAGCCCAATACTTGAATAGGATAATTAGCTTGTGATTAGTTATTCCTAATCTTGTAGTAGGGATTTGATTATTTTGTTTTAGGATGCAATGGGCACCCCATAGCTTGATCTTGCTTTGATAGTTGTTATGGACATTTATATTTTGTTGCATTGTTGACAGGATTAGGTGGTCAAGCCAGCTTAATTTGGGGGGTGTTGGTAGGAATTATTGATTCAGTAATCTGGTCATGGCCATACTTTTGGATAATGAATGAATTATATTTGCCATAATTATTATCATTTTTTAAATATATATACTCTCATGGATAAATAATGAATTCATACAATTATATATTTATACAAATAAAATGTCTATTAATTTAAAAACTATTGTAATAACAATAAAAGTAATAAATATAATGGTAATAAACTATTATATACAGTCTTTCAATTTCCAGGTGTACTTTTAGTTAATTCCTTAACCTGCCTCAACTTCCATTAAATTAAAAAAAAAAAAAAAACGAAAGCTACATTATCAACTCAAATCTGATGAATCCTGAATTTTAATGTTAGTAGCTTGTCTAAAAAAATAAATAAATAAATAAAAGAAAAATTAAAGAGGCAATTTTAATAAATATAAATAAAATGAAGATAATTAATAGACAAGTTGCTAACATTAAAAGTTGGGATTTATGGGATTTGAATTTATGATGTTTGCTTTCATTTTGTTTTTTGAATTTAGCAACAGTTAAGGCAGGTTAAGGAATTAACTGAAAGTACTTCTGCAGATTAAAAGACTGTATATAATAGTTTATTACTGTTACATTTATTAGCATGCTCTTAATTATATATATATATATATATATATAATTAATATCCATTAGATATATATATATATATATATATATATATATATATATCTTAATGGATATGAAATTTAATATTTTAAAGTTATGTATAAACAATAACAACAATAATATGCCAGTAAATTCAAAGAACTAAACATCACATGATCACTATCTCACTGATGAAGGCCACAAGCCATAAACTAGTCTGGGGGTATTGGATGAGTAGGCACTAGATAGGGATTTTATGCACAAGCCTTCTGGCATCCATTGATTGCTCTTGTTAGCACAAGATGGCACTACTATATGGAGAGTGTTGTTTTGTTTTGAATTGTTTAAATTCAAAGAAAAGAATGGATCACATATTATTTAAGCTCTCATTGGTTTTAATTTTTCATTTACTGAAGTTCTTTGAAAAACTGTTGCATTTATATGCTATTATAATAAACACAGCCCTGCACAATATGATTACGTTTTTTTTATTAAAAACTTATAATACAATATATACATGCAATATACTGTTTGCCAGATATTATTGGCTAGATGTAACATTCAAATGCCATAAAATTAATCAAGAGACTCCAGGCATACTTCTAGGTGTGCTTGACACTTCTAGATATATCACTGACAACATGCCCCATGTTCAGGTATGGTGATACTGTTAACTGTTCTGTTGTGGCATGCATCATATCAGATTCAATATTTAGAAATTACTGATTTGACTGTGAACGTTCTTCACCAATCAAATAGAGATAATTCCTATTATATTCATTGTTGCCTGACTATACTTTCAAATAGATTGCCAATTTGTAAACAGTTTTCCTTTCTTTATGGATGAAATCTAATTCACTAAATATTTTCACCTATTAGCCTTTTTCTATCATTCAATATATTTCATCTATACACATTTTTATTGGTATTTAGTGATAAATACTTAATTTGATCAAGATAAGACTACAATCTGTGCAAGTCTGTTACTTAAATGTAAGTTAAGCCATAATATTTTCTCATTCTGGTTGTGTTGCTTCCTTGTGAAGTGGCGTCTTTATCAGCAGGTTTGAAGTACTTATTTGTAGATCTGATGTCTTCAACCATAGGTCTGGTGTCTCTTCAGTAAGTCTGGTGGCTGAATGTTGTAAACTCCTCACTGTTGGACAGTGATCCATAATTCAGCCTTGGATTGCCTTTGTGTCCACAGTGTTGCAGTTCATCTAAGACTTAAACAACAACTGTCTACAACATTGTTTTAATGATAACTGCTAGAATCTATTTGATTATTCCACCATACATATAGCATAAGACTTGGGTGTCTATCTGCATTTCACAGTACTTCTAATTTAGTTAAAATCTTCCTTCACTTGAAAGTGATCTGAAGTTGTAAATACCTAAATAAAAATCATTATCAAATGGAAGCCTGGTCTGTAATCAGAAGATTTTTAGCCCCCTCTATCTTTAACCACCAGCTTCTGTCTTGGCTTGTAATTTTACAACCTTCTGAGAATAAGGGGCATGATTTATTTTTGTCTGTCATGATTGTAAATATCTTTTTGGAAAAAAAATCATTCACTTACATATTCATTTTGCCTTCGAAAAACCCCATAGATATTTTCAGTTGAGCTATCCCACAACTAAGAAGAAAAACCATGATATTTCTTGATCTTAAAGTTAGAGGTAAAAAACCTAATAAACTTACAGGGCTGGCTAATGCATGTTGGTGAGCAGCTTATCCATGTTTGTATACTATATGAATAATCACATAGTAATAACAACTGCAATAACAAGAGTGAATGGAATGGACATTAGGAAATCGCCCTTTTTTGTTCCTTTAAGACTTTCAAGAGTAATTAAAGGGTCTTCTTTCATTAATGGGAACCCCCTTTCTCAATCCTGGTTTATCTATCTATACATATATTTATTGGACTGTGGTAATGAATGAATGCTGAACCCTATCATATAAGATTACAATCTGGAAAAGTTTATTACTTGGTGATAAGTTAAGCCATACAAAAAGAGAGTTTTAGTCTGATTTAAAGACAACACAAATTATTCTGGAATTACAATTGAATATTTAGAAGACAATGATTCATTTTTAGAAGAACTCTTAATATTAACATATTAGTTTTTTAAAACATAATATTAGTTTGTGAATATAAATATTAAATATGCATAGTTTAATATATATGATATTTAACTTTTTTAAATAATTATTTCATATTTTTTAAAATAAATAAATCTTACTTTCAATTTTTTTTTTTATAATTTTTTAACATAAAGGACCATTACTAACATAATCCTCTATGTGCTTTACACAAAGCAAATATAATATTTTATTGTACTTAAAACTTTCAAAATAACTGACCAATGGTCTTCTTTAGAACTCTTTTGTTACATAAAAAATGTTTAAATTAATTTTTTCATTGCTTTTTGTTAAAACACCATCTGGCGAGTAGATCATAAACTTAAAAAAAGTTAGATCACACACTATGACAATACCAAAAAGTAATATAGAGTATAGATTCACTATAAGTTATCAATATATAAAATGATTTCAATTTTTCCAAGTCAAGCATTGGTGGTCGAGAGGTCAGCGACCGCTGATTTGCAGGCGGTTGTCCCGGGTTGGCGGTTCGCTTCCCGGCTGATGCTATGACACATGAGAAAAAAAATATTAGTTAGCTTCTATATTTATATAAATACACATCCATATATATATATACGCACAAAGAAAATAAAGATTTCTGAGGTTTTAACATTTATTTCTTTAAATATATATTTCTTTAAATTTATTACTTTTAATAGTTCAATTAAATAATTAAATAAATTTCCAGCTGAATGATAGAGATCCATTATTACTTCTTAATTTCTTTAATTTATTTACCTCAATGCAAATTTTAAATGTATTTATTTTTATAATAACACCTTTTAAATTTAAACTGTTCAAGATTTATTAGACTTTTTAATTACTCCCTCGTATTCTTTTGTAATATTTCAATTTTCAAGGTAAATGTGTAATTTTGTTTCTAAATTATTCTAATTTTGTTGTTCCGCTATGATAATTAATTTCAAATTTATTTCTTTTGTTTCTTAAATAAAAAATTACGTGATCCAATATAAATCCAAGTTATAACTACTGACATCTATATTCAAGACTGTAAAACATGTTGCTTATTTCAATTCTCTCCGACTGTACAATAACGTGTTGATAGCATTTCTATTAACCATTTCTGTGCTAAGGATTTCTAATTCGCATGAAAAATGTTTTTATCTATAATGGCAATCTTTTCGTTTCCCTCTGTATTCTGCCAATTCGCTTTTCGTTTTTTTAAACATTTTTTTTCATGAATAACTTTACATTAGATTTGGCAAGTGAGTAGAGTTCTTGACATTAAAATTGCCTCCATATTTGTTTCATTTCAAGTTTTTGTTTTTGTTGATAAGATTACTCTGTCTTTTTCATCGTTTCCATTATTGATTTTTTCTTTCTCTTCTCTTTTTTAGCTGATTTGATCTATCTACAATCGTGAGCAGACAAATAAAGAGAAAAGAAACTGTCTCCAGAAAATATCTTGAAATGGTTTTAAATATATATACATTTTAGAATTAATTACTAAGTTTATTAATTAATGTTATACGTATTTATTCTTTGTAATAGGAATTATTTAATGCTTCAATCAATACTGATAAGACAAAATGCGTTCAGATAATGAAAATGCTAAATACTTCCTGTTTATTCCTCTGCTAATAATTGATGACATTCTTAAAAGTAATTCATTTCCATCTTTTTAAAAACTAAATGACGATATATTTTGTTAAAAATACTTTTTTTTAAAAAAAAAAATAATAAATAGAATAAATCAACTGTCGTCTGATAAATCAGGAAATAAATGAATTACTAAAATATTTATAAAATTATTAAGAATTAATGAAGTTATAAAAAGCAAAAGTTTCTCTAATTAATCGAATTAAGCATTTGTCAAAACTTTTGATATATATGTGGGCGAATATATGTATAACCCAAAATTATTATAAATAACATAATCGAAATGTTGGAAAGTTCGGAAGATCACGTGACTTTCAGATATCTGAAATGAAAGACAGCTTGTTGATAAAAGCGCAAGTGCATCGCTAATATTACTATTACATAAAAAAACATAGCGCTATATATAAAAAAAATAATATCTCATTATATATGAACTTTAATTAACTCATAGATATTATAAAAAGAAAAGCTCTCTAATCTATTTGAATCTATTGTAAGCTCGAGTAATCAAAGATTACCACCTTAGTATTACACATTCTAATCCCCATATCTAGATTTGTTTCCCCATTTTTGACTTTATTAAAGAACACTTGAAATACACAGGAATTAGCTCGTGTTTAAGATCTTTAAGTTTTTTTTCAAAAAATATCAAGCTAGGCAATAAAATGGGTGTTAAACATGGCTGGTAGATTCATCAATGAATTGATTCCAGTTTTGAATCCCATAGACAAAAGCCAAAAACTACTCTGGGATTGATGATTTAAATGAACAAGTAGTTGGTTATCATTGACTATTCTTGTTTACATTATATAATATAAGATAAAGTATCAGGTAGTCCATTGGTTTTTTGTAGATATGTAGTTATCAGATAGTAAGAATTTATGCATCCGAGAAATAGGTTAAGATTATTGTTGCAGCTAAAAATATATTGGGATACATTACACTAAGAAAAGAAACATTTAATAGATATTACAGATCTTAAACTGTAACTATATGCCAACTGAAGGTTACAAATGAACATAATAAAATATGCAATTGTTATTATTAGATACTACCAAGTTTAATATCACTTCATAGCAGTCATATAAATAGTATTGTTTTACAATGTTCAGTTATTGGCTTAATGGTGCAATTGTTATTATGATTGATGAAATTAAACTATATCACTGTTATAAACCCTCTTTGCCTTTTATCACTAATATCAGCCTTTTTAAATTAGATCATATGATATAACTAAAACACACAATTTCAAGTTGGTCATTAGTGCTTCAAGAAGAATTCAGGTCTCATCACTGTGTTGATATCCATGCAATTCTAAAATCTTTTGACAAGGTCCACAGTTAACAAAGGATTTAATATTTTATTATTCTCTTTTAATATCCAGATTTCATATCCACAAAGTTATAAGAAATCTCACACCTTGAATAATTTTGATTTTCATTTCTAAAAAAATAATCCCTACATCTAAAAATATGTTTCAGATGATAAAAAGTCCTTTTTAAATGTTGTTCTTAGTAAATATAAATAATTTAATGAATCATTATTTAAGACATCACGATATTTTAGCAGCTTTAATCTAGAGGACATTAATATTTGAATTCTTTATTTTATCCATACACTAAACTTGGTGAGTATTCCGTTTTCAGTTGTGATAATTTTTCTTACTAGTTGGTACTTTTATTGTCAACCACTTCTATATATTTGTTATCACTTTTGTACAACAGTTGCTGACTTTGTCATTATAGCTACTGTCTTTTTCATATTTAATCATACTTTCATTTTTAAACATTATTTAATTTAGAAATTCTTATGGCAGTAATACAATTTTCTCTTCTTCTTCCTCTTCTAATGTTTGATTGTTTGGCTAAAATCTCATAATTAGTTTTTAGCATACCCCTATAGAACAGATTTTTTTCAAATTTTGTATACATATTAGATATTGATGATAAATCAATATGATATTGCATTATTTCAAGACTATGCCATCAGTTATCTAGTATAACAGTGTTGGTGAGTTAATTTTCAAACCACATTGATATAAGTTCAGTAAGTCTTCAATGACGTGCAGTAGACAGTAGTATGTATTTTAAAAATATGTTTTTCATAAGTTTTTATGAATAATTAACTAAAAAAACATTTACAATTAATTAAAATAGAAAGAATAAGAAATAAAGGATGAAATCTTAATTTGTCTTGATAAAGACTTGCTTTTATTAAAATACAAAATCTTGTAAATGATTTTTAACATTCCCAAATTTTATTTAAAATATTATTATTTTGATTGTCAATTTTTTAAATTTGAATACAAAAAGTCCATTTCAAAATGTCCAAATATTAAAATTAAAAAAGATTTTATAAAAAATAGTTTTAATACAAACTTAATTTTAAACTTTGCATGTTTGGTTAATATTCTGTAATTCAATACTAGCACTATGAATGCATAAACACAAAGCTAATATTTAATATTTTATTAAACCATGGGCTGAATGCTTTTGAGAGACATGGCTCTCATAATCATAGTTCTTTATGAAGTAACTGTTTGTCTAATGTTATGCAAATATATGAAAAGTTCAAATATTTAATTTGATCACTAAAGCACTAAGACCCAAAAAATTCATTGTTATATTTAACTTGAAATAGAACCAATGGGCATCCATAAAATAATTAATTTGATCACTATTTTGAATTAATTAATTTATGAATGCCACATAATTTTATTTTAAATTCCATGTACCAACCCAAATTGTGATTGAAGAAAAATATTTTTTAGTTTTTGTACATTACTGATCAAATTAATTAAAAATATTATTTAATAAAAAATTATATATATTGAGATGCTTTCAACCTCTCAAATTTATATGTACAAATGGGTTGATTCATTTAAAATTTAATTTTAAATTTGTAATTTTTTTATTAAACTTGTTATAGTGAATGAGATATGATATATATATCACATACACATATATATTTGAAACATTTATTTTATTAGATGATCTAATCCAATATAAATTTCTCAATGAATTTTGTAAATATTTCTCTTATCTTTTGTATAAGATTATTCTATATCAATTAAATATTGTAAAACAATGTTTAATGTACAAAGTCTTGTTTTAATCAGTTATGTATCTCATGACATACAACAACATAGTAGTGTGTGTGCACTTATATAAAGTTGAAAAGAAACGTAGAAATGAACATAAATTGTTTTTCTTTGGATATTTATTTAAAAATATACACTGTAATAATAGTTAAGGGTTCAACAATAATTTTTGAATATAAAATCAATATAAATTAGTTTAAATCATTTAAAAAGATCTATTAATTGAGATTTTGATAGTTAAAACAAGCCTATTTTTATGCTATATTAAATAATACTTGTTTCTATTTATAATTAGATTAAAGAGTTTTTTTTTTTATTAAAGCAAATGCCTATAGAGAAAATTTTTGTTTTAATTAAGGTGAATTGGAAAGAGTCCTTAATTCTTTTTTGATAAAAAAAAAATTAATTTTAATTATTGTGTTTTTCAAATTCCACCCCGGCTATAAAAGGTTAGAAAAAACTATTAGGTTACAGTTTACAGTAGTAGAGTTACTATGAAGATACAACTAAAGGTGCAGAGGACATGCCAGCTACCACTGCTATTGCAATGATGGAGAAGGCCAGGACCAGATTTTCTGTGGTTCTTTAGCCTGTATATATTTTGTATTAGATGGTGTGCCTAAAGTCTATAAAATTATAGATAGAATAAGGCTGACTGCATGCCAAAATTTACTGGATTATACCTTTTTTGAAGATGACTCCAGTTTACTGTTTTAAAAATGACCAGCTTACCAAGATATTCTATCAGTTTGCTGAAGAATTAGTTCATAACATATACTGTTTTATCTATATACAGAGAAGCACAAATAAAGGTACTGCATCATTTATACATATATAAAGTACAGCTGTTGAGTAGAATGTGTTATATATTGAGAACAATGTTATTTTAAATAATTTCTTGAAAATGATAGTTAAAATCTTTACATTGCAAGTTTTTAAAAGTAAATAACTTTTGTCAATTAAAAATAAAGCAATAAATAAAAAAAAAAGCAATAAATAAATAAATAAATGGCATTTGTCCCTAGGAGATTATTTGTTCTTGTTATTGTTCATAAAAAAAGAAAGAGAAAAACTCTGAGGATCTTTATTTTTAAATATTAAAAATGAGACCACAAAAACCTGAATTTTAAATGAACTTTTCAAATAATAATAGTTTTTTTAAGAAAAAACTTTTACTTACCATAAAAAATAAGCTAATTAACACTTTGCATGCCCGATTTGTTTAAAAATGAAGTGGCTTGATGTCACTCTAAATTGATCACTTTTTGTACTATGATTATGATTTTGGGCTCTTTTTAAAGATTAAAAAAAGTTCTGTAAGATGCTGCCCTCTCTTGAATTATTTTACAAGTAAAAAATCAAAAAATGGCCTTATACGTCTAACAAAGAAAAAAAATAATGTCCCTTCTTAAATCTTATTGGGTATTAAATTTTGACAACAAAGAAAATGGCTTACAAAAAGTAAAGAGTTACGATCTGTTTTTGTTTCATTTCGAAAATGATAAACGAATGTTTTAGACCATTTTAACAGTATTTTTTGACAAATTATAAATTATTTTGATAAAATATGCTAAAAAAAAATTATTTTGGAAAAATAGTTAAGACTTTTAACAAAAATTATTTGCTTTTTCTGCAACTAAAATTGGCAAAGAAAAACACGTCGTTAGCAAAACGTTTTGATTGGTAAGATTACATTTTACACTTTCCACTAGCAAAAATTTATATAATTATATAATAATTTATTTTTGAAAAAACTTTTGTTTATTTTCATAACCTGACAAATTATTTATATATTTTTTACAAACAAAACTAAAGTGAATATAATATTAAAAGATGAATATATTTTGATGTTTGAGTTTGTGAATTGCCACTTGACTTTGTCAATTGACCAATTAAAAGTTTTGACTTTTACCTCATTCGTCCAATAAAATAATCAGTGCTCTAAAGGTTAATAGCTTTAAATTGTCTATTTTTTATATACACACATAATGTCTTCTGAAAATATAATATTTTTAATAAATTTATTTTTGACAAAATATCATAGGATATAAACATCAGTGTGTGGACACATTTGAGTGTAGACCACATATATGTTAAATTAATCATGAATTATTAAAAATGAATAGAATGTCTTATAAAGCATACTTGTGCTTATTTATATAGATATATGTCATGTAAACATTGAGAAATCTTGAAATTGTTTAATTATTATGCATTATAAAAATGAATTTTATTTATAGACTTATGACAATTCAAATATGTTCATTTTGTATTATACAGGGACATCTATGTATGGATATACAGGTGTGTTTTATGCAAAAGCTATTGAGATGTATGTAAATTACAATGTAATAGTGGATATTTTTTTGTATTTTAATCAAAATCAGAAGACTTAATTTATATTTATAGCCATATTCTACCAACCTTAATTTCACTTTAATTTAATTGTTATGAATAAATTGATATTTCATTGTTAAAAGTTATTTCAGTGAATTTATTCAATCCTAAAATAGTTTTAGAATATTATATATTTGTATTATATCTCCTGCTCACAATAACAGATATGGAGCTTTTTCTCACTGAGCTGGATTCATGCATAACAGTCTGTTATATAAAAAGGATTTATATTTAGTGCTTTTGGACATCCAGATGACCCTGGATTGGCAGGAAGGTATATCCTTTAAAGTCCATGCACTACATTAAATTTTATTTCATTATTAATTAGAAATTAAATTAATAGTTGGCTAGTACATCAATGGTAATAAGTGGCTAGAGGGCACTGATGATGATCAGCATATTTGGCATTATATCTTTTTGTTATGTTCTAATGGATTAGCACTTGGATTTGTGCATCCAAATTATTGTTTATCTTGCTGTCCTAAATTTGGCAGTGGCTAAATAATTAGTCTGGTCAATAGTAAACCACTTTCAAATCCAATCACAAGTTTCACTGCTGACTTTATTTTTTGATCATTCTTGATGATGAATGTTTACTATTATCCATCTGTAATGCTGGAAAACTTATATTTTTATTGTTTTTGTTGATCTCTCATGCATTATCATTCATTATATTTATATTCCTTATATTATTTGTATATTTTAATTAGATTCATTAACTGAGGGTGATGATGATGATTTTTCATTAAAAACTAGCTTACCTGAAATATTTTAATGTGAATCAAAAACATTCTAAGAATTTTGTGTGGGAGAACAATGGACAATAAGCATTATAAAAATTCCCCCAAAATTATTGTCATTATCACTCTTCTATTCAAGATTCCATCCAAGAATTTGGGACTTTTCATTCTGCTCTACAAGCTATATCCATCACCAGTTAACTCTTATAAATTAAGCATCTTCACCAATACTTCATGAAGTAATAAAATTGAATATATAAATCATTCCTAGTGGAATTCTCTAAAATATGAATGGCTAGGCATTTTTCTGTGATGAACTTCACCCGTAGTTTGACTCCATTCTCCTGCATGTCTTAAATTTATAGAAAGCTGACCTTCTTAAAATTTCAACCTCTACAGAAGCCTCTCTCAATTAACCCACAACCAGAAACAAAATCACAAAAATGGACAAGAGTAGCTATTCCTTCAAACAATCTACTGAAAATAAAACACTTATAGAACTAATGGTAATATGAACTTTATTATACATTCCATAAACTATGTGTGATTATTGTTTTTCTGAAGGTTTGTGATGATGGTGTTCTAGCTGTATTTTTATATTGGACTATTTCCATCATCTAATATGTGTGTTGAATGTCTTTAGAAAAGTTTAATTTTTAGTTAAATATTCCAAATGCATTCAACTGTTAGTAATATCACAGCAAACAGGTTAGTATATGCACCAACTGTTAGTAATATCACAGCAAACAAATGTTAATAATATCACAGCAAACAGGTTAGTATATGCACTAACTGTTAGTAATATCACAGCAAACAGGTTAGTATATGCACAACGTTTTGAGAGGTATTTTTCTCCCCTCTTCTTCAGGTGTTGCTGGCCTGACCAGTGACAGTACTAGCATGGGATTCGAACCTGGGTCCTTAGATTCTTGATTATTGAAATTTAAGGTAATGCTCTAACCAACTGAGCCATCCTGCCAAAGGCAACAGTATGTAGTAATTTCATATACTTATCTATGAGGTTCCTCCTGATTTCTCCACTTTTTCCTCAGAGCAAAGTTGATTAGTGATTTCCATACATTATGTATAGTCACACTAGGTTGGCTTATGGGATTTTTTGCCATTGTCATGTGAGCAGCTTCTTTAAATTTTCTTCTTTGTACCTTTTCTTCTTTATCCAATATTTTTGTATTTTCCCAATTGAACGTATGTTCATTGGTCCATACATGGTCTGCTACCTTAGACACATCTGTTTTCTCTCTTCTAATCATCAGTTTATGTTCTTGCAAGCGCTTTTGAATGGGACGGCTGGTCTCACCAATATATGTTCTTCCACATTCACATGGTATTTCATAGATGCAGTTTTTTCTTTGCAGCATTTCAAGTTTAGGCTTTGTAGATGTTAGAATTCCTCGTAGTGTGGTATGGCTCTGGAAAGCTGTTCTGATGTTATACTGATTGCAGATTTTCCTTAATTTGTCTGCTATTTTTGGAATGTATGGATACACTACAGTACCAATAATTGTCTTTTCTCTTGATGGTTCTTTTTGTTGTCTGTTTAATGTTTTCTTAATAACAGCTGATGGATAACCATTTTTCTTAAGAGTTTGTTCTATATAGATCTTTTCTTTTTCCAAATCACCAGTTTCTGAACAAACTTCTTTTGCTCTGTTCCACAGTGATAGTATAACTCCATGTTTTGTGTTTCTGGTGTGATTAGATGTATAGGCTAGGTATTTTCCTGTATGTGTAGGTTTTCGGTAAACGGTAGTTTTGATTTTGCCATGAGGGAGTCTTGTTACAAGAACATCTAAGAATGCCAATTTTTGTTCTTGTTCTGGTTCTATTGTAAATTTAATTGAAGGGGATATGTTGTTGATGTGTGTCCAGAAAGTTTGTAGCAATGCTTCACCATGTGGCCATACAACAAATGTATCATCCACATAGCGAAGCCAAACTTTAGGTGGATAAGGAGTAGTTTTTATGGCTGTGGTTTCAAGTTCTTCCATATAAATATTGCTAATCAGGGGAGACAATGGTGAGCCCATAGCCATTCCTTGATTTTGTTGGAAGAACTCTGTGTTATATTGAAAGTAGGTTGTTTTTATACAGAAAGTTAATAGTTCCATTATGCTATCAATAGGAAGAGCTGTTCTGGTTTGTAAACTATTATCATCATTTAACCTTTTTCTTACAATAGACAATGCTTCTTCACATGGTACATTTGTGAATAAACTTTCCACATCAAAGCTTACCAGTAAGTCAGTTCTTTCAATTTTCATGTTCTTGATTAATTCTACAAAGTGTCTAGAATCCCTAACGAATGATTGGGTCTTGCATGCCAAAGGACTTAGAACTTTGAGAAGAAATCTTGCCAAATTCTGGCAAGGTGAATCTCTAGAACTAACAATAGGTTGTAATGGAACATGATCCTTATGGATTTTAGGTAGACCATAAAGATGAGGAATTTTGCTGAAATATGATGTTATTTTACTCTTTTCTGCATCAATTGGGAAAATACAAAAATATTGGATAAAGAAGAAAAGGTACAAAGAAGAAAATTTAAAGAAGCTGCTCACATGACAATGGCAAAAAATCCCATAAGCCAATCTAGTGTGACTATACATAATGTATGGAAATCACTAATCAACTTTGCTCTGAGGAAAAAGTGGAGAAATCAGGAGGAACCTCATAGATAAGTATATGAAATTACTACATACTGTTGCCTTTGGCAGGATGGCTCAGTTGGTTAGAGCATTACCTTAAATTTCAATAATCAAGAATCTAAGGACCCAGGTTCGAATCCCATGCTAGTACTGTCACTGGTCAGGCCAGCAACACCTGAAGAAGAGGGGAGAAAAATACCTCTCGAAACGTTGTGCATATACTAACCTGTTTGCTGTGATATTACTAACAGTTAGTGCATATACTAACCTGTTTGCTGTGATATTATTAACATTTGTTTGCTGTGATATTACTAACAGTTGGTGCATATACTAACCTGTTTGCCGTGATATTCCTAACAGTTGAATGCATTTGGAATATTTAACTAAAAATTAAACTTTTCTAAAGACATTCAACACACATATTAGATGATGGAAATAGTCCAATATAAAAATACAGCTAGAACACCATCATCACAAACCTTCAGAAAAACACTAAGTATTCGGTATGGACCCGATACTATATTAAACTTTAGACATTATGAAAAACTATGTCTAAAGCTGGCCAAAGTAGAAAATCATTTAACTTTCCTATGTAAATGTAAATCGGAAGGGATAATTCCTAAAGGTTTGCAACTAAAACCTCCAATTCACTCTCAGAGAGCTGAGAAAATTACTCAAAGAGCAAGTGAAGCTCTGTTAAGAGAAAGAATAAATGCTCAAAGGTTTTCTAAGTATCGAACAATGCATTCAATTAATACTGTAGAATGTCTTCTAAAAAATAAACTTACTGACGATGACTACATGAGAGTTTTTCAAGCAGTAAGAAAATCATATTCTATATTACATGGAAAAATAAAAGAATGTCAAAAGAAAAAACTTGCTAACCTACATGGGCATATCAAAAATCATAATGTACCAAGCAATGTAACAGCTTCATCTGTTAAAAATCTAAGTTCTAAACATCTAACAGATACTGAAATTTCTTTTCTTGAAAGAGGATTAAACTTTGCTGTAACACCATCTAATATCCCCTTATTAGATATAATGGCAGCCACTGAGGAAGTCACTCAAAAATTGCCTTTAGAAGAAGCAGCAGAATTGTGCTGGAGAATAAAAAGAACACTTGACAAGCAACAAAAATTGCAGTCAAACATATCCTATGGGGAGAGGAAAGCAATTAAATCTCTCAAAGCAGATAAATCTATAATTATTCTCCCTGCTGACAAAGGCAATGCAACAGTTGTAATGGATACAACTGATTATGACAACAAAATACAAGAACTCCTCACAGCTGGCCAATATAGAAAAGTGGCAAAAGATCCGATACCAAGTACGGAAACAAAGTTACAAGCATTACTCAGAAAGCATCGCAAGTACTTCACTGATTCAGAAAAGAGTAAAATAACATCATATTTTAGCAAAATTCCTCATCTTTATGGTCTACCTAAAATCCATAAGGATCATGTTCCATTACGACCTATTGTTAGTTCTAGAGATTCACCTTGCCAGAATTTGGCAAGATTTCTTCTCAAAGTTCTAAGTCCTTTGGCATGCAAGACCCAATCATTCGTTAGGGATTCTAGACACTTTGTAGAATTAATCAAGAACATGAAAATTGAAAGAACTGACTTACTGGTAAGCTTTGATGTGGAAAGTTTATTCACAAATGTACCATGTGAAGAAGCATTGTCTATTGTAAGAAAAAGGTTAAATGATGATAATAGTTTACAAACCAGAACAGCTCTTCCTATTGATAGCATAATGGAACTATTAACTTTCTGTATAAAAACAACCTACTTTCAATATAACACAGAGTTCTTCCAACAAATCAAGGAATGGCTATGGGCTCACCATTGTCTCCCCTGATTAGCAATATTTACATGGAAGAACTTGAAACCACAGCCATAAAAACTACTCCTTATCCACCTAAAGTTTGGCTTCGCTATGTGGATGATACATTTGTTGTATGGCCACATGGTGAAGCATTGCTACAAACTTTCTGGACACACATCAACAACATATCCCCTTCAATTAAATTTACAATAGAACCAGAACAAGAACAAAAATTGGCATTCTTAGATGTTCTTGTAACAAGACTCCCTCATGGCAAAATCAAAACTACAGTTTACCGAAAACCTACACATACAGGAAAATACCTAGCCTATACATCTAATCACACCAGAAACACAAAACATGGAGTTATACTATCACTGTGGAACAGAGCAAAAGAAGTTTGTTCAGAAACTGGTGATTTGGAAAAAGAAAAGATCTATATAGAACAAACTCTTAAGAAAAATGGTTATCCATCAGCTGTTATTAAGAAAACATTAAACAGACAACAAAAAGAACCATCAAGAGAAAAGACAATTATTGGTACTGTAGTGTATCCATACATTCCAAAAATAGCAGACAAATTAAGGAAAATCTGCAATCAGTATAACATCAGAACAGCTTTTCAGAGCCATACCACACTACGAGGAATTCTAACATCTACAAAGCCTAAACTTGAAATGCTGCAAAGAAAAAACTGCATCTATGAAATACCATGTGAATGTGGAAGAACATATATTGGTGAGACCAGCCGTCCCATTCAAAAGCGCTTGCAAGAACATAAACTGATGATTAGAAGAGAGAAAACAGATGTGTCTAAGGTAGCAGACCATGTATGGACCAATGAACATACGTTCAATTGGGAAAATACAAAAATATTGGATAAAGAAGAAAAGGTACAAAGAAGAAAATTTAAAGAAGCTGCTCACATGACAATGGCAAAAAATCCCATAAGCCAACCTAGTGTGACTATACATAATGTATGGAAATCACTAATCAACTTTGCTCTGAGGAAAAAGTGGAGAAATCAGGAGGAACCTCATAGATAAGTATATGAAATTACTACATACTGTTGCCTTTGGCAGGATGGCTCAGTTGGTTAGAGCGTTACCTTAAATTTCAATAATCAAGAATCTAAGGACCCAGGTTCGAATCCCATGCTAGTACTGTCACTGGTCAGGCCAGCAACACCTGAAGAAGAGGGGAGAAAAATACCTCTCGAAACGTTGTGCATATACTAACCTGTTTGCTGTGATATTACTAACAGTTAGTGCATATACTAACCTGTTTGCTGTGATATTATTAACATTTGTTTGCTGTGATATTACTAACAGTTGGTGCATATACTAACCTGTTTGCTGTGATATTACTAACAGTTGAATGCATTTGGAATATTTAACTAAAAATTAAACTTTTCTAAAGACATTCAACACACATATTAGATGATGGAAATAGTCCAATATAAAAATACATGTGTGATTATATTTATAAACGTATATATTTAATTATCTTTATGTACATGTTAGTTAATAATGTTAGAATAAGTGTATTTTTTTTAATTTTAATAACTACATGATTTTATATTATATGATTAATTCATTTTATGGATGTGTAGTAATATTTATTACATTTTAGAGTACCTATTAAATGAATTCTCTTTCTTTAAAGCTTGACAATTAAAATAAAAAATCATAGTTTTAAAATTAGTTTATTGTTATTAAAGTTATCATTTTTACCCTCCCTCTTCTCAAATATTTAAAACCTAAATGTCTTTTTATCTTCATGTATTAAAATCTTTTTAAATAACAATTTGTAATAATGTTTAAAATTAATATTTGTTTAAAACTATAATAAGTTATTTTTGTATATGCATGTATTTGATACTTGAACATAATATGTTATTATAGTTCATAAATAAAAGTGTTGACTGCTTTGTGTGTGGACATAAAATTGATCTATATAAAGTTCACTTGTTATCTAGTTATCTGCAGAGCTGTTTTATTTTACCTTGTTAGTCACATTTCTATTAGGCTGATTTTATTTTATATTATCTTCTGTAACCTGAATTATTGCTGCTTTAATCACAGTTAATTTATTCTTGCATGGACTAGCTTTGGAACAGCTTTTTTTGCACTGTTTTTTTTATAATTATCACTATATATTGGCAAATTTTTAATAGCCTCTTGTCTACAATGTTTCAGTCAAGTTCACATTCTCTTTTTAACCCAAGTTATCTAATACTCAAAGTGTGATCTAAGTTTAGGAATAACTTCCCATCTCTCTCTCCCTCTCTCTTCATTATCACTTATGGTCTTTATTCTTATTTTCAGTAGACATGTAAGGTGGTTGGGATCTGGACATAGACATAAGTCTTAATAGTAGTTACATAGTTGTATAAACTAATAGTTAAATAAATCAATAAAGCTTTTAAATTCTTAGATAAAATGTATTAATAAAGATTATACACACATATTCTAGGAACCATTACTAAAAGATTATTTCAATATTTTATAATTAAAATCGAAATGGAGAGGTTGAATTAATTATTAGGGCTTTTTGAAAATCTAGATACTCAAGTAAACCAATTTAAATAAAGTTTATTTCTGGGTATTTTTTGCTTGCTTTTAATTTCATTATTTTTTTAAGTGGTTTATTAATAAAATTTGTTATTATTAATTTCATTTTGATGATATTTGTTTACTATTGTCTATCTATCAATTGTTTAGTTAGATAAAAACCTCTTTCTTTTCTTAATCTAGCAGCAGTAATTTATTCTTATGTTGGGGAATAGCTCATCATCATTAGTTAAAGTCTGGTCACCCCAAATAAATATTCTAGACTGATAAGAAGCTTGGAGGTGTCCCCATGTGACAGATAATTGGATTGGCTGTTCAAAGGGGAAAATAAATCTTAAATAAAAATTGATTTATTAAAAATTTAAAAACGGAAAATTAACAGTTATGTTTAACATATATATATATGGCACAGATGGAAAACTTTTTTAAAAAAAAAAAAGTATTTAAAAGTAAGAAATTAAAAAAAAAGTAAAGATCTAAAGATTAGCACTTTAAAAAGTTATATAAAAAAGAAATAGAAATAAATGTTAATTAATTTTTATTTTAAAAATTATATTTAATCTTAGTAAATGGAAATGATTGTTTTATTAATTAAATGTAAAGCAAACTAGCCCTTGGATCACTTAAAGAATTGAAAGGCCAGATAAGAAAATGAAAAAATTAAAGATTGACCAATGCAAGCACCAATCCACACACTGGCCAGAAAAGAAAACATCCGGACCTTAGGATCAGTGATGTCATGTGCGATGGATCTATAAAATTTAGTGATAAGGGAGACCTAATACTATAAAAAGAGAAAATTATTAATTTATTAGTTGTAGTTGTTGTTTGAATCTCTCTATTAACCTTACAGCTGTATTACAGACTCTGTGATGTAGGGGTTTTGCAATAAAATAGTTTCCTTTGCATGCACCAGCTGAGGCCTTCCAAATGACAGTTCCTGACCCAAGTATTGGCTTCATTTCCAAGGAGGATGGACAATCTATAAAAGTGATTACTAGGATGGACTTCTATAAATCTGCCAAAATCATGGGAAGTATAAACTTTTATCAATATGAACTTATAGATCGATCTTTTAAACAAACTTTCAATTGGTAACCTAAAATATGAATTCTTATCTGACTTAAAAGAGCTCTAAATCAATTAATAATATTTTTTATGTATATGTTTGCTAATCATTTTCATTTTTCTTTTATTTATTTTTATCTGTTAAGTAAATTATTAAATTTGAAGTTTGGTGTAGATGCCTGCATATATTCTTGATGTTTATGTTAGTTTAAAGGAGTTTAATTTTCAGACTGTTTCCTAGTTGAGTCGATGCTGGTAAAGAGATATATGGGTGTTTATATCAAAGTAATGCGAAGTGTGTTAGCATACAGGGCAATGTGCCCAACTGAATGCATGATCAAATGTGTAGTCATCACATTGCAAAGGACACAGAGTATTCTCTGTGACATTGATTTCTTTTCTTGCTCTATGGATAGAGACTATGAGTTGGTATTAGACCACTCTCCCTCCATACAAAGCATTTCTCTTTAATGTTCTATAAATATGATTCCTTCGCCAGACAGACTCACATTACTACACTGGATGAGGATCATTTTCTTTTAAATAATATCATGCTGCAGATGCACATTCCTGTCAGTGTGGTGTTATGCTAACATCTTCATATTGCATTGGTTGTGTCTGTATATCAGGAAGCAAGCATTGGTTTAGCTACGACCTTTTAGCCTGAGGTTAGATGTTTTGAAAAGTTTTAATAGCATTATCTATGTAGCTTATCTAGGCTCAACATTCTAAAACAAAATTATATAAACTGTGCATCTGTGCAGATTTTAAATAAAGTATAAAATAATAACAAATTAAAGTAAGATTAATTTATTCCTCAAATTTAAAAAAGTTATGTGTGCATAAATAAAATGTTTTTGTGATTATTACTGGCAGTGGTTTATTTTTTAAAAATCTTTTTCTTTATTAAAATGTTTTAAATAAGTTCCTATATATTAAGTCTCAGCTACTCCTTGAGCTAGTGGCATGGGCTAATGGTCAAAATTTAGATCTTAACAAGAAGTATCTGCTGACATTATAAATGTTTTAGGTTTGAATATCCTAGTGGCACCCTGTACAGCAGATAGGATAAGTGTCCTTATTCTATGACCATTATAATATATTGTAACCTTATTAGATGACCAGCCCATTAATTATTAAGTATAGTGAAATAGTCAATCTTAGCCCCAGATTGAGTTTCATGATTCTATTCACTCACTAACTACTAACCAATATTCAAACCCTATGTCCCACCTCTCACCTCTATTTATGTGTATATTTCATGTATATAATTCTGAGAACATCTAAAAATGATAAATTTTAGCTTTTCAATATTTTATTATTATTATTTTTCTTCACACTAAAATACATAGGTGTGTCTCAGACATATATATATATATATATATATATATATATATATATATATATATATATATATATATATATATATATATATATATATATATATATATATATATATATATATATATATATATATATATATATATATTACAGTAGCAAACATACTAACAAAATATTAATTTTATAAATATTTTATTTTACATAGTGTATAAAACTTTTTTTTAAAATTATTATTTTTTAATCAAACTTTATTTTTGTAGAATCCAAGACAGAAGATGCAACCATTAATTGTCCAAAAATAATTAAAGGGGGATAAATATAATATTTTTTTAATCTTGGGAAGGAATTTTTAATTAAAGTTTTTAAAATTGGGAAATAAATCTAATGGATTGTACTTTTTTTATAAACATTTTAGTCAAATCTATTCCTAAGCTGGAAATGAATTTAAATATACTTTTGGAACATTATTTAATAATTGCATCTTCAAGAACAATGGATAAAAAATATAAGATTTTGTTAGATCAAAGATTAGAGTTTGAGCTAGAAATAAAAGTTAAAAGCATTCCACAAATACCTGAGTGGGATATAAAATGGGCTGATTTTAAACACCAAGGGTTAGCTACTATTGGGAAAACTGTATTGTTAACATAATCCACACTCATGTGAAACTTAAACTGATGATCAAGTAGAAAGACAATCACTCTTCCTGACCCTTGTGAGGTCACCTTCTGCTACCATACCATCCTGCTGTCTTAGAACAAAGAAAAATCTTGACCTGAGAGCTTTGAAATGCTGAGTAAAAGCTTGCTGTCACATAAGAATTCACATGGATCCTTGAACTGCCATTCACAAGCTGGACTATTTAAAATGGACTCTTAGAATTGTGCAAGCTAACTCATTATTTTCATGCTGCAACCTGAAAGTAAAGCTAGCCTAACTAATCTCAAACCCTACTATCAAAATTTCTCCTAACATATTATTTAACTTTATCTCTTTCTAATATGTCAAATTTAAATTGCTCTCAAATGATTTTTTAAAAAATCCAATCCTATCTCATATGCTCTAACTTTCTTTAACTTTGGTGCAGTTAATTATTTATTACTTGATTTTATATATATACTTTTGTTATTATTAATATGCCAATCTCAAGCAACCTGACAAGCCGAATCTCTTAAAATCTTTTCTTTCCTCCTTTTAATTAAACCTCCATGAATTAAGGTTATTAACATCCCCTCAAATCATGATGTATGATTAATTAATATGCTCACCAGATTGTTTTTATGAGTCAACATGTTATGTTGTGTTTTTATTATAAAATTTGTTATTTATTCAACTCCAAATAGAATGAAGCAATTCTACATGGGATAAATCCACCACTTAAGCTAATTAACAGTTTGAAATCTTTTAAAATGTTATTTATTTAAATTCTGAAATGGTGATCTATTAGTTGTTTTCTATACAACTGTTAGTTTTCTTTTATTTTTCATACTCTTAAAATATCAAATATTTAAATATTTTAGTTATTATCAAAATCCATGAAGATGGGATTGAATTATTTTAAATAGCAGCAAAGGAAGGGAAAAATTTTAATGAATTTTTTATTAAAGGAAATCTCTCTCTCTTTCTCTCTCTCTCTATCTATCTATCTATCTATCTATCTATCTATCTATCTATCTATCTATCTATCTATCTATCTATCTATCTATCTATCTATCTATCTATCTATCTATCTATCTATCTATCTATCTATCTATCTATCTATCTATCTATCTATCTATCTATCTATCTATCTATCTATCTATCTATCTATCTATCTATCTATCTATCTATCTATCTATCTATCTATCTATCTATCTATCTATCTATCTATCTATCTATCTATCTATCTATTCATCTATTCATTCATCTATCTATCTATCTATCTATCTATCTATCTATCTATCTATCTATCTATCTATCTATCTATCTATCTATCTATCTATCTATCTATCTATTCATTCATTCATCTATCTATCTATCTATCTATCTATCTATCTATCTATCTATCTATCATTCATCTATCTATCTATCTATCTATCTATCTATCTATCTATCTATCTATCTATCTATCTATCTATCTATCTATCTATCTATCTATCTATCTATCTATCTATCTATCTATCTATCTATCTATCTATCTATCTATCTATCTATCTATCTATCTATCTATCTATCTATCTATCTATCTATCTATCTATCTATCTATCTATCTATCTATCTATCTATCTATCTATCTATCTATCTATCTATCTATCTATCTATCTATCTATCTATCTATCTATCTATCTATCTATCTATCTATCTATCTATCTATCTATCTATCTATCTATCTATCTATCTATCTATCTATCTATCTATCTATCTATCTATCTATCTATCTATCTATCTATCTATCTATCTATCTATCTATCTATCTATCTATCTATCTATCTATCTATCTATCTATCTATCTATCTATCTATCTATCTATCTATCTATCTATCTATCTATCTATCTATCTATCTATCTATCTATCTATCTATCTATCTATCTATCTATCTATCTATCTATCTATCTATCTATCTATCTATCTATCTATCTATCTATCTATCTATCTATCTATCTATCTATCTATCTATCTATCTATCTATATATATATTATAGTGGCATAACATATCATTTGTATAAAATATAGCATTAAAACAAGGGGGCATTTATTTTAAAGCAGTAAATCCTATTCTATGTCATTAGTGACATTTAGCTGCACTGCCTTACTGACATTCAGCTCATCCTTGTGAATATATATGTACTTCTAATCTGGGGGTTGTGACAGGATTGAACCTATGGATTTCTATTTATGTCCTGTTTCACAGATAGTTGAGCTTTCTGGGACCTTCTCTGTATATAAGGCCTCTGCACATTGATGATTCCAGGATGCCTGGCCCACACTATGCCTAACCACATTTTATAAGCACTACCCTAAAAAAGGGGGGTCTTAGATTTCATTATTCATCCAGAAGCATGACCTTACCTTGATTTCTTCACTGTTATGTTAGTACCACCACTTCTAAGATTATTATTTCTTTTGCTTCATGACAGAGTTTTGATGTTTATATTAAAATTGTGCTCTGCTCAAATATATATATATATATATATGCCGAATATATATATTTATATATATAGATATAATATTATATATATATATATATATATAAATTATTAATCAATGTCTGTATTCCAATTATAATAAAATATATATAATTATTCAAAACAATACAATAATTAATACAGTAACAATATTTTAAACAAATATATACCAATTTAATAGAAGTACTTTCAACTATCTATGTAGTCGTTGTCAACTAGACTCAAATTGTATTAGAAAAAACCGTTACAAATGTAAACAAAAGCAATACGTCATACATCAATTTTCCCACAATTCATTAATTTTTATATTGGCTGTCTGTCTATTTATCAACTGTTGCTTTTCACTTTTTATTAACATAGCTTCTTTAATTTTGCGTTTATTATTATTTCTTTCAATACACAGAATTTTAACTTTATTAAAATCAAAATCAAAACCATAATTACATGTTACATTATGATCAAAAATCAAGACAAGAGAATGTTAGAAATGATGATGTATCACCATCAGTATTTTGTGATCATAATGTAACATGTAATTATGGTTTTGATTTTGATTTTAATAAAGTTAAAATTCTGTGTATTGAAAGAAATAATAATAAACGCAAAATTAAAGAAGCTATGTTAATAAAAAGTGAAAAGCAACAGTTGATAAATAGACAGACAGCCAACATAAAAATTAATGAATTGTGGGAAAATTGATGTATGACGTATTGCTTTTGTTTACATTTGTAACGGTTTTTTCTAATACAATTTGAGTCTAGTTGACAACGACTACATAGATAGTTGAAAGTACTTCTATTAAATTGGTATATATTTGTTTAAAATATTGTTACTGTATTAATTATTGTATTGTTTTGAATAATTATATATATATATATATATATATATATATATATAAATGCCGAATATCACTAGTTTTATTAACATTTATTTGTTATGCTAAATTAATAAATTAAATGTATTGATACATGTTCAATATATAAAGATTCATTATCTTGTTTCAAATCTGTCTCCTCCCCTTCTTATTTGAACAATTTGGTCATATTTTCTCTTTTTATAATGAATTGTAATATTGGTCATTCATAAAAATTATTAAATTAAATATTTCCTAATTTGAATTCCATTTTTAAAATGGTAATGGATTTTAATTAAGACATAATAAAAGAATAAAAATATGTCTTAAAATTGAAAATTGGCCTTATTACTATTAAAATTCTCAAAATTTTCTTCATCAGCTTCTATGAAAACAATTCTTCTTAGCCAATAAAAACAACCTCTGCTCTATCATAATTAGTCTTTTATGACCTGTGTTCTTAAAAACAAATAATTTCAAAATCTTAACTTTAAATAAATATTTTACACATGTTTTGCATAAATATGCTTAAATATATCAATAAATTATTGCAATTTACATCTTTTCTTTTGAAAACATGAAAAGAATAAAGCATATTCTGAAATGTCTGTATCCCAATAATCTACCAATCATTAATGCCATCATTTTCTTTGTATTATAAGACAACCCCAATCAGAGTGTTTTAAGCTTTGAGATTCTCATTGACATGATATTTGTATTAGGTTTGCATGATACTGACACCTTCAGATTGTTTTTTAAAACTAAAAATTTAGTTCTGATTTCTATGCAAAAACATGCTTTCTGGTGAATTAGCATACTAGACAAACTGAAAAATAGTAAATAAAAGCCAAAATGATAGCAATACCAAAATAATGCCTTAAACTGGTGACTTTGCTACTAATATAGTCCCCAAAACTAAATTTTAATATCATTTTTAACCATTGAAGTTATACTTTGAAATAAAGATCCTCACTGACTTTAATTCACTTTCTCCATTCTATCAGTTCAATTTTCCACATTAATCTAGCAAATATTTTTAGTTTTACATCAACTATAATCCCCTTTTACTGTTTTTCTGAAAAGGGTTATATCAATCAAATATCCTATTATTTCTCAGCTTACTACAACAAGTTTTTCTTTTATTCTACTGTAGAGCTCTCTAGTGTAAATTTGAGTATATCAATATCTCCAGATCAATTTCTGGATATGAGGACTTTTAGGATTCAAAACTCATATTAATGCATAGAGCAGACATTGTAATATGGACAAAATTAATCTGAGAATTAAACTTGAATGGAGTGTTTGTGGTAGATATGACAAGAAAATAAACATATGCATTTGAAAAATAGAAATTGTATTTACCAGTTTTTGCTTATAGATCTCATATTTAGATGTCAACAGAAAAGAAATACCAAGACTACAGACTACTCAATAAAGTATGGGGAGCGATGTATGGTAGAAATAACAAGTAGAGATTAAGAATAAAATATATGAGTGACAAAACAATGTTGTTACTGATATAATGAAGAAAAAGTGACAAGTGGAGCTGAGTGAGATATATTGCCAGAAGAAATGATAATAGCGGCATATTTAAAATCTTAAACTAAATCCCAAGAGATTATAAAAGACCTAGAAACAGATCACAACCGAGATGGATGGATGAAATAAAAAAATTGCTGATATCGATGAGAAGAGATGCTAGATATCAGAGAAACTGCATTAAGCTTGGAGAGACTTCATCCTACAGTGGATTGATAATGGCTGAAAATAATAATGATGGTATATTTACTGATATGTACCAAGTCTATATGACTATGCAAGTAAGTTGTTTTGGATTCTAAATTTTATGATTTTTTGCATTTCAGATTATATATATCTTAATAAATGTAACTAGCATTATCTAAGGCTTTAATTTGATCTCTTCTTACTTCATAGTGATTTATTTTTGTGTCTTGTATAATACTAAACCTACATTTCTAAGTTTTTGATCAATATTCATTGGTCAAATATATTAAAACACCTTTTATATTTTTATTTCTTTTAATACTTCTTCATCAAGATTTGTCTTACCAAGTCTTTTATTTTTATTTTTGCATCAAATACAGATATCACATTAATTAGAACTAGGATCTGATTTTAGCTTTACTTTTGGGAAATTTATTTGATGCCTGATGATATGTCTCAAGTTATACTTTTATTAGTTCTATAGTTTTTAGCAGGCTAATTCAGTGATCCCCATCATGGAGTATATTTAAAAATAAATGAAAAGAAATTGAATAATGTCAAAAAGGGGTATACATCAACAGAGTAGCACAGAATATAAGCCAAAAGATTCTGAGTAAGACAGATATATGCCAAAAATTATTAGTGAGTCAAATTACTATTTTCATTTTAAAAATACCTCTAATCTCTAAATATTAATATAATTGCTTTACTTTTCTTAAAAATCAGATAAATTGTTTTCATGAAACTTACAAATCATTTCAGTGTATAATCTCAATACCTTTTGATTTATTGACTCTCTATAAATAAATATATTTTTAAATTAATGATGTTAACAGACACTTAAAATAAAGAAAAAAGATTTTTTAGGGGGAATTTATATTTTTGATGCCTTTTCCTAATTGTTTATTGGAGTAAGAATGAAGTATTGATATCAGAACTACAAAAGATCAGAATTCATGAAAATAGATGAACATTATGAAAAAAATAATCCCATAATGCTTCTGAGTTCATAAAAATTTCAAGCACTGGAAAAGACATCTCATCGGCAATCTATGGACTTGAATTTCAAAGTCTACCACTTTGCAGCAAATCTCCCAGGCTGTGAGCATTATAATAAATAGTGAAGCAGGTTTCCTTTATAATTTAATCTTAAGAAAATTATCATTGCTTCACATTGTTGTCTTGGTGAATGGACTAGTATCCCTACCTAAATAATGCAGTGCAACATGCCCACCATGTACTCAGCCTTCATTTCACTCCATAAACAGCTCATCCTTATAAACATGAAGAATCTTTAAATTGGTAAGGCAATCTTTTTTGTATAAAAAGTGACCATCTTTTTTTTATAAACAAAATGTTGCCATGACAATAGATTGATGATTTTTGGTAATGATGAGTATGGGCTACTTTCATATGATTTATTATAAAACAATCTCCTGTTCATAGCTTTCATTGTTACTGTTCTAAATAATATGCTTTTTAATTAAATAATTATAAATGGATCTCTCCACACATTAAATGTTTAAATCTAATATCTACTAAAAATATTATATAAATAAATAGATGGATTTGAAATTAGGTTTTTTTATTCTATGTTCACTTTCATTCCATTAAACAACCAACACACATGACCACATACATTTGGAAAAAAAAGATGATTCCCAGTATACATATTTCATGCAGAACCAGAACTCATTAATTGGGCCAGATCACAATCTTCCACACATATATACAATCAATGCTTACCTTCTATTAAGATAGAAATTCCTTAAATTTTAGTGCACAGGCTTCAATCTTTTCATCCTTCCAACTATTCAATCATCCATTGTATGGAAAAATAAATGATGAAATGCTCAAAGCCCATGTGTAGTCATACACATATAGACATTACGTCAATCTAACCTCTCAGATTATCAGAACTTTATATATCCTTATATGGTTACATAATGGTCTGACAATATGAGGGATTAGATTAATGTAATGTCTACATTAGCATTATTGAACCATTATGTATTCATATATCTATATATGAATACATAATTTCATAACCTGTGGGGTAAGATTGATGTAATGTCTTTATGAGTATGACACCAATACCAGGGTTTTATATGGATGTGTATTGGTCTGATAATCTGAGGAGTTAGATTGATGTAATGTCTATATGGGAATGACTACAATATCAAATCAACTATGGGCTTTGAGCATTCCATCCTTTGTTTTTCAATGAAGTGGATGGTTGAATAATTGGAAGGGTGAGAAGATTGAAGCCTGTTCATCAAACTTTAAGGAATTGCTATCTTAATATAATCTGAGCATTGATTGTATGGGAGATTATTATCTGGTCCAACAGATGAGTGCTGGTTCTGCATGAAATATGTATATTTGTGATCATCTATATTTATCACATGCGTGCGCTTATGTATGTTGATTGTTTGAGATGGAATGGAAGTGAATATAAACTAAAAAGATCAAATTCCTCTATTTACTTATATAAAAACATTTAGTACATTGAATAAATAGGCGAATTATATATATATATATATATAGCAAATTCAGTTTTATAGAAATATAGCAAATTCAGTTATAGAAAATGAGACAAACGTCCTCTAAACATTTGACAATACAGTAATAACAAAATGGCAGCCACTTTCAAATTGGTTCTCTTTATATATTAAGATTATTCTCAAAAATTACATAAGGAGGTATGAGAATAAATCAACTTAATTATTTATTGTGAATTATTTATTAACAGACATATTTTTATTTAATAAAGCAAATAATTTTTTTTTTAAACTTTGTAATAAACCTTTTGATCTATATGTAATGACAATAAGTGTTAAGTGGAAATATATAGAGGTAAATAGATCTATTTATACATATATTTATATAAAAACAACACAGTTAGTTTGGAGAGTATTCAATGAGTGAGTTTTTCCAGTGTTTTTAATGCCTTTTCTCTTATGTCATCTTTTAAATTTTAAGTGAATTATTCGATTGCTATTCAGTCTTATGGTTGGATTATTTATTTAGAATTATAACGTATAAATTTGAAATAGCAGCAGTAATATTAATTACAAGCATTTTGGTAATATGGTAACGCACAATTTCTGAAAATGGTTTGCCAAAGGGTATATAAGTGAAAAAATATTTTTGAATCACTGGCACAATGGTACGTCTTTTTTTATCCAGTTCAGTTATATCGATTTTAATTATTTTTTTTAGTCTCTTTTTTTCAGCATCTATTGTCTTATACTTGAATTTGCTCTTTTGAGAAAAACCTATTTATCTGGTTTAGTGACGTTGCCAGAAACGTTATACTAAAAAGCATTGATGATAATATAATTTATATTTTGATTTATAAACAAAGTTTATTTTTAATTTAAATTGTAAAATTAAATAATTTATTTAAAAAAGAAAAACTTTGTAAGAAATAAAACTTTATTCATTTCTTTGCTGAATAAAAAAACACAGACACCTTGCTAAAAATTTATAAAATGACTTTTTATCCAGATAATTATCAGAAAAAGAAACTGAATTCGGCGGCAGTAAAATGATTTAAAGGTGAAAGATGATTTATTTCATTTTAGAAAGGCTCATTAATTTTATTTATATAAAAAATATTTTTTATAACTTAAAATCTAGTAGGATGTGGTCAATTTAACTTTTTTTTTTTAATGAAAAAAAAAAAGTTAATTTTAAAGAAATAAAATAATTTAACAATTAATACTAATCATTCTGAATCTTTTTAAAACAATATATTTACAAGATAGCGCTACAATAGCAAAAACGTTATGATGGAAAAAGAGTGAAATTAAAGATTTTTTTCTCTTTGAAGAATTACCACCTTCCGTCAATACCATTGACTTTTCTTTGCCTATTATTTTATTTTTCGATTTATGATCACCAAGTCATTCTTTAAGCACTAATACATTTCTTTTGCTTTTCTAAATAAATATTATTCATTATTGGATAATCTCTAGTCTAATGAATAACTAATAAAAAAAAAAATACTTCCATCAATTGGATTGTGTAAGTTATGAGGGCTGTAAGTTTGACACTGATTAATTAAACTATAGTAATTGGCTATATATATATATTCTGAACAATCATAAAGATATGAGTAAGAGATTGTGATCTGAGCCAACTGATAAGTGCTGATTCAGCATGGATTGTACTGTACATCTTGGTGACCATACATCTTTTTCACATGTCTTTGGTCATATATTTGTGATTACACCCCTCCAGAAGGTATTAAAAGTAGATAAAAACCAGTCCCTACCATGCATGCAAGTAGTGTAGTAAAAATTGGATTACAGTAACATTATTTATTATTGGATAATCTCTAATATAATAAATGACTATAAAAAAATATTTTCATGTTTGTCATTTTGACAATAAAGGCTTAAAACCAAAATAAACTGAAAATATCTACACTTTTACTTCACTTGGACACTTCATACAATACTTCAAAGATAAATATTCATTATGCTAATCTTTTCCATTGTAACATAATCCATGCTTGCAGTCTAAATTTTTATCCTCTTTCCATTATTAATTTTAATACACAGTGCACCCACCATTGTACCAAATAGTAATGATTTTTCTAATATTATTATGCATTCTTCTATTTTTTTAATATGTTTAAACGACTTTTTAAATAAACATTTATTTCCCATAACTTTCTTTTGAAAATCAATTTCCCAATATACATTTGTACTTCTTATAAATCTATAATATATTTTTCACATATTTAATCTGTTTTTATATAAATATTATAGAAATAAATTCTCATTTGTCAACTTTATTTATCACAGTCTTTTTTTTTAGCTTGTCTTTTTCATAAACCTAATTAGATGTATTTATATGTTGGACTATTTCCAGCATCTAATATTAAGTACAGAATGTCTTTAGAAAATTTTTAACTTTAGTTAATTCTTCCAATTACATCCAACTCTTAATAATTGGAAGATTTAAGTAAAGTTAATGATGGAAATAATTGATCATATAAATACAACTAAAATACCATCATCATAAACCTTTAGGAAAACACCCTATGTAATAACTTATTTTCAGACAGTTTAAGTGAAATAATTTTTAAATCATTTTTTATGAGCAAAAACCTCTTCAAAAGGCATTCAAAAAGAAATGGTTAGTATTTTTTTTACTTTTCACCAAAAAGTAGCTACATATACATATTTATCTACCCATAATAAATTAATTACTAGATTGGCTACAGATAAGCTGCCCAAAGAAGTATAATCACATGATTGTGACTTAAAAAATATAAGTTTTTTTATATAGATTTGGAGCATAGAGTTAAATGTATATATGGATTTTGCTTTAAACCATTTTTAAGCAGAAAATTTGCTCAAACAAGACTCTTGAAAAAAGTTTTTTATGAATCTGCTTAAAAATAGACTTTTAGACTTAATTTTTTAGTGTGTTTGTGAAAGAAAATATATTATTTTATTATATTTCTATAATGCTCTCTCATAAAATTAAAATAAAAAGTATGCATATATTTTTAAGTGTTTTTATAAAAAAAAAAGTTTTGAATATTTGTTTTTTTTTTTATATCAAGAATGCATTGAATATCTATCTACATTTATAAATTTTCAAAAGAAAAAAAAATTAAGACTACAACTATGTATAAAAAATTAATAACAAAATACAAATTATAATTAAAGTTAAAAAAATATTCACTTACATTTTTGTCAAATTGCATTAAAAAAAGTTGCAAAGTGAAATAAAGACCTCTCTTAGAGAATAAATAATTACTATTAAAAAATAAAATTAGTCACAAGTGTAATTTTTTTGCTTTTATATGTTTCCATCTTTTGATAAAAAATGTAACTAAATTTTAAAGTGAAAATATAAATTATGAATCAAATAAAACTATTAACAGAAAAACGTTGTTAAAGATTGATTTCTTACAATATATAATTTTAGTAATTTTTCAGTATAGGATTCAAAAAATAAAGTTAATAATAGAACTTTATTTATAAAAGTTTGCAATATCATATTATAATGTATTCATAAACAATGAATCAATATTTGATTGTTTTAGTAGTAGTTTTAAAGTGACTAAAATAAATCCTGAATTCTTTTGTCAGCAATCTTTTAATTAAATATTTTTTTTAAAATTAAAGAAAACCTACATCAGGTAATATAAATTTCAGATTTATTTAAAGAAAATTTTCTTACCACAATAACCCAGAAAAAAGCTCTTTCTTCTATCTTTTTAATTCACAATATGAACTATAAATATTGTTATGAATTTTACTCCAAAGTAGTAGTAGTAGTAGTAATAGTAGTAGTAGTGATGGTGGTGGTGGTGGTAATAATAATAATAATAATAATAATGTGACAGATAAATAAATCATAGATAGTGAAATTTTATAATTACTAGTACATCTATTGTAACATAAAACATGCTTATTTTAATTTCAAAATTAGAATGAATAAAATATTAATTAGACCTTTTAAAATGTTTAATTTATTAATATTTTTTTTCCATTCAAAATTACTTAATCTTTAACTGTTATTCCAATGTAATCTAAAAAATATATACAAATTTTTTTTGTCTGTGTTTATTTCTACTTTTCCTTTCAACTCTATCCATCCATCCATCTATCTATCTATCTATCTATCTATCTACCTACCTACCTACCTACCTACCTACCTACCTACATACCTACCTACCTACCTACCTACCTACCTACCTACCTACCTACCTACCTACCTACCTACCTACCTACCTACCTACCTACCTACCTACCTACCTACCTACCTACCTACCTACCTACCTACCTACCTACCTACCTACCTACCTACCTACCTACCTACCTACCTACCTACCTACCTACCTACCTACCTACCTACCTACCTATCTATCTATCTATCTATCTATCTATCTATCTATCTTAAGCTGATATTTTAAGTCCGCTCATATATATATAAGCTCACATATTTATAATTTGTCATAAATATTTTTGAAGTTAAATAGTTTGTAAAATGAAAAAAAAAAAAATTAACAAATGGTTTTGATTTAATGGAAAGGGTAATAAAAATTTTGAACTTTTATTTTGAAATAAACAACTAAAATTGAATATAATTTATTAAAAAAAAAAAAAATGTTAAAAGTATTTAATTAAAAGGGAGAAAAATTCGAGAGATAAAAGGGTGGGGAAAAGAAAACAAAATTAGATTCTTCGTAGTAATTATACTCTATTGTTGAAACTTTCACAAAGTAAAAATATTTGGTTAGTAATTGCTATTACGCTAATTAAAAAAAAAGATAAGAAAGAGTTGAGATAAGATCGCCTTTAGAGAGATCAGTTGACTTGACTTTTAGAGACCAGCAAGGACAATAAAGAAAGCAGCTGTGTTTTGAACAATAAAAATTATTATTATTGAAAGTTAATTTTTGCGGACTCTTGTCAAATGTATAGCGGCTAAAGTTATCAAAACCTTCCCCTTTGGGGAATTGACCACCACTCCATCTGAATGAAGCTATCGAGAGAGTTATGGAATGGAAGAAATGGATATTGCTAGCTGGACAACCAAAGGAACACTCATGGAATTCGCATGTACAAGGACAAAGGCACGACCAATGGAATGTAAAACCTATGAAAATCAGGCCACTCCGCTCTGATCGATCAGGGTAATTATAACCTTTCAATTAATGAGAACTCTAAGTAAAGCGTAATAGAACTTTATCTTTAATTTAATTTCCATTTATTATGTTTATTACGAATGTTTCAACAATAGAGGGGGGAAATAAATTTGTTTAATATTGTAATCTATTAATGTTAATTTTCGTTCAATATTTTTTTTGAAATATTGGAATAACTGTATTTTAAATTATTTAATATTTATTCGATCTAGAGAGTAACAACAGGGTGGGGGTATAAAAGTGCGTTGCCAAGTAACAGAGAACCTTGGGGCGTTACTCGTTTGTTAGTAGAAAATAAGGAAAGAATTGAAAGTATAAGAAAACGAAAGACACTTATACGTTCATTGTAAGATTTTTGCAATTTATTTATTTACCAAAGAAAGTGGAGTTTAAAAATAAACTTCAGGAAAGATTAAAAATACTATAAGTCCTCTTATATACATGTCTGCTAGAATTCGCAGTATTAGTGTAGGCGCGAGTAAATCTATGGTAAATATTTGGGAAGCATAATTAGAAAGTAAACAGAGGAAAAATCAGAAATTGTAAGTCAGTTCTTTCTGGATCAGATAGAATTATAAGGTTATTAATAATAAATAGTAGTAAAAGAATAAGTTTTTTTGTCCAACGTATTCTTGAATTCTTGAATTATTTATAATAATTAGTTAGTGTTCTTAAAGGAAAACCCCGGGAGATTATAATCAAAGTTTATAATCAGTGAATCGTCGTTCGAAAATAAATAAAGACCAAGTTTATGTAAAGTTACGTGACCAGGTTCCAAGAGAGAAATCCTTGGTGGCGCCCTCGATGACGATTCTAATAACTAAAATTCAGTTAGTAGGGGAAGAAAGAAAGTTGACGTGTCACAATCTATCTATCTATCTATCTATCTATCTGTCTGTCTGTCTGTCTGTCTGCCTGCCTGCCTGCCTGCCTGACTGTCTGTCTGTCTGTCTGTCTGTCTGTCCGTCCGTCCGTCCGTCCGTCCGTCCGTCCGTCCGTCCGTCCGTCCGTCCGTCTACCTACCTACCTACCTACCTACCTACCTACCTACCTACCTACCTACCTACCTACCTACCTACCTACCTACCTACCTACCTACCTATCTACCTACCTACCTACCTACCTACCTACCTACCTACCTACCTACCTACCTACCTACCTATCTATCTATCTATCTATCTATCTATCTATCTATCTATCTATCTATCTATCTATCTATCTATCTATCTATCTATCTATCTATCTATCTATCTATCTATCTATGTGCACACTCACTATAGTATTGTTATATGCCACAAGACACATAACCATCTCATTTTAATAGCAATCAACCCTTAAGCTATCACAAATTTCAACCTGTAGTCAAGGCAACTTCATTTATAAACCAAATTAATGCCTTAAGTAATTGGTTTTATTATCCTACTAAATATATATATATATATATATATATATATATATATATATATATATATATATATATAATTCACAGATAGATATAAAACATATGTGAAAAATGACATTGAATTTTACCTTATTAAGTATTTAACAAAAACTAACCCATAAATTAATAATCATATGTGTGAAATGTAATATTTAAAATATTTATTTTAAAACTGCAAAACTTTAAGTTTTGTAATAGACTCAAGATATGTGTTATTGTAAAAATAGGGAGATAAAAATTATTAAGGAAGATATAGATATTCTAATCTTCAAAACAATCCAATGAATCTAAATTTAAACTTGAAAATGATTTTAAAGTAATTACAAATATTGGAGACAGTTCAAACTTGCTTGATATGAATAAGAAGACAAATGATATTTAATATACTAAGGACTACAAAAAAAATACCAGTAAATTTTTTACTGAGACAAGATAATGCTGGAAGAAAAGAAGGATTATGAAAATGGTTTAAACTGATATATTAAAAATAATTGATTATCTAGAGTTTTATAAATGGTACTAAAAATTAATATTGATGTAAGAAAATATAATTGTGATATGGCAAAGAAATCTATACAAAAGAATAAAAATCTTAAAAGTGTAATACAACATTTGGGTATTGAAAGTTGTTCGACAGATAGTATGCATTATTAAAAAGGTAGATGACATCAGTTAAATACTGGGAAGAGTTCTATAAAAATGATTTAACAATAAAGAACCAAAACATATTATCTTCTATAATTATCACATCGTCTGAATTACCAAAAATTGTAAATAGAGAAATGAATTATGCAGCTAAATCTATAACGAAGAAAAACAGCATTAGAAAATGATAAAATAATTATTAATATTTTCCTAATGTCTCAATGATGAAGGTGCACCAAATGTTTGGAAGAATAAATTAGTAATACTGATATTTAAGAAAGGTGATACAAATTATTGACCTTAAGCCAATAAACATCACATGATCACTAATACTTATAGAGAGTTTTGCCTGTTTTAAATTATTGATGTAACAGTCAACTATTAGTTCTATATAAATGTATCCCAAAGCAATTACAATTAAATCTATAACAAATTTTAGATTTTGACTAATCAAAATAATACGCTGGATTTAACGATGGTAAAGATAATGGATCATAAAGACTATGGATCATGGCCCATTTTATCATTTCGTGTGCTCATATGTCTTATAAACTCCTGAAGAATAACTATTCAGTTATTTATTTATTTTTACAATTTGTCTGATGGCGTTTGAGTATTAATTATTTGTTGGACCATTTCCATCTTCTAATATTAAGAACTGAATGTCTTTTAAATATTTAAACTTTCTAAACACATTCAACTGTTAATAATAGAGCACAAGTTAGTATTTAACACAATATTTTGAATGACATCATTCTCCTCTCTTTTCAAATGTTACTGGCCTGAACAATGACATTATGAGCATCAATCGAACCTGAACTTTTAATTTACTGAATATTGAATAAGACAACTCCGTAACCAGCTGAAATATTCTTTCAAAGACAACAGTCAGTAGAAATTTTATATAATGAGAATTCTAATTTCTCCACTGTTTTCTCAAGGTTAATTAGCGGATTCTAGATATTATGTATAATCACAATGCATTGACTTATAGAGCTATTTGCCATAGTATTTTAAAGAAGCTGCTCACATGATTATGACAAATAATGCTGTAAGTCAGCCCCAATGGATAACATATAATGTCTGCATGTCACTAATTAATCTTGCTCTTAAGTGAAAAGTGGAAAAATCAAGAGTACTGGCATAGATAAGTATATGAAATTTTTACTGACTGCTGCCCTTGACAAAGATGATTCCATTAAAATTCAATATTCAAAAAGATCCAGGTTTGAATCATATGCTAGTATTGTAATTTGTCAGGATAGCAACACCTGAAGAAAAGAGAAGAATAATACCACTAAAAACATTGTGTTAAATATAAACATTCACAGAGACAAAACTCTCCATACAACAGCACCATTCAGTGCTAACCAGAGTAATCAATGGATTCAGGAAGGTTGTGCATAAAATCCCTATCTAGTGTCTACTCATCCAATATCCTCAAATTAGTTTTTAGCTTGTGATTTTATCAATGAGAAACCTTGAATCTGAGAGCACTGCATCTGAATCTTAGGATCTAATGCAACCCTCCAGCAGTCATCTTTTACTTTTTTAGCTAACTATAAAGCTTTGAGTCCAAAATGAAAACACAATAATGTTTTTAATCTAAGCTCATAAGCTTGTATAGTTGTATAGATCTGAATTCAGTTCAGCATACATACTTTTGGTGTCTTTGGTTCTTTAATAACCACAGTCACCATAATTCTATTGGATAGGATTGGTATTAAACCAACAAACATCACATGATCACCATTGTTTATGCTTACACAAGCTGTTTTTCACAGAGGAAAAACTCTTCACACAGTAGCACCACTCGGTGCAAGCCAGATTAATCAATGAATGCAGGAAGGTTTATTCATAAAATCCTTATCTAGTGCCTACTCATCCAATATCCCCAAACTAGTTTCTAGCTTGTGGCTTTCATCAGTAAAGAGACATGGATCTGAGAGCACTGCACTTAGATCTTAGGACCTAATGTAATCCTCCAGCCACCACCTTTTTCTTTTTTTAGCTAACTATAATGCTTTGAGTCCAAAATGAAAACACAAAATTTTTCAAGATAAGCTCATAAGCTTGTATAATCGCATATATCTGAACTCAGTTCAGAATCCACACTTTTAGTGTCTTTGCTTTTTTAATAACCATTGTCACCATAATTGTATTGAGTGGGATTGGTATTAAACCATCAAACATCACACCAAAAATACTGATATTGAACTGAGTTCACATCTATACAACTATACAAGCTTATGAGCTTAGCTTAAAAACGTATTTTCATTTTGGACTCAAAACTTTATAGTTAGCTAAAAAAACTAAAAGGTGGCTGCTGGAGGGTTGCTTTAGATTCTAAGATCTAGATACAGTGCTCTCAGATCCAAGACTCTTCACTGGTTAAAGCTACAAGCTGGAAACTAGTCTGGGGATATGAGTAGGCACTACATAGAGATTTTATGCACAAACCTTCCTGCATCCATTGATTACTCTGACTTACACTAACTGGTGCTATTGTAATGAGAGGTTTGGCTCTATAAAAACAGCTTGTGTAAACAAAGAATAATAAATATGTGATGTTTAGATACAAACGTGTGCTATTATTGACAGTTTAAAGTTTAAATTTTTGTAAATGACATTCAGATCTTAATATCAGATGATGGAAGTAGTCCTACAAAAATTATTTTTATTCTCTTTAAAGTACTTATTTAATGATATAATTAATATTACCACAAATGGTAAAGGATTAAATAAATATATATTTTGAGAGGATATTTGAAGATTAACCCATATGGCTAAACTTATTTTTATAATGTAAACACTACAACCAGTATGTGATGCCCCTCTTATAAAAAGTATTATTTTATGGTATAATTATGTTTCCAAATTGGATTTTTTTATTTTAAGCATTATTTACAATAAGAATTATAATATTTGTATAAAATATTTTAGTCATAAAATCATAAAAAATGAAAAAATAAAATTACAGTTGTTTAGAATAGCTTTTGAAATCATTTGACTGATTTCTTGTAATCACTTATAATAATGAAATAAATTTGCTTATTATTATTATAAGCATTATAATGGCTGTCTTAAAAAATAGAATAAAACATAGCCATAGATTGTAAAAAATGGACAAAAATTATTTACCTTTAAACTACAAGCATTATGAGATAGCACTAAATCCAGAAAAGAAGTATAAAATTTAAACTCTATACTCTGTAAGCTACATTCAAACTTTGTAACTGTTGTGGGTTAAAATAAATAGAACATTTATTTTCGGCATTAAAATTTTAGAATTGTGACACATTACACAGATTTTGAGCTCTAAAGCTTCAACTTTACCATTACACGAAAACTATGCAGGGCAAAATATTTCCCAAGAGCTCACAAGAAGTTTTAGCATTCCAAATGATAAATCTGGACTATGATTTACAGACCTTGAGCCTCATAGTATTCCACTTTATTAATGCAGCAACACACGGTTTTAAAATAATTATAAGACAAACATATTTTTTAACCTTTAGACATAGGATATGGATAGTGATACTGGACACCTTGTTTTATGACTTATACTTTTGATAAAATCTCTAACTGTTGGTGATATACAGTAATTTTTTATCATTTGTCATGTTAGAAATGTCTATAGATTAAAAAAATGTAACAAGGCATTTGAACTTATAACATAAACTTTATTAAAGTTGAATATAAGTTAAAGATTTTCTTTAAAATTTAAGAAATTTGTAATATATATATATATATGGGTTTCAGCAATAACTTTTTAAATGTAAACTGAAGGAAAAGTTAAATGGTGGGATTTACAGAGGTCAATTAAAAAATCAGGCACTTAAGAACATGATTATCAGTTAACATAATAGAGCAGGGAAAGCTGACTTACTGTAAATGAAAGTGTTGGTTGAGTTACTGATTAGTCAGATTCTTCAATAATTTTTCAAGCAATTCATGTTTGGCATACAATTGCAGAGTTGAAACATTATGAAGAGAACTCAGGAAAAGTGTCTAAACCAAGTAGAAGTCACACATAAGTTTACTAATTGTTAAAAAAGATTAAATTATAAGCATGAGTATAACTTTATTTGTATTGTTAATCATGGTTTGCATATAAATCTATGGATAAAATTGCCAAAGTAATTATTCTAAGTTTCTCTCTTTTTTGCTTACTTTTTTTAGCCATACTTCCCTAAAGTAAATGTAAAGGAAAGATCCATCCCTATTACTAAATCATTAAGAAGTCCTATGTACTTTATTGCACTGAAAAAGAATCAGGATTTGGAGTTTATGGTCCTCAGATTGATTCTTGTTCTAAAACTTCTGGTGTGCAAACTTTTTATAAACTCTTGAATAACAAGGCCTTTCAATTTAATTTAAACTACTAAACATCACATTATCACTATTTCCTATGCTAGCACATAACTGTTATTAAAACAAGCAAAACTCTCCATGCAGTAGTGCCACTCAGTGCCAACCAGAGTAATCAATGGATGCCAGAAGATTTGTGCATAAAATTCCCATCTAGTGCATACTCATCCAATATCCCCAGACTAGTTTCTGGCTTGTGGTCTTCATCAGTGAGAAGCTTTGGATCTGAGAGCACTGCACCTAGATCTAGGTGCAGTGCTCTCAGATCCAAAACTAGGTGCAGTGCTCTCAGATCCAAAGCTCCTCACTGATGAAGGCCACAAGCCAGAAACTAGTCTGTGGATATTGGATGAGTAGGCATTAGATGGGGATTTTATGCACGAACCTTCTGGCATCCATTGATTACTCTGGTTGGCACTGAGTGGCACTACTGTATGGAGAGTTTTGCCTGTTTCAATTTAAATTAATGATTAGGAAAACAATCAACATTGTCTACTAAATCACAAAGTTTAAAAAATAATTAACCTGCCTAAAACATATTGTCTATCAAACTGAAGAAGTCATAAAATGCTAGAATAAATATCAAAAATACTCCAGTAGTAAAAGAAGCATTGGTATGCAAAATTATCAAGAAGGTTGACATTAAACTATTTTACTGAAGCTGAGCACTCTATAAAAACTCCATGTGCAAATTACAAATATAAACTGTAGGTGAGAAGATATATTTATATAACCTAAAATGTATATTTTATAAAATGTATATTTTAAAAAGAGTGTATTTAAATGTATTAAAGACTTTTTTTTATAATAAATTGATATTTATTCATATATTTTAAATTTAATATTTATCATTTTTTTATAAATATCTCTGTGAAGTATATATTGATTAGAGCAGTGAATCAATGTATAATAACACATCTCACCATTGTTTTTTGGAACAAAGATAAAACTTTAAAGATAAATACTGGAAAGATTAATGTTGTTAAAGTTTTATGAGTATAAATACAAACAATAAGATGAATATCTGAAATAATAATAATAATTTGACAAAGATATTGAAGAAATACAAGATCATGAATTGGAATGATAAGAGAAAATGGCAACGGAATGGAATAGAAGAGTACATTTAAACTTTCATACAAAGTTTCTATTAACTTGATAAAAAATTTAAAAAAAAAAAGACATTTTTAAAGTAAAAAATATATAGCACCTCCTAAATCACCAATTTTATTAACTATGATTTTAGTTGTCTGCATTTAAAAATAAATAAATAAAAATTTAGAAAAATTAGAATTAGAAATTAATAAAAATAAGTTTAATTTTATACATTTTAATTAATTTATTAATATGCATATGTACTTTGTATAATTTCTGTATGTATGTGTATTTACATGTTTTCAATATGCATACATATCTACATACTACCATATATATATATATAATTGTAAATATAGGGGATTTGAACTCAGACCTTCAAGCAACCTTCAACTATCCACACTATCTTATACTACTGATACACATGACCACACACATTTAGAAAAAATAAATAATCATCAATGCTGAACCAGCACTCATCAGTTGGTCCAGAATATCATTTCCCACACACACACACACACACACATATATATATATATATATAATCAGTGCTCAATTTATATTAAGATAGCAAATCTTTATACTTTAATGGACAGCCTTCAATCTACTCTAACCGCCAACTTTTCAGCCATCCATACCATTGAAAATGTGATGATAGAATACCCAAATCCCATGCTGATGCCAATATTGCTGTTATGCCCATGTTGATCTCAAGTAACTCTGACCCCTCATGTATGGGACAGTATCAATTTAAATACATAGAAGATGGATGGTCAGAATGCAGGCTTAATGTGTAAGATTTGAAATACAGGCATTCTTATACATGGAACTTAATTATAAAAATAGGAGATTTGAACTCAGACTTTCAAGCAACCAGCAACTATCCACACTATCTCATACTACTGATGATACACATGACCACACACATTTAAAAATGATAAATAATCACCAATATACATATTTCATGCTGAACCAGCACTCATTAGTTGGTCCAGATTATCATCTCCCTCATATATATATATATATATATATAATCAATGCTCAGTTTATATTAAGATATCAAATCTTTATATATATAATTGCATGTTAAAACACATTATATTTTGTTATATATCAAATTTTATTATCTTTGACATTACTTGGAATCAAATGGCATGGAGACTTGGAAGTACTGTGTAATACATTAATCACTTCTAAAAGTTATAAATGTTTTGAATCGGATCACTTAATCACTGTATTTCACTTTTTTGGTGTTGCAATAAGTTGAATGGTTGCTTGAGGCCATTCTATAGTATTCATTTGATGGTTTTGTATTTCTTTTATGACAAAAAGTTGATGTAAAATTATATTGATTCATATTAATTCCAACTAAAATAATTAAATATTAGTATAATTGACATAATTATTAAACAAAGTCAATAGGGTGAGTTTTCAAACAAGAAGTAGGTTTAGGTTTAATACTAAACTCAGATATAGTCATTGTATTTGTGTGACTTCAGTTTTTGTTTAAATCTTGAAAGTAAAAATAGTAAATTTACATAGAATTTGGTTACTTATTTATTTTTGTAAAATTAAATGAAATATTTGTTTTTGATAAGTAAATGATATTTGGCATATATATTTTATTTGAATACATTTGTTTTTTTTTTTAATCAGAAAATAAAATTTAAAAATTGCAATAACATGAAGCAGAAAGTGGTTAGCAATGAGAAAAAGCTGATTAAAAAGATGGTAGATGTTATTTTTTTCCATTTTTTGAAATTATAAGTTTAATTTTTAAATTTCAAAAATCACATTCATTACTTTAATGTATTCTTTACTGAAATGTGTTATTAATAAAAATTTGGGGATTTATTTATTTTTCATTAAAAAACACTTGTGTCATTGTTATAGTATTTTTTAAATGATTTCCATTTTTTGAAGTTACAATTTTAATGAACATTATAAAAAATGTAAATTTAAAATGAAAAATAAAGATGTATTTCTTAAAAATCAAAACCATGAAAATGATTACCAAATTGGCCTCATAAGATTGTTTAAGACAGTGTATGCATGAAGGGTTTATTTTAATTTAAAAAATAATATTTCATAATTAGTCAATTAAAAAAAACAATCAAATAGTTTACTGCTTAGGATTTATTTGATATGGCAATAAAAACAATATTTTTACAAAATTATGATTACAGAGGGCCTCATAAAATAATGGTTAGTTCAACAGGTTTCTCTGGGCATAGAGTTTGAGGGATTCATGATTTCAATAAAGGATTAGCCATATAACATCACATTCTTCATCTGCTACGGTTAATGTTCAAACTTGAAAAATTAACTCTTTGGTTTATTACTTGGGAGTTGATAACAAGTTTGATTGGTAGAAATAATAGAGAATGGCATGATTTATACCTTGAGCCAAACTACACAGGGACAATATTTGTATGAAATGTGGGAATTGTTTATTTAAGAATAATAAACAATTTAGAAATTTTTTATGTAGTTCGACCATTATCAATCAAGTTAGCTACCTAATTATTAACTGATGAATAAGTATATGGCTTTTTTTCCAAATTTATATAATGATAAGTAATAAAAAAAAATATAAAAAGTAATCAAGAAATATAAGATGGTAAGATATTCCTTTATAAAATATAAGTAAAAATTATATAATATCTGAAAATTGATATTATGTCATATGGCGCTGCAATCTACTATTATAAATTAACAGTTTGGTGAACATTTATTATTGTTAGATTGTTATATTTGATGTATTAATGACTGCACTTTCCATTGTTAGAAAATTAACTTATAGCCAAAAAACTGTAAAATTTTATTCCAATTATAAAGATTAAAAGCTATGTAGAGTTATCAGAATTTTTTTAAAGAAAAAAGATCGAGTAATTGTAAGATTTGAGATTTTATTGAAAAAAAATTGTTTCACAGTAGAGGGGTGACAAATTAGAAATTCAAATAACTAAATGAAGTTTAATTGCCTTTTACACAGTTGTAGACTACCTTATTTATGCCTTTTTGATTTTTACATCAATTCAAAAACATCAATTCAAAATCAAAAACTTAATCAAAATGTCAATTATTACAATGAATAATTTATTAGTTTTATAATATTAAAAGAATATAGAGTATTTTTAATAATTAACTCCATCAATAAAATAATATTGAAATGCATTAATGAATGTGTTTATTAAAGGAAAAAAAATATTGATTAGAATATTAAAATATTTCATTCCTCAACTCGGATTAGTGAACAGGAAGTATAAGTTTATATTCAGTAGGTAAGTCAGAAAGTTATATAACGGAAAACATACTTTCAAATATTTTTTCAGATTTTGACAAATTTCGACAAACTCTTGTACATCACTATTTACAAAACGTCATCTATCTTCTATATTAATCACCTGATGATTAAGATTGGACTTTGTGAATAGCGAATATGAATATGTTTTTAAACCAAAAGCAAGCTTAGCAGTTTTTATAAATAGTCAGTCTAAAGCTATCACACATAATTATATAATCATCATTATCATCATCATTGCCAACCCATTATCAATCTACTGCAGGATGAAGGTCTCTCCAAGTTCAATACATCTTCTCCGATCTCTAGCTTCTCTTCTCCACATCACTCCTGCACTCTTTCTTATTTCATCCACCCATCTCACATGTGGTCTCATTTTGAGTCTTTTGCAATCTCTTGAAATCCAGTTTAAGATAATGATCAATGTATGGGCATCTATCTACTATTAGATAGATAGTGAAGATCTCATTCAAAATGGGATAGTCAAATAAGGCTCGATGCAGTGATAGGAAGTTTCAAATTTTTACAAATGATAAACTCAGGTTTTGCCTTCTTTTTACTTTTAAATTTTATAACGGAGCAATAAGTCCAGAAGTTACTTGTACTGTAGTGTTTTAGAATGAATGATATTACAATGATAAAAATTGGCAAACTAAAAAAAATAATCAACCTGAGCTCATTGCAGCACTTTTTTGTCCAACAAGCACACACTTACATATAAAGTATTTGTATGTATTATATATTTTTGCAATGATTAAAATAAACTACAGTATTAAAAAAACTACAGCTAGAAATATTTAATTTTTTTTCAATTGCCATCTTCTTAGCAAAATTCTACACCACCTCAAGCATCTATCATGCAAAAATGCAGCCCTTCATATTTCATTACATATGAATCTTGCAAGCCACTCTTTCTTGTCTGATTAGCCAGAGGTATCAAACACCTGTATTTCTATGCCCATGTTTCCAGTTCACACAAGATGGGGGATGATTTCTCTTTTAACATCTTGTGAAAGAATGATTAATCATTGTACTGTAAATATATTTTTGAAATTTTTATTTTCCACTATTCATCAGGGCATCTGCCATTTTAAATACATCATATCACAGCAATACACCAATATGAAAACCCATGCACTCTCTCACCATGTTAACATTTGACAAACAATACTCTCTCATCAGTGACCCAGGATTATCAAGCAACTGGGTTTCTACACACATATTGAAAATTAATTTTTTTTATTTTATTTTATCCCTCTCTCACAAAATAGGTATTAGATATTATCCACTTTTAACAACTTGTAGAAGAATGAGTAATCATTTTATTATAAAAGTAGTTTTAAAAATTTAATTTTTACAATTTAATGAATCATGTTTCTGTAGATGAAGACTGGTTTCTAGCCACTTTTAACACCTTTTGGAAAGGTGTAATCATGAACATATGGCCAAAAACATTTAAAAAAGATCTATGATTCCCAAGATCCAGCATTCATCAGTTAGTCCAGATCACAATCTCTTACACATATCTTTATCATTGCTTAGTATGTATATATACATATATATACATATATATATAGTAATGGGATGGGGGTGATACCGAAAAAAGGAATCTTGGGGTGATGGTAAATCATCATCAACCCCAAGTACATTTAAAATGAAATATTTAACAAATGTATTTATAAGAAATATAGTATTTCACAAGAGTATGAGATTAAAAGACCTCCAAGAGATCATTAAGAGATCAGCCAGCAACTAAAAGCATAATTAACAATCAATCATATGTCAATCAGCATTATAAAAAAGTAAATATCAGTATGAGTAATACTCCAAGTAAAATAACTATTCATCCTGAATGATCAATCAATCAAATATAAAATCAATAAATAATATAAATCAATAGTCTACCTTGTGACTGGATTGGAAATGGGTCTTCTGTAGACCAGGCTAACTATTGAGCCTTTACCAGCTTAGGAAATTATTTAACCATTAATTTGGAGGCATAAACTAAGTGCTCATCCATCAAAATACACAACCAGAAAAATCTAAACAATAATGCTGGGATATTAAAACATGCTGATCATCATCAATGCTCAGACCACTTGTAATGGCCAACTATAAACTTAACTTTTAAGTAAGACTAAAATAAAATAAAAGATAGTGCATGGGCTTTAAAGAATATAATCTTATGCACCAACCAGGATGATGATTGATCATCTCTGGATGCCCCAAAGCACTAAATACACATCCCCAATCATATATTTATCATATGCTCAAATATATCTCAGAGAACACAAGCTCTATTACTGTATGTGACCAAGAGATGATGCAATACAATTTTAACAATTAAATACAAGTTTATTATTAACAAAAAATAAATGATATTTGAGGTCTGATTTTAAATAATATATAATATAAACAAAATTATCATATTTGTGACTTACAAAATTACTATACAAAATTCAAATTATTATATTAATTTATGTAATTACTATTCAAAATTCAAATGGTTACATTGATTTACATATATGTGCACACAGATGCGCGATTTCTAATATCCAATTAATATATTTTAATTGATATAAAATAATTTAAAAAATGATTATATTTTACATATATGCCCTATTTTAATTTGTTACAATAATATTATATTTTTCTAATTAATTCCATTTCGAAAACATAGAGAAAATTTCACACATACACATATACATAAATGACATATAGATATAATTTAAAATTATTTATCAGTTTATAAGTTCCCTTTTTTTTTCTTAAAAAAAAGTATAGTCAATTTTTGACAGGGAATTTGTTGATTAATTATCAAGGTTTTTTAAAATTTAAATTATAGAATCATCGATTCTTTACTTTTTTTTTTAATTTTTAAATCCAAGCAAAGTTATTTGCTTCACTTTTAAAATGTCTCTCTTTTTTTTTAATAAACAAAAGATAACATCGTTTTATAGAATTAAAAAAATATAAATTTTAAAATATCTTTCTGCTTGATTAGTCAATGTTGATGAAGTAGGCAAGGTGAGAGAGAAAAAGGGAATATGTGAACTGCAGCTCTCCATGCCATGATAAGTAGACAGCCAAGCATGGACTATATGTATTCATTACTCCATGATGTCGCAAGAAAATACCTCATTTTTAAGCACTGCCTCTTCTAAGTACCTAGACAGATCATCCACAAGGAGTAGTATCCATAAAAATATCAGGCATTGAGCCAGCCCTGTTCAATTCTTGTGAGTCTTAGGGGCTATAGATGAGGTCTATTCATGATCCCAATGCCTATTTATGAGGCCTAAATATATACCACTGGACTACTCTGGGAGCTCAACATCTAGGTCAAGACAGTGCTGAGCCTATACTTTGGAGCATCACAAACAAACTGCATCCAGGCAGTCCTAATCAACTATACACACACCATAAACATGAAAAGTACAAATTCACACATCACATTTATTAAAGAAATTATTTAAAATTTTGTTATTATATATAACTATACTCACCACAGCTGTATATATGTTCATCTGTGCTTCTCTGCCTTTAGATACATCATCATATATCTAATTATTTATTCAGTAAGCTGGTTCTTTTGGTTTATTAAAAAATTATAATACAGGTTTGTTGTCATCATCAGGTAAAAGTACATAATTCATATAAAATCTTGGTCTGTAGTTGGTATCTTTCTGTTTAGGATTGTTCCAGGCAAGCAGCTGTCTTGGTTTGATAGATTTCAGGCAAGCAACCATCTTCTCCATGTTTAAGGCTATGAATCTCAGCACAAAGAAATGGGTCATTTTCTCCATGTAAATTCAAACTCCTGCAATGAAATATTAGCAGCTCCTGAATCTACTATTCTGCCTTCAGCTATATCAATTCATGGTAGATGGACTGCCAACTCTACAGTCAGCTAAAAACAATTGCTACAAACTTCCCAAGCTGCAACAAAATATTGTAACTAACTTAGAATTTTTACAAAAACTACCAGCCAGTCTGTTCTCTTCAAAAATCACTATCCAGACTAACTGATATTTTTTTATCAGTCTTTTTATAAAATCATCTGAGGTGATAACATCTTGACTGAAAACAGAGTTTTATTTTTATCTCTCTAATCCCTTTGAATCTACTTATATGTTTTAATAAATTAAAAAAAAAATTCAAAAACAAGTATTGTATTTTTACATTTCATAATCAGAATAATAATAATAATAATACAATATATATTTATTCAGATCTTTTAAAAGTTTAATTTATAAAACAATATTTTAAATCAGAGTTATTATTTACTTATTTTTTTATTTCAATGAATGTAGAAAATATCTACTATAATTTTTGTCTGTGTTTATTTCTAGTTTTCCTTTCAACTTTATATATATATATATATGCGCACACACTATATTATTGTGTGGTTGTAACCCAACTGGTTACAATATATATATATATAGCCAATTACTATAGTTTAATTGATGAGTACCAAAATTACTGCCATCACAACTATGACATGAGCCACTTGTTGAAAATATATTACTGATATGTATTATTAGTCACCATTAGACTAGAGATTTTGCACATGTCTTTGGTCATGTGTTTATGATTACATCCCTTGCATGAGAATAGTGTAGGGAAAATTACACTACAGAAATATTCATTAAATGGATAATCTCTAGTCTAATGAATGACTAATAAAAATTATTATTTTTTACAATTTCTATTGGTACATCTCTTAATCCAATTTACCCATATCACATAGAAGCAAACATTAACAATAGAAACCCAGACTGAAATGTTTGAGGGGAGAGGGAATAGTATTTCAGGATTCTCAAGTCTATTTCTAATAAAAATCAGTTTTCAGCAATCAATACCTGAAATTCTTCACCCCTGTTACTTTTTACATGTTGATTATGTAAATTCTTATAAGATTGTGAACAAAAAAAAAGAACGTTTGTCTAGCCCTTAACATTTAACACTTCAATAAATGGCTTCCTCTATTAATAAAAATTATATCGCTAAACATCACATGATCACCATCTCTATACTAGCACATAATTGTTGTAAACAAAAAAAAGCCAGAAACTAATCTGGGGATATTGGATGAGTAGGCACTAGATAGGGATTTTATACACAAGCCTTCTGGCATCCATTGATTACTCTGTTTGGCACAGGGTGGCACTACTGTATGGAGAGTTTTGCCTTTGTTAAAAATTATATCGTGTAGCCTTTTTTTTTTACTATCATTCTCTTTGTGTATTATTTTTATTTTATCCAAAATAAATACAAATTGTCCACTACATTTAATATAAAATCATGCATTATGGTAATTAATTATACCATTTTGTAAGAGTACCAAACTCTCCATATAGTAGTGCCACCAAGTGGAAGCCTTTGTAATCAGTGGATGCAAAAAAGTTTGTGCATAAAATCTATATCTAGTGTTTCCTCATCCAACATCTCCAGACTAGTTTCTAGCTTGTGGCTTTCATCATTGAGGAACCTTGGATTTGAAAGCACTGCACCTAGACCTTAGGATCTAATGCAACCCTCCATCAGCCACCTTTTACCTATTTGGTTAACTATAAAGCTAGGAGCCCAAGATGCACTTGTACAGTCATATAGATATGAAACAAGCTATAAACTAGTCCAGTGATGTTGGATGAGCTGGCACTAGTTGGCATTTTATACACAAACATACCTGCCTCCATTGATTGCAAAGGCTTGCACTTGGTGGCACTACTGTATGGAGAATTTGGTACTCTTATTTTCAGCATGTGTAAGCATATGAAATGGTGATGACATGATATTTTGATGGTTTTATATCATTTTGTATTTAAAAACAATTGTTAATAATTATATGACCCTAATTAAAAGCAATTCAGCATTTTATTTATTACTTAATATAAAAACGTAAAAATTACCATATTTTATTTATTTATTTGTTACACATATACATATTTCTGAATCACTTTACAACAGCCAAGCTTAAGTAAATCAATAGAATATCAACAATATGTTGTCAAATCAATCACAGAAGGTAATACTGTAGATGGTTTCCACTTTTAATATTGGTTTAAATCTGTCTAAAAGTTTTAATCCCCCCCCCCCCCGCTTAGCAGGCAAAAATTAACTGTTTAAAAGTAAAGTAGTAAATAATCATGTTTGAAAACCTTTAAAACTATATTTCTTAATATTTTTTACTCATGCCTGCTCTCAATGTATATTTAAAGATCTAATACAAGGATTAAAGATAGAATCAATATTTTATTATTTGAAATTAACTTAATAGATTTTTGATATTCTATTAGTTTATTTTCTTGGATGTTATAAAGTAATTTAGATATGGAAACTAAATGCCTATTGACATTTTAAGGGATTAATATATATTTAAATATAAAATCACAATTTATTCTTATAGTTTAAATATATAATGGCATACATGGTAAAAACGTAATTATTAAAAACTACATTCATTAATAAATCTATGATAAAATTATATATATATATATAGTATCTCAAAACAACCCATTGTAAATATATAAATTATAGTTGTACCGATGACTTCGCTCACAGTATTAAATTAAAAGAATGTAATGTAGTTGATAATTAAAGATATTTAAAAATAATAATACATGAGTTATCAAGAACAGGTAAAAATAACTACTGTAATGCATTTTTATAAACAGTGTTGTAGACCATTTTTAATTGTTGTTGATAATTCAGTATTATTATTATTATTTTATTAATAATACGCTGATGCATTGCGATGAAACTTTTCTATATAATAATTTCTGTAGGCTTTCTATATCATAATTTCTGCAAACTAAGCACTTTCAGAGTTTTGTTACTCCATAATCATAGCCTCTTTAAATTATTAACGTCATTATATGCAAATGTATGCAAAACTATCTCCTATATTATCCATTTTCTGGAAATGGCAAAACAAGTGTCTTTTCTATTTATTGAGTTGATTTAATGTAAATATATTTTAAATCTCAACTATATTACATTGTTTTATTTTACTAACAGTAAGCAAGGCTGATTCACAATTTTGCATACATTAGTAGAATAATAATAAAAATAACAAGAATATAATGCAGTTGATTATTAAAATATATTTCCAATTTATATATATATATATATATATATATATATATATATATATATAAGAAGAATATATTATGAGCATTAGAAGTTTTTTATTGTTTTATTATCTAAATTCCATTTTTGATTCTTAATGTATTGAATATCAAATAAATATTCCATTTGCTAATTCTCTCCATTTTTCTAGTTGTCCCATCACCACCATTATTAGAAAGTTCGATAACTAAATAGCAGTATTAAAAAAATATAACTTATATTAAATGCAATAAATAATAATTTTAAAATAATTTATATTTTTGATCTGATAATTTTTTAAAAAGCTATAATATATTAACTGTTGTCATAATATATGTGAGAAATTAAATATGTGGTTCAAATGAAGTTATTTAAAATATATTTTTTCACTACAATTTTCTTTGGATTACCAAAAACTAATATTTATTCATATCTCTAGTTTGTATTTGAAAAAAATATATATATATAATGTATCTGTGATTAAGATTTTGACTTTAAATTTAAAATTTTTCAACTTAATAATCTTTTAATCAGTGCTGCTCTCTTTTGAGTTTTTTATAATGTTATTCAAAAACAAATATGATATAGACTTTTCATACAAGTTTATATTTCAAATTACACTTTTTTTTAAAACAATTAAAACCAAAATTTATATGCTTGCCAAATTGTATACAAAAAAGGAAAGAAAGTCATTCTTCAAGATTAGTGCAATATTTGTTGAGGTATAAAATCACAAACAAACATTCACATCTATTAGTAATGTCCATAGATATATGACTTAACATTGATTTCAGTTATAGACAAATTTATTAAAATATTTTCTCAATCAGCTATGATATCTTTAGTATTTAATCTGAGCCAATATTATGTATTACATTTTTATTTATAAAAGAACCTATTTAATTGTTAATAAATTTATGTATATCTAATCAATAATCACATATTTATTAACCTATATATTGTAACCGGACCCTTACTCATCCGATCATATAGGGATTGAGAGCTCCGAAACAAACATGATATAGTGTAAAGCTTTATTTATTTTCCTACATCGATAGTTGTTCATTATCAACACAAGGGGGCGCCAGACACGATGATTTAATTTACAATTTAATTTCTCGCATCACCTTACGTCATATCAAAACGATTTCGAAGTCTAATTCCCGCCCATAAGCTCAAACTCCCAGCATGGACCAATAAGGGTCACTCAGGGTCGCGATGAAATTGTTTCAAGAATATCATTTTGGTAAAAGAACACAATAATAACCAATGGAGAGAAAGTTTGGTTGATTTACAGATCGGTCCAAATATTGGATCGGGTCATTGGTTATTTGGCGACTAATACGAATGCTTGACTTATGCATCCTTATATAAAAATTAGAAGCTTATAATATCATCCCCCCGTTATCATACAGTCCAACAGAATTACTCATACTAGCTTTATTGACATTATTTATACTTATTAATAATAGACCCTCCCAACTCTTAAGTCTATCTTAACTACATAGTAAATAAACATCGTGACTTACGGCACGATGGAACTTAAATAAATAAACAAAACAAAAAAAATAAGAAAGATAAATTTTAAAAGTAAAATATTTAACTTCATGAATAAATGCTGATTATACTATTAAAATATATTTTAATTATAGAGAATGATTTGAGGAATGCTCGACTTGTTTAAAATGAAAAAAAGAATTTATTGAATATAAAAAAATGAAACATTAGTTGATTGCTTTAATTGCACGCACATACACGCATTCTCACACTCGCACAGAAAAGAACATATTATGCATAATAAACATGGATGATATAATATAAATGTGTGTTATAATTTAGTTGCGAAAGAGAACAATAATTATGATTAAAGTCCATAACAGGAAAAGTCCTAAGATTTAAATATGAGGAACTATATAGCATCTGATTTTTATTTGCGAAAGTTGAGGTTAAAATATTAAGATTCAAATATGAGGGATTACGGATCATTTTATATTTTGATTTACGAAATTTGAATTTAATTAGTTATGAGATTGCCTTTTAAAGTCTACGAAAAGAATGAATGGGAGCATAAAAGAAATAAAGTGTTTACCTAGGATTTTGCGTAGTCTTCTGCTGCTTCTAACTTGGTGAGGGTTCGAACCTGTTGGATACTGTTTCCATAATAAATGGTTATTCATTTTATATAAGTTCAGCATAGTATGTTTGGATGATTCTTATATGTTAAACGGAGCAACGTTCTTGGACTGATTGGAATACGATGTTTGGATGGCAATGTTGTTGATTATTCATAGCTGTGGAGATGTTCTGGCGGCGGAGCGTCGATCAATCACTGAGGGGTTTCTTAGCCCATCATGACGATCGACGCTCTAAAGGTTAATTTCACAGTGGTCATATTGGATAGACTGGATAGCAAAAAAAAGAAAGTTCTAGTTGTAGCTTCCGGGAGAATTTAAAAAATTATAAGCGTAAGCAAAAACAAAACAAAGCATGAAAAAACTGTAACCGAGCGTTTTAGACAAAGACTAAGACTCCTATTTATCTGGGTTGGTTCTTATCTTAGGATCCAATCTCCACCCAGAGTTCAATATTCTCTGAGTTGTCGTTGGGGTCCGTGTCCTACGTAATGTTCATTCAATCCATATGCTTGAGGCAATCTTAGGTTTAGGCAATCTCATATTGCAATCTCATTTTAAAAAATTTATACTTATTCACACCTTTGATGAATACGTGTGTGCGTGTTTTGAGAGAACAATATAATCTTACATTAGTTTAAAAGTCGAGCATTTAATCTCAAAATCATCTCTATAAGCTTTTAACTTTCGCTATAGTTATAATTTAAAATAAAACCCCTTTTTAATTACCCCCGCGGCATATACAAGTAGAATTTACTTATTAAAAAAATGGCATATTAGTAATATTTTATATTTTTATTTTTTAGAGGATATTATTATTATAGATTATATGAAAGCCTTAAATTATTTAATCATAAATATTAACATTTTATTTTATAGTGTACTTTATAAAGCATTGAAAATAAAACTACATTTATTTTTATCATAAACTGAAAGTAAATAAAATATAGAGTATTTACACTGCTTGTGTGTGTGCGTATATACATATACCGACTTTGTCTCGGTATATATCCCCGCGATCCGTCTAAAATTAAAATGCGAGGATTGGCATTTTAATTTTCACAATAAAATCCTTTATTTTTTTCCTTTCTTTTTTTCTTTACCCCGCTCCTCCTCCGTATGTTGAGGGGTTTGAACTTCATTTACTAATTTCAAGGCCCGGGCATTATATGTCCCAATTCTTCGGGTTCCTTCATACAATATGAAGGCATTGTTCCCGTATGCGCGTCCTATGATATAAGGTCCCTCATATAAGGGTTGAAATTTTTTATAAATGGCCTGTTCTGGCCGACTGACCGGGTTTGTCCGTACCATGACTCTGTCTCCTTCCTTGAATATTCCTACCACGATTCCCTGTCTTTTCTTCCGAACTTGGCTCATTTTCTGCAGTTGCCGTTTAGCTTCTTGGGCATCCCTTGCCCGATTTATTTTCTCCTTTTGGGGCCAGGATTCTTGGGCATATGGGTATGGCCTCCTTCTCCCAAAATGAAGGCGGTCGGGTTCGAAACCAGTTGACTCATTCCGGGTTTCGTTTATCATGCTCACAACCCGTGGTGTTTCCCTTACCCACGCCTTATGGTTTCCATGCACGTATATTCTGAAAAGTCGTCCCAGTTCCCGCATCACTCGCTCGCATGGATTGGCTTGAGGATTTCGAATAGATGTGAGGGCATGCTTAATATTATTTTTTTTTGTCCACTGTGCCCATTCTTTGGATACGAATGGAGTTCCATTATCTGACAAAATTCTTTTTGGTTTTCCCACTTCCCTAAATTGTCGATTTTCCAGAACTCGAATCGCCTGCTTTGCATTTGCTTGACTGATCGGAAAAGCTGATACTAATTTAGAGTACAAGTCATATGCCACCAGCAGGTATCTCCTCCCGTTTGACATCGGTAGTGGCCCGTAGAAATCAATAGCTATTGTGTCATTTGGCTCATACACGAGGATGGGTGTCGATATTCCCTCATTTGATCTATTCATTGGCTTTGTTCTGGCGCATGTTATACATTTCTTTATTTCTTTGGTCACATCCCGGTGGAGATTTGGCCAGTAGAACCATTGCTCAATCCATCCGGCGGTCTTGTTGCCCCCGAAATGTCCTCTTTCATCATGTGCCTGGGTTATAATATTCTGGCGTATTGCTCTTGGTACTATCACCCGATAATTCTGCCCATTTCTTGTCTGTCGTTGAAGAAGTCCGTTTCTGACAACGCATTTCTTTCGATGGGCCCATAATGTATTTCCTTGACTATCTGGTATCGCGTGGTGCCTGCCAAAATCCATGACCTGTCTACACTCTCTATCTTCCTGTTGTGCTTCCCTGATTTTCTGAAGGCTATAATGCTCCCTGCTTTGGGCTCGTGTCGTCGCTATGTATAAATCCCCGTTTTCTCCAAGGCCTCGTCCCATGGGATATCGGCTAAGGGTATCTGCTATTATATTGTCCCTCCCCTTACAGTATTCTACCGTATAATCAAATTCCTGAAGGGTGAGGCTCCATCTTATTAGGCGGCTGTTTGTCAGAAAACTCTTGTTCAGAAACTCTAAGCTTCGGTGGTCGGTCACGACCACCACTCTTGATCCTACCAGGTATTGCCTCAGTTTCTTGAAAGCCCATACAATGGCCAAGGCCTCTCTCTCTGTGACCGTGTAATTCTGCTCGGCCTTCGTAAAAAGTCTACTTATGAAGGCGATTGCCTTGCTCTGTCCCTGGCTATCCTTTTGGAACATCATTGCTCCCATTCCTATCCCACTGCTGTCCGTTTGTACATAAAATGTACGTCCAAAGTCTGGGTGTGCCAACACTACGTGTTTTAAGAACCCTTCCTTTATTCGGCGGAAGCTAGTCTCCTGTTCTTTTTTCCATGCCCATGGTGTTTCTTTCCTCAGAAGTCTGAGTAGTGGTTCTATCCCTTCTGAAAAATTTGGATAATATTGTTTAAAGAAGTTACACAGTCCGAGGAAAGCCTTGATGTCACGCTTCTTTTCGGGCTCTGGAAATTCTTGTATGGCTTGTATTTTTTCAGGATTAGGTGATACCCCCTCTTTACTGATAATATGCCCTAAAAACTTCACTTCGGGTGTCATGAGCCTGCTTTTTCCCAGGTTTATTTTGATCCCTTTCTCTCGACATTCTTGAAATAATTTTTGAAGGCATTTAATATGTTCTTTATTATCCCTAGACGCGATGATGATGTCATCAACATACATAGTGCTGAAACCCTTCACCTCCTCTGACAGCACTCTATCAAGGCATTGTATCAAGCCTGCTCCGCTATTTTTCAGACCAAATGGTATCCGGTTGAACTGATAGGCGATGCCATTATATCGGAATGCCGTGTACTGGCGGTCATCTGGGTGTAGGCTGATCTGCCAGTAGCTGCTGGTCATGTCTAAGGTAGAAAAAACACCTTTTCCATTGAACCGATTTATTAATTCGCTCATGGGGGGCGGAGCATTTGTGTCCGCGATTGTGATTTTGTTAAGGAGCCTCGCGTCCAGACACAATCGTACCGAACCATCCTTTTTCTTTGCTACGACGATTGGGTTGTTATATGGTGAGGAGCATTTTGAGATTACTCCCCATTCCAGCATGTTATTTATCTGTTTGCCTATCTCTGGCCGGTATTGAAAGGGGATCGGGTATGATCTAGACTGATACGGTTGATCCTGAATGAGCTTTATCCTGTGTTCGTAACCACTGATGACTCCAGGTATGTCGGAGAATATGTCCTTGTATTCCTCAAGGACATTTCCCAATTCCATCTCTCCTTCCTCTTGCCCTGTTCCGATCTCCCCCGTTACCGTTTTCTTTTCTAACTCCATACTATGTACGGCCTGTTCCATGTTTTTTGTTTGACTTTGTTCTATAAAAGGTACCATCCTTCCTGAGATCCGGGCTTGTTCTGTTTCGTAGTCGATGCTACATTTGTATTTCCCCATAAAATCGGATCCTAATATAACATCGTGTATTAATCCCTGCATTACCAGCATGATTTGGTTATGTTGGTTTCCTGCTATTTTTATGTCTACCCATGCCTGTACTGCTTCCGCCTGGGCCCTTTTCCCATTTGCCAAGGTTATGCGCATTATCTTAAGCGGTAGTGTTTTGAGGTTTGGTTCTTCCTGGGTAAGTTTGCTGAATGTTTCTTGTGATAAAACTGATACTTGACTCCCTGAGTCGAGTAGTGCATGAGTTTTCATTTCCCCTATTTTAACCTCTATTTTAGGGCATTGAGGTCCATTTCTACTTCTTCCCTCTTCCTTTATGATCTTTCCTATATTGGCTATTTGACTTTCTCCCTCTTCCTCATTTTCATCCTTTATCTCTTCTAACCTCCTTATTACCTTGTCCATGTTATCTATCCCTGTCAAAAATCGTTTTGCCCATGCGGGTAATCCCCTTCGTGCTATTCTGATCAACCATTCCTCAGATGGTGCGCCTAAGTTTATTTGTCTTAGCTGTGCCATTCTCCTACGAAAAAAATCTTCCATCGTTTCTCCTGTTTTCCATTCCTCATTTTCTATTTCTCGTAAGGCTCTCATTTGTCTTGCTTTCCCCCAATAGCTCTCCTTTATCATTTCTTCATACTGCCTAAATGTCTTTGGTTTTTGTTGTATCGATTTCCACCAATCTAGAGCCCCTTCACGTATGTGGCTGACTGCTATGGCTATTTTACCCTCTTCATTGAGTGTTTTGTAAGCGAATAATCTCTCTAGGCTCTCTATGTGTTCATTTGGGTCCTCATTTCTCCTTCCCTTAAATGTTTGTACTATTTTTCCTATTTCACTTTCCCACATATTGTCGTTATTGATGTTCATTTATGACTTAATAAAAGATTTTTTCCTTTCTTTATTTATATCTAAACTGTTACAACTTTTTGTTGATGCTTAAGGAACGTGATTATTTTATTTTTTATTTATTTATGATAAGAAGTGATTAATCAACGTCCGCGCCTCCATCTCCCGCTATGTTCTCCTTTGCTTTATTCGTTGTCCATCCATAATTTTTCTTTTTCCCTTTTTTTCTCTTTTTTATTCGTCCAAACTTTCGTTTACGTGAAAAAGTTTTGCGTCTTTTACGAGGTTCGGCCGCTTTTGGCTAATGTCTTGATTTGCTTCTCTCCAAAACATTATTTATATTAGCCTCACGTTTGGAAGCGCCATTTGTAACCGGACCCTTACTCATCCGATCATATAGGGATTGAGAGCTCCGAAACAAACATGATATAGCGTAAAGCTTTATTTATTTTCCTACATCGATAGTTGTTCATTATCAACACAAGGGGGCGCCAGATACGATGATTTAATTTACAATTTAATTTCTCGCATCACCTTACGTCATATCAAAACGATTTCGAAGTCTAATCCCCGCCCATAAGCTCAAACTCCCAGCATGGACCAATAAGGGTCACTCAGGGTCGCGATGAAATTGTTTCAAGAATATCATTTTGGTAAAAGAACACAATAATAACCAATGGAGAGAAAGTTTGGTTGATTTATAGATCGGTCCAAATATTGGATCGGGTCATTGGTTATTTGGCGACTAATACGAATGCTTGACTTATGCATCCTTATATAAAAATTAGAAGCTTATAATATCATCCCCCCGTTATCATACAGTCCAACAGAATTACTCATACTAGCTTTATTGACATTATTTATACTTATTAATAATAGACCCTCCCAACTCTTAAGTCTATCTTAACTACATAGTAAATAAACATCGTGACTTACGGCACGATGGAACTTAAATAAATAAACAAAACAAAAAAAAATAAGAAAGATAAATTTTAAAAGTAAAATATTTAACTTCATGAATAAATGCTGATTATACTATTAAAATATATTTTAATTATAGAGAATGATTTGAGGAATGCTCGACTTGTTTAAAATGAAAAAAGAATTTATTGAATATAAAAAAAATGAAACATTAATTGATTGCTTTATTTGCACGCACATACACGCATTCTCACACTCGCACAGAAAAGAACATATTATGCATAATAAACATGGATGATATAATATAAATGTGTGTTATAATTTAGTTGCGAAAGAGAACAATAATTATGATTAAAGTCCATAACAGGAAAAGTCCTAAGATTTAAATATGAGGGATTACGGATCATTTTATATTTTGATTTACGAAAGTTGAATTTAATTAGTTATGAGATTGCCTTTTAAAGTCTACGAAAAGAATGAATGGGAGCATAAAAGAAATAAAGTGTTTACCTAGGATTTTGCGTAGTCTTCTGCTGCTTCTAACTTGGTGAGGGTTCGAACCTGTTGGATACTGTTTCCATAATAAATGGTTATTCATTTTATATAAGTTCAGCATAGTATGTTTGGATGATTCTTATATGTCAAACGGAGCAACGTTCTTGGACTGATTGGAATACGATGTTTGGATGGCAATGTTGTTGATTATTCATAGCTGTGGAGATGTTCTGGCGGCGGAGCGTCGATCAATCACTGAGGGGTTTCTTAGCCCATCATGACGATCGACGCTCTAAAGGTTAATTTCACAGTGGTCATATTGGATAGACTGGATAGCAAAAAAAGAAAGTTCTAGTTGTAGCTTCCGGGAGAATTTAAAAATTATAAGCGTAAGCAAAAACAAAACAAAGCATGTAAAAACTGTAACCGAGCATCTAGACAAAGACTAAGACTCATATTTATCTGGGTTGGTTCTTATCTTAGGATCCAATCTCCACCCAGAGTTCAATATTCTCTGAGTTGTCGTTGGGGTCCGTGTCCTACGTAATGTTCATTCAATCCATATGCTTGAGGCAATCTTAGGTTTAGGCAATCTCATATTGCAATCTCATTTTAAAAAATTTATACTTATTCACACCTTTGATGAATACGTGTGTGCGTGTTTTGAGAGAACAATATAATCTTACATTAGTTTAAAAGTCGAGCATTTAATCTCAAAATCATCTCTATAAGCTTTTAACTTTCGCTATAGTTATAATTTAAAATAAAACCCCTTTTTAATTACCCCTGCGGCATATACAAGTAGAATTTACTTATTAAAAAAATGGCATATTAGTAATATTTTATATTTTTATTTTTTAGAGGATATTATTATTATAGATTATATGAAAGCCTTAATTTAATTAACATTAAATATTAACATTTTATTTTATAGTGTACTTTATAAAGCATTGAAAATAAAACTACATTTATCATAAACTGAAAGTAAATAAAATATAGAGTATTTACACTGCTTGTGTGTGTGCGTATATACATATACCGACTTTGTCTCGGTATAATATCTATGATGGAAGTGGTGACCTCTATATTCACATTTGTTAGTTATGTAAACATTGATTTTATTCACATAACTATTTTCTGAATTATTAATCTTCATTTATACAGGAGGACTGAAACTCTTCATCCAGCAACTACTTTTTTAACACTAAGATGCATAATGATGACCTTGATATTTATTCTACTATTTATCTCCAGGCCAAAAAATGGGGTGCATCTTCATAAAAAGCAATTACAAGATTTGTAGAATTCATTTATTTTTAAATTGATTATTTAGGATGAATAATTCATTTTTTTATATCTATAATAATAAAGTGAAGTGTTCCATCTATTGAAAATTTGAAACACTATTGATAGACATCTTCTTGTAGAAAGCACTTCAACGTTATAACTTAATTTAAAATAAGAATTGAATAAATAAATAACTGGAAGATTTGTTGCTTGGAATATCACATGATTATCAAAAATGACAAATTGCACTATGATGTAAATGTTGTTATTTTTCAAATCCAGCATTCAACTACTGATCTAAACATGATATCAGGAATCACAAAATGAAAAAGGTACTATCATCATCATCATTTTGGTTATTGCTAATCCACTGCATTTCTCCAAGTATAATCTCACTTTTCATAGTCATAACTTCACCACATTATGCCAGCAAACTTTCTTATTTCATTTATCTCCATTTCATATGTGTTTCCTTTTGATGTCTTTTACAATCTTTTGGTATCAAATTTACAACTTCAACTGCCCAGCCTTTATTAACTCTTGTGGAAATGTGTTCAGCATAACCCTGTAGTGACACCTGTTTGTTTTCTTACCCATGTATTTCATTTGCAATCTCTTCTTGTTACTATTTTAGTACCTTAGTAATGTCAGCAATTAACAGAAGATGCAATAGGATTTGGATGAGTGCATTTTGAAATATCCACACTTAAATGTATATTTCATATTTCTGTTTTTTACTGTTTGGAGTATAATAGTTGCATTTGACAATAGGGATCAGCAATAAAATTGCATTAAGGTTCTATTTAATATTCTCAAAGTCTTCTTCCAGTATATAGTATTAGTACTGCCTTTAATATATTAAATGTCAACATTGTATAATAATTTACTAAAATAAGCCAAATACTCAAATTTTCATATTTTAAAAGTTATTTAACATATCTTAAGCTTATATTAAATATGCAAATATAACCAAGAGTTTCTAAAATTGTCACATATGTACTTAAAAATTTATACTTCTCTGATCATAGATAGGCTAAAATTTGGAAAAAAGTTACAGAATTATAATAATAGGTGTATACCACCATTTTTAAATGTTAGCTTAAGAAATGATTATTCAATGTCAATTTCCTTACACTTGCTGAGCATGCTTTCAGCTATTGAAGCCAGAACCATAGCCTTCATGAACTGCGGGATGTGTTGTGATATTTTAATGACAAACTAATTATTCAAATTAGAGATTTAAATATTACACTTTTTAGAATAGTTGAATGCTATTCTTTTTCTTGTTAATTATGTGGGGACTGTTAGAAATAAACACCTCTTGTATCTTTCACTTTCTGTCATTGCATTCAGAACAATCGATGTTGACCTTTATTGACTCAAAATTATGACCTAACTCTTATTCATGCTGATGGATTTATATTCAATCCTATTTTGAAAATGGCAATATATATCTATTACAAATAGTATAGTCATAACAATTAAATGAAAGAGAGAAGACGGTGAGAGAAATACTAAAGAAAAAGAACAGCTGATGTTAATTTTAAACAAATGTTTTGCCAATTTTTCTAATAAGTAGATATGTCGTACTTTTACTATTTGTTTCAAATTCCTTTCCAAATAGATCTAATTACCTATTTCCTATAACAGTTTTTGATTGACGTAATTATAATTTTACACCAAACAAATTTGTTTTTACTTTCTTAATTTTATAGTCTATGCAATAAAGTTCTGTTAAAAAAGAGAGAAACTCCTCTACTTATAAACAAAAAGCTTTGCTAATTGCTCAACAAGCTTTGATTATATTTTGCAAGCTTAAAAAAAGAAGTGGGGTCATGTGATATATGACTATTTTTTAATTTTTTTAAAAATTTTTACTCCTCTACTTCAATTTTTTTATATCTAATTCAAGCTGCATTTATTTATTTGTTACATATATCAATGTTTGATTTTTAAATTGAAGTTTCTAATAATAATATGAATCTTTAATTTTGCCTATTAATGTAAAACCAAACTGGAATGGGCTTATTTATAATTAATGATTACAACAATAAATATTCACACTTTGATACAAGATGGTGACCAGTGCAATCGTAGTATAAATTGTGAAGCTGCTCTAAGAAACTTGATAAAGGAAATTATTCTTAAAATGCATGTAAACTGCGTAGTGATTTGTCATTATTTTTATGTAGTATAGCAATCATAAAAATGTATCGCATACGATGATTGGTCAGACATCGTTCCAGAATTATTTGCACCTAATTCAAAATGCATTTATCCATTTATTCCATATTATTTAAATTTATTTTATTTAAAATACAAAACAATAAGTAAATAGTAAATTACAAAATGCTAATTTGAAATAAGAAACAACAACATAATTATAACTGATGAAGATAAAGAGATATGGAGAAAAGAAAAAAAGGAAATTTTGGAAGAAAAAAGTATTAGATGTATGGATGATGAGATTACAAGCAATATTTTAGTTTCAGAACTTTGTCAAACTGATTAAAGTCTAGATGAAAAATATTATTTATGAACACTCTTATGTTAAGTGCTGATCATGCAAATTATGGGAGAAAACCTGAATGCATCTGCATGGCAGAGAATTATATTTCAAAAGTTGTGTGACCTAATATGGTATTAAGAGAAATGAGAAGATACAGTTGCAAGTAAATCTGAGATAATTATAAATTAAAAGGTGGTCTTATTATATAAGAATGTAGTGTTTCTGATTTTACTTCTTTGCATTAAGAAAATGCTAAAGTGATCATAAAAGTACTTATATTTAGAATAACAAATAAATACAGATTGAATTTTTTGGATATCCATTTTAGTATGTGGATTCCACAAGTAATTATGTGTGAACATTTTAGACTAAATTGTAGTTATAAAATCAAAGGTTATAAACTAAACATGGTTTGATATTTGCAAATCAAGAACAATAGTTTAAATAATACATTAAAGACAGCAGTGTTTAAACATTCTGTCAACATGGCATAAAGATATAAGAAAAGTTTCATTTAAGAATCACCACAAAATTTTTAAAAATATAATCACAAGATCATAGAACTTATCAATATATTCTTCAATTTGCTGGATGTGATATTATAAAGTTTACAATTGAAGATTGAGTGCACAGAAAGCATATGTAAATACTTTAAAGAGGCTTTAACCTGAGTTCAATGCACTTTAAAATTCAAATGAATAATACAAGACTTCACATGATTACCATTTCTTATGCTTCCTCAGGCTATTAAAACAGGTAAAAATCTCCATACAGTAGTGCTACACAGTACAAGCCATAGTAATCAATGGATGCAAGAATATTTGTGCATAAAATCCCTATCTAGTGCCTACTCATCCAATATCCCCAGATTAGTATCTTGTGGCTTTCATCAGTGAGGTACTGAGTTTAGATCTATATAACTATATAAGCTAATGAGTTCAGATTAAACATATGTTTTTAATTTTAGACTCATAGTTTTGTAGTTAAGTAGAGAGAAAAGGTGGATTCTGGAGAGTTGCATTAGATCCTAAAGATCTAAGTGCAGTGCTCTCAGACCCAAGGCTCCTCACTAATAAAAGTCACAAGCTAACAACTAGTCTGGGGATATTGTATGAGTAGGCACTTGATGGAGATTTTATGCACAAATATTCTTGTATCTATTGGTTACTCTGGCTTGTATTGAGTGGCACTACTGTATGAAGAGTTTTGCCTGCCTATAAAGATATTATATATTGAAATTGAGTATAAATTTTCATGGGTGAGGTAACCACCATCTATATTGACAATCAAACTTTAGGCTATAAATCAATAATCTCAGCTTATTAAAGCTTTGAGAATTTGGATTTATTGTCTTAGTTATCATCTATGTTGTTCCGATTAACTTGAGACATTCTAAAAAAAAGTGCAATTGATTGTTTACATTGGGAAGATATGGTAAAGAATGTAGAGGATATGGTGTTGAAGTAACTCAGAACAGTTTTCTACTAAGGAAGTTAAAAAACAACATCACAAAAATGGACTCACATGTTCTATACATGTATGTATTTGTGTTTCGTAGATTGGTTTATATAGTCATTGCAAACTCATTTCTAGAGCAGTTTTTTTATTTTTCTTGCAGATGGAATGTCCATATCCAGTTACAAGTTACTGCTATATGTATTTTGAATAAACAATCAAATGAATAATAGTTTGGGAGTTCATAAGAAGTATGAATACCAGAAGTAATAGAGCAAAACTGTAATTTTTGGACCTTAAGCTTCAGAGTATTCCATTAAACAATGCAGAGCATTATGTGTATGTATTAACTATTTGTGAAAATTTCTTCTGAAAGTAATCATAAAGCACAATCTTTATTCGGAATTAATTATTTAGTGTTTGATAAATATACAGAACTGTGAATATAGACGATTTGAACACAGATTTTCAAGTTCTCCTTCAGCTATCTATTCTATTTCATACAATCAATATGCATGACCCCACACATGTATAAAGGATAAATGATCAATATACATATTTTGTGTTAAATCAACACACATCATTTGGTACAGATCATCATCTCCCACAGACATATATAATCAGTGCTTGATTTATATTAAGATAGCAAATCTTCAAACCTTAATGGGCAGACTTCAATCCATTCCACTCTCTATCTCTTCAACCATCCATACCATTAAAAAATCTGATGATGGAATCCCCAAATCCTTTATTGATGACAATATTATTGTCATATCGATGTTGACTTTAATTCATTCTGATCTCTCATGTATAGGACTTTATTCATTTAAATACATAGAAGAGAGATGGGCAGGATAGAGATTGAATCTATAATTTCTGAATACAAATATATTTTATATACTTAAAATTTAGATGTATTATAAAAGATTTGAATACATATTTTCAAGATCTCTTCAGCTATCCACTCTATCTCATACAACCAATACACATCACCACATACATGTGAAAAAGATAAATGATCTCCAATATATGTATTTCATGCTGAAACAGCTCTCATCAGTTGGTAAAAATCATCATCTCCCTCATACATATATAATCAGTGCTTGTTTTATATCAATATCTTCATATTACATCTAAACTCCTAGTATATAAAGTATATTTTTATTCAGATATTACAGAATCGGCCTGTATATTGCCCATCCCTTTTCTATGTATTTAAATGAATAAAATTCTATATATGAGGGGTCAGAATGAATTAAAGTCAACATGGGCATAACAATAATATTGCCATCAACAAATCATTTGAGCATTCCCTCATGAGATTTTCAATGGTATGAATGACTGAAGAGTGCTGTATTGAAGCCTATCCATTAAACTTTGAAGATTTGCTATCTTAATATAGACCAAGCATTGATTATACATATGTGTGGAAGTTGATGATCTTGACCAACTGATGAGTGCTGGTTTAGTATGAAATACATATATTTTGGAGATTATTTATCTTTTTCACAAATGTCTTGTCATGTGTATCGATTGTATGAAATAGAGGGGATAGTTGAAGGAATCTTGAAAGTCTGTCTTGAAATCTCCTATATTACATCTAAATGTCAAGTATATAAAGTTTACTTATATTTAGATATTAAAGATTCAGCATGTATCTTGCCATTGCTTTTCAACATAATTAAATAAATAAGGTCCTATATATGAGGCATCAAAATAACTTAGTCAACATGGGCATGACAATAATATTGACATCTGCAAGGAATATGCACATTTCATCATCAGATTATCAATGGCAGGGATGGCTGAAGAGTTGGATGGTGGAGTGAATTGAAGCATGTCCATTAAAATTTGAAGATTTGCTATCTTAATTTAAATCTAACACTGATTATAATATATATGTGTAGGAGATAATGATCTGGACCAACTGATAAGTACTAGTTGAACATGAAATATGCATATTGGAAATCATTTATTATTTTCACATGTGTGTTGTCACGTATATCGGTTGTATGAAATAGAGTGGATAGCTGAAGATAGCTTAAATGTCTGTGTTCAAATACCTTATATTACATCTAAACTCCAAGTATATAAAATATACTTGTATTCAAAGATTAAAACTATGAATAATTTTTTCAAGATGAAATGCTAAGGAAAAATTAGGTAGTACCTAATGTAAGTCAATGTAATCTGTGCAATTAATGCAAAAATAAAAAAATGAAATTGAAAACTAGAAGTTTCTGCATCAAAGCTCCATCTATTGGTTCTCTTTTGTTTAAAAGTCACATGGTTTCTTGGGTAACTAACTATTCGGTTATTATTATTGATTTCAAAAAAGATTTTAATTATCACAAAATAAACATATTTTTAAAATTTTTGTCAAAAATTATATATATAGTTTTATAACTCGATAACATAGTTTTAAGATTTAAATTAATGAAAATCAATTTCATTTAATTTTGCGAAATATTTTAATAATTAATTTGGTATTAATATTGCTTCTATTTTTTCGAAAATTTCAGAAAATTCAGTAAAACATATTTTAAAATTTATTTCTAATTTAAATTAGTTTTATACATTGATCACTCTTAGTAATGATATTCTAAAACAATTTATTTTTTTTCAAATTAAAAAGTAAATTTAAAAGTTTAAATTAGTTAGATGGATAGATAAAAAAAATCATATTATTGGTTTTTATATTCCGGTTGGTAAATAAACGAATTACAAATGAAAAGTAACATTAAAACATTCATTGAATGTATTTACGTTAGATAATATATTTACGACAGTGAAAACAGTTCACTGATTATGACTGATTGGTGGACGTAAAATGCGATGCTAGAACTACTAATAAAATCTCCAGCTGTGTTAACTTGATATGTACATGTTTACTACTAGCATCTACCCATTTTAGATTTCATTATGCATGTTTGTGTTAGAGCAAATAGGGGACACTGTGTGTTACTGACAGAGAAATTCTAATTCGTGAATTATTATTGCAAATTTGACCCAGTAAGCATAACTTGTTTTCTAGCCACATCTCAAATGGACGTCTGTGTTATAGCCAGCTCTGTTTATGCTAATGACTATTTATTTACATTATTGTTTTATTTATCAGCTGTATTGTCCACTGAATCTGATCTAGATAATTCTACAGTTTTTGAACAGCTCCATTATTGCAAATGAGCTTAAGACCACAGATCACATCAAAATGCACATTTTTTTTTTAAAAACAAATATCAATGACATTTATTTTATGATTATCATATAGTTACTTAGAATAGACTTTTTAAATATATACTATTTTCCTTACAAATATGTCAATTTTAAAAAAGATATTAATTGCATGCAAATTTTAGCAGTTATAAGCCAATGGATACAATTCCAGATTAACAAAATTGACAAAATAACACGTGATTTGAAAAATATAGCCACACAGAATTCAAAGATTATTATCAATAGTATCAAACTTTATGAAGAGATATAGTAGAGAGTTGGGATAATTTCAGTTTCAAGAATCATACTGCCTACAGGGTTTATGTCAAAATCAATGAAATGAATTTATTAAAAGCACTGGATTTGTATAAATTGCATAATCAAAGATAGGGAATGTATTTTAACCATTATTTATTTAATGGAATAGCACAGTATTTGGGACTGATAACATTAATATAATTCATCTCTGAAAATATTAATTTTGATAGAAACTCGTGATATATTATTGACGTTCTTAATTCTGTTGTCATTATTAATTTTTTTAACCATATAAATTCATGTAGCTATTTATATTGTTTCTATGGAACTGATTGTTGTCGACACACAGTTTTTTATAGTCAGGAAAATAGTTACATTTTTGCATCATATTAATTAATGAATATTTCTGTTTAAAGGAAAATGTTATTTCTATACTACAGATTTCCGAACATAAAACTAAATGCTTCCTTAGAGATCCTTACAGAATGGAAATTATTTTAAATATTTAAATGAGAGGCTTTAGAAATTTGTAACCTCTCTATCAAAGTGCAGAATTAGAACACTTAAAAATAGATTTGAATAATTTGGCATCCACATGATAGTTTTGCCCAAACCAATGCCACAGGTAAATAAAAAGTGATTTAAATATATAAATAAAATAAAAGTATTTATTAAAGTTGAATTTGCCATGTGTAATTTAGTTTAGTGATACATTATGAATTTAAAAGCTAAAGGATCTTACATTAAAAGTTAAAATATCACTTCCAGCATTTGAGCAACACATGACTACTACTAATTATTTCATTATATTGTTTGGGGCAGTATAGCACACTGATACAGTGATGAACCTAGGAATTTAAAGTTCCCGGATCATAATTCAATTTCCATTTCCAGAGTTTAGGCAGTAGATATTTACCAAGAAACTATCAGTTTCATTATTTTTGTTCTGTGTAGTGAACACAGTGATAAAATTAAGAGCTTAATATTTTAGTATCTTAGTTTAATTTGTCACTTCCAGTGTTTGGACAGAATATGCCTTTTCAAGCAACTAATTATTTCATTTTTGTCATATGTGGTTTAACCTAATATTAAATTGGCAATTCAAAGTTAATGATATCTGAATCAAAATTCACTGCTTTCATATATTACTTCTTTATGGTTCAATTTAATATAATAGCACTACTTTTTGTTTCAACTGAATCTGTAGCCTTTCTCAGAAATCTAGTTTAACTTTTTATGCAGGCTTAGTTGAAACAAATTGTCTTTAGAATTGATGTTACCAAAACTCAACTTGACATCTCTGAAATTCAAATGTCACATGATTTCCTGAATAATGACTAATCATTTGATTATTATAACTATATTTGAGGTTTATCCAGCTATAAAAAGCTTCTCTTATAGTAAGAAAGTCTTGTTTCTTGATCATAACATCTATTGCATACTTATTTGATCTCCTTTGATACATAAAAGTGTTTATTTACTATAAAATGAATTAGAAGTTTAACTTTTACTAAGTAAAAATGATTAAAAAAAATGCAATCCACATTTTAGTGTGGTTATGGATGAGTCATAACTCCAGATAGCTGTAAAAATATTTGCTGATGCATGGGTTTGGTTTATTATTTAAACATTGTAAATTTGTTTAGAAAGTTTTATATTTGTAAGATGTGAGGTTACAGATCAGACAGAATCTTACAAATCATAATGTAAAACAATGAAAATGGTAATTCTTATGTTAGATAAAAAGTCTAATTAGGGTTTAAGTAGGTGGGCAAATAATTTTCATGATAAATATGCAGTATCAATGACAAAAAGTGCATTTCAATGACAAATATTCCATGATGTCTTCATCTTTATGAAATAAAACCCATAATAAATTTATATTGATAAAATGCATTTGATAGGAAAAAAAGTATTGATGGAAATAACTTTGGCATTGGGTTTAAGTAAGAAGTTCAGTTACATATACTTGTAATTTTTAAATATTTAATTATATTTTTATACTTTAAACACATAAGTGTTTATAGCCTTATGTTTAAAGAATAAAAGAGATATTTGAAATATTTTAATAATGAAATGCATAGAAACAGTTGAAGATGGAAAATATTATGTTTATATAAACAGTAAAAATATATATTTGATTTTTAATAAAATAAAATCTATAACTAAAGTTAAATATTTCTTGATTTTAATTTTGACACTTGTAAAGCAATAGTTGAATGGTTTGATGCTTAGGAGGTCATGTGACAGTCAAACAACAGAAAAGACCTGCTGGGTTTCAATCTTGGAACTTTCAACTATGAAGTCCATTACTCTAGCAGTACAATAAACCTACCTTTTAGAAGACAAATTTAGGTCACAGATATTGTCTAAGTAGAATTAGTGTTAAGACAAAAGCAGCTCTCCATTCTAGTGCCACCTAGTGTAAGTTTGAGTAATCAATAATTATCACATTCATATAAAGTCTTATTCTTAATATTTAAATCCCTGTCCTCAGTAACAGTCTTTATCCTTAAATTACAAGACTCATCAAAAAAGCAGATACCAAACCTGGTTTAAGAATGGACTTAAGTGAGATTTTATATAACTCCGATTCTTACTAATTATCCAAGTTTGTGCTAGATGGCAATACAGCAGATATCTGCTTTTATTCTATTGGTTGGGATAAGAATTTAGTGATTTGAATTAATATTGCATTATTTTCTAATTTCAACAATTGTTAATTAAGTAGAAACTTGTAAAGCAAACCGAATAGAACAAGAATACAAGAATAAATTACTCTGCTTGGCACTGGGTGGCACTACTATATGGAGAGTTTTGCCTTTGTTAATAACAGATGTGATCGCATAAGAAATGGTGATCATGTGATGCTTAGTGGTTTAACACCAATCCTACCTAATAGGATAGTGGTGACTATGGTTGTTTAAGAGCCAAAGACACCAAAATGTATGGGTATTGAACTGAGTTCAGACCCATATGACTATATAAGCTATTGAGCTTAGATTGAAAATATTATTGTGTTTTCAATTTTATTCTCATAGTTTTGTAGTTAAGTAGAGATAAAAGGTGGCTGCTGGAGGGTTGCATTAGATCCTAAGATCTAGGTGCAGTGCTCTCAGATCCAAAGCTTTTCACTGATGAAGGCCACAAGACAGAAACTAGTCTGGGAATATTGGATGAGTAGGCACTAGATGGAGATTTTATGCACAGGCCTCTGGCGTCTATTGATTACTCTGGTTGGCACTAGGTGGCACTACTGTATGGAGAGTTTTGACTTTGTGCTAGCATAAGAAATGGTGATCATGTGAATAAATTTTTATTGTTAATTTTATGGTCCATACAATTGCTGCACAATTCTAATGATTTCATGTATAAAGCTTCTTTATTCAATTCCACTTTTTATAATATCACGAATGTACTACATGTGCATTTCCATACTCAATAGTATATTATCCATATATCCATTTCATTTCATTTCTTTTCTATTCAATGTTACTAAGCACCAACCAGTTTTCCGGTAGATTGTCAGCTCTTGAAACACATTACAACACAACAATTTATATTTTTGAGAGTTAGTTTTCAATGAGCCATTGAAGTTTAATTATTTTGATAATTGATTTAATGTTTTTTTACCTTTACAATAAATTAATCGCATTCTTAGAACTACTATTCTAAAGAATACATTTTCTTTGTATCCGAAGTTCAAATTTTACGACAACTCATTAATTTTTTATCGTTTATTTTTTTTTTAATATAAAAACTTTATTTTAACTAAATTAAAAAAAATTATACAAAACCTGGCATACATAAGTAAAATATTTTTTACTTAAAATTATTTTAAAAATAAGAAAAGTTTATTCTATGAACCGAAAGTAAAGAGAAAATAAAAATTCTTGAAATAAAAACAGCTTTAAAAAATCACACAACTAGAAAAAATTGAGAATAACTTGTTTTAAGGGTACAATTTAAGTGCTAGTTTTGATTATTTTTTAACATTTTGCCCGCATTGTGTTAGAATTTAAGTCCATTATATATATATATCTTAAACCAGTTTTTGATTATTTTTTAATATGGACTTTTGCTCACATTGTTGTGAGAATATTCAGAACTATAGAAAGACATTGTAAAGATTACAATTTTTAACGTAACTCACATTAATAATAGAACTTTGGAGTCGATTGACTGTTTATTAAAGATTAGTAGCCAAAGTTATGTACATATAGAAAAGGTGGGTATATAGAGTATTTCTAGATATTTACCTGAAAGTTTGTGACAAATATTTTATTTGAAATTATACATTGGTCTATTTCCATTATCTAGAATCAATTGTTAAATGTCTTTTATTTTTTAACTAGATTAAACTGTTAGTGATAGAATTCAGATTAATATATAGCTGTGAAATCATAAAAATGATTAAAAGAATACAAAATAAAAGGTAAAAAATAAAAAATTTAAACAATCTGCTCACATTATATTGCCAAGTAATATTTACTGAGATTATAACCTCGATAATATGCGTATAAAATTCGATAGTAGGGACCTCTACAGGTGTTTTATACGCATATTATCGAGGTTATAGCCTCAGTAAATATTACTTACGTAATCAATGTGCGTTTAATAAATTTATAATTATATTGCTAAATAACTTCAGCAATCTAATGTGATAACTTGTAATATTTAGAAACAACTCATTAACCATGTCTTTAAAAAATGGAGAAATCAGGAGACCTCTCATGTAAAGCGTATAAGTTGTACATAAAATTTCTATTGACTTCTTTTGATATACTAGTCTGATTAGTTCAAGTGTAAACTTAAATTGAATTTTGGTCCCTGGTTCAGTTTCCGTGCACTAGTACTGTCACTGATCGAGCCAACAAAATCTGAAAAGAAAGAAAAAGAACATCTTTTTTGAAACATTATGTTATAGACTAACTTAGACGCAATTACTGACAATAAAATTTATTTGAAAGTTTAAATAAAGTTGGAATTTTATTTAACAATAAATTCTAGATGTGGATATTGTCCAAAATATAGTCAGAAGTCTTCTAGACATTTCATGTATAAATCAAATGTTGGATTAAGAAAAGGAAGGAAGTTTAATGAAAAGTAAAATATATAATGAAAGTTTTTCCAGCACAAGCTTGAAAGATAGCCAGAGATGGCTAAAAGGGAATTGTAAAGTTAGTGAATATGTATTCTAATTATGATAAAGGAAAATTTGTTTTTCATATAAAAGGGAAAGCTTTTCCCATCACAATTATTTGGGAAATTGTTTGATGAAACATATTGATGTAAAGTTCTAGAGTTGAAAAACAGCATTAAGTTTTAAGGGTCAGCTATATTAGTGGACTGTTTGTCACAATATTGTGAGCCCTATTGCTTTCAGTAAATAACACAGACATATTTTACACAATTAATTTACTATTCTATTGTGAAGTTTATTTTATTTATATTTACAGATTAAATATATTTGGAATTGTCTTTAGAAATTATTTAAACCTTACATAGAATTTGGATTTCAATTGTTCTGAAGGATATTTATACATTATACTTTTATTTATAAAATGATCTTTTTATTAATCTCATAAATATATAATAAAAGCTTTTTTATCCCTAAAAGAATGTTCAACATATTTTTAATAAAAGAAATCTTAAAAATTGACTATTTCTTACACCCAATTTACATAAAAATTGCTTAATTTTAACACAAGAATTATGTAGATTACAACAATATTGATTATTAAGTTTAAAATTGATTATGTATAATACTATGATCCAGTGAAAGGAAGAAGGGTCCTTCTCCAAGCTGCCCCCAATATCATATGAGAATAACAGTTTAATCATTTACTGAAAAATTTTAAAGTATCTGCATGTTTGGATTATGACTTATGACAAGAAATGTTTGTATCTTTGTGAATCACTTTTAATGGTTGTCCTATTATCACAAAATTTCACAAACTATTGTAATCATTTGTGGATTTATAACTTCACTATTGCACATAGGTTGATTATTTTAAATATTGCAGTAGTAGCACTTTACAATTTGATACAAAATTTAATATTAGCACATTCTCCATCATCATTAAATTATAAACAGACATCATATTTCATGTGCAACTCATGATCTAAGCAGTTTAGCACCTTAAAATTTTTGTGTGATTAGCTAAAGTGTGTCACTACTCAACATATTTTTTGATTCTTAGATCATGGTGCAGTCAGCTTGGAAAGAGAATGAGTCACATTTCCACTAAGTTTTGTTACTGTATTTAATATAGAAAACTTTTTTTTCTTCTTGATTTAATAATTTCAGCCAAACATTTTAGTAATCAAAGATACTTGCAGATATACACAAGAAACATTTAAGTTAAAAGTTCAAAATTAATTTTCAAAACCAATGACTTATGTTTAAGTCATATGGTCAACAGAAAATATAAAGTTAGAGTGACTATAAAACAACTTTTGATATATTTGGGTTGTTTACGATTATTTTCTTAAACCACTCAAACACCTTAGATTTTCTTCATGGTCAATCCTACCTTTCTCTAAGATTATTCATGCTTTTTAAATAGATTTGAAGTTTGTTCAGTATCTTTACTAAAAATAATCAAATAGGTTTCCCCATTTTTAAAGTCACGTGATGTTTCAATGTAAGAATAACCAAGTTAAACTTTAATTAATTCAGAGATAATCAGTACTTTGATAAATCTTTCTGAGCAGTATATATTGCTTTTTAGTGAAATAATATAAATGTAATGGAGCTGGCAAAAGAGGGTTTTTGATGTATACTGTATTAATTTAAAAATTATGTTCTAAACACACCATGAATCTTGCAATTTCCCAATGTATGTATGCTTGTCAGTTTATCATATATAATTCTATTTAACCGAAATAAATTAATATTTAACTATAAATATTAAGCATTAAATGGTAAAAACAATTTTGCAGAACCTTCAATTTTTTATTTCTTCTAAGCACTTAGTAGTAACTTCACAAACTTCTAACTTCTTTTTAAAAACTTTATTTCCATATATTAACTATATGAAGGAAAAAAAACAGTTGAAACGTTGGAAATGTATAATATGTGATTTTATATATACGTTCATATAGTTAATATATGGAAATAAAATTTTTGAAAAGAAGTTAGAAGACGTTTATGAAGTTATTTATAATGTTGGAGAACATATATATATATATTTTAAAAATTGATTGTTTAATTTGTTATTGTAATATATATTGTAGTAAACAAGGTTGCGTAATTTTTACGTAAGAACAATAAATATCACAATGACATTTACAAATTTAAGAAATGATATTGATCTATACGATGTAGATAATTATTTTGTTTTTTTTTTCAGTCAGAGTTATGAATAGAATAAGAACTGTATTCATATTAACATATAATGAAATTTACTAATGTTTTGGAAATATATATTTAAATATTATCATTATTAAAACATTTTTTAACAACAACAATAAATTCTTTATTTCTTTAAAATATATATGTTTTAAAAAATAATATTCACTTCATATACATTCAATAAACTATATTCTTCTTTCTTTCTTTTAAAAGAGTGTCTTTTTTCTTCTTAAATCATATATATATACGTATATTTAATACATTATCATATCTCCAACATTTCGACCGCTTTTTTCTGCCATCATTCTCAAGGATCTATAACAAATATATATGCTTACATCATTTTTATTATAAATACATATACCTTCCTCATCATAAAAAAACAAAACAATATTTGTTTATCGTCCATCAGTAAATCTTTTTATTTGTTAAAAAAAAAATACATACAACATTATATAACCTACATTTACTTACTTTCTTATATTCCAAATTTTAGCTACATTTCACATACACATTTCCCCCCTCTCTATATATATATAACGCAATATATAACATATTAGTTGTAGTTATATAGAGAAATGTGAAATGTAAGAAAAATTTTTTTTTCTCATGTGTCATAGCATCGGAAGCGAACCCGCTAACCCGGACAATCGCGACCACCAACGCTTGACAAATGTAAGAAAAATTGAAATATAAGAAAGTAAGTAAATGTAGGTTATATAATGTTTTTTTTTTAAAAAAAATATTTATTAATAGATGATAAAGAAATGTTTTTTTTTATGATGAGGAGTATATATATTTACAATAATAATGATATATTGTACAGGCTTAAACCTGCATTTATATATGTAATATGTCCAGGGTTCGAACTCAGACTTTCACACGACCCACCACTCTCTGCGCCATCTCATATTGCATATGTATATATAAATGGATTATTATCCTGTACATAGGGGTCAGAATGACTAATATATCAACATGGGTAGGATGACAACCTTGGCACTATCAAGGGCTTTGAACGTTCCATCATCAGATTTTCAATGAAATGGAAGGCTAAAGAGTTGTGAGTTGGAATAGTTTGAAGCCTGTCCATTAAAGTATAAATATTGGCTATCTTAATATGAAGCTGAGTACTGATTATATATATGTGTGAGGATAGTAATCTGGACCAACTGATGATTACTGGTTTAGCATGAAATGCGTATATTGGTGATTATTTATCTTTTCAACATGTGTGTGATCAGGTGGGTCAGCAATATGAGATGGCACTGAGATTGGTGGGTCGTGTGAAAGCCTGAGTTCGAACCCTGCAAATAATAATGATGTAAATATATGTACTTGTTACAGATCCTTGAGAATGACTACAGAAAAGATCGAATCATAAAAGAGATAATAATGTATCAAAAATTTATATATATAGTTTAAGGAGAAAAAAATAAAGTTTTTTAAAAGAAAAAAGAAAAAAATATAGTTTATTGGATATATACGAAGTGAATATAATGTTTTAGATTTAAAAAAAAAACAAAAAAAAAAACATTTTTTTCTCAAAATATAAAGACAAACATTTTCAAAGCACTGATTTCTCTATCTGATTTTTAACAATGTTACCTAATTTTTTAAATTAGCTTGATGGATTTAACTAAAATACAGGCTTATTATATACCTGTAGCAATATACATAATATATAGGGTATATGAGCACAGACTTTCACATATTCCACCATTCACCACTCTATCTCATAACACTGATATACTTGAACACATTATTTATCTTTTCGACATATATGTGTTTAAGTATATCAGAGTGGTGGGAATCACAAACTTACATATGTCCCACCACTCACCACTCTATCTTATACATACACTTGAACACATTATTTATTTTTTGACATATGTGTTCAAGTGTATCAGTGGTATGAGATAGAGTGGTGAGTGGTGGGACATGTGAAAATCTGTGCTCATATACCCTTGATGGATTTAATATTTTTATATAATGGCTACTTATGTCTTCTCCTAAGTCATAATCTGAATTTTAAAATATTTTGAAACTATTAGTTATATTGGATAATGCTTTGTAATGTTTAATAGAGGAAGAGAGTGGGGGATACAGAAGTCAAGATTTGTGGGTTTATTTTGAGCTGAGTAAAAACAATCTCAGTTTTCTAACTGCCCAAGAATCATTGCCTTGAATATGCTATGCAGATCTTCAGTGTTAGAATGTTATATTATATATAAGCAATGCTCATATTATTCTTTGTTGGACTAACTATAGTATCAATATTTTTTTTGGTATACAGTAACACAAAAATGGAAAAAGCTAGATTAAAGAAAAAACAAAAGATAAAATTATGTTTTTATAAGAGAGAAAAGATTTCTCATTTTTTACATTTGTGCATAATATTAAATTTAAAGAACCATGTGCTGATAAATTTCATCTTATTTAAAGAAGCACAAATGAAAAAAATCAAATGGCTTTATTGCTTGGGAATTCTTAAAATGTTTAAATATTTAAAGTACCAGCACTGGAATTAATCTGAGGACCTTATTTTTCAGAATATGGCATTCTACCGCTACATTAAACCACTCAGAAAAACAAAGAGATAATAAAAGAAAATATACCTAGAAAAAGCATAAATATTAATCTCATTTCACAGGTGAGCTGTCTTTAGATATTAGTTCTATGGCATATTAATAAATTAAAATAAACAGAAGATTGAAGTCTGTGGAATGTTTTCATTAGTTTTGACTTACCTTTAATGCGAAGAACTAACAATTGCTAATATTCTGTGATAAGATAGCTAGTAATGATTTAGAGCTTAATAAAAGGGCAAAAGTGACATTTGTACTATAAATTATATATGCCTCTATAACACTACATGCATATCATTAATACGTGAGAATTAAAGAGTATATATAGGGTAGAGGTAATCTCTAGTTTAATGAATGATCACTAATAGTCATTAAAATAATTCTATAAAGTGATTTGTGGCAAAGTTGTGAGGGGAAAAAAGTTTGACACTTGTATGGAGATTATAATAAACAGCTATCTATAAAATCTTAAACAAATGATAAACATATGTGTAAGAGATTATGAATTGGGCCAACTGATGAGTGCTGTTTTGGCACAAAATGCACATCTTGGTGATCATTTATCTATTTTACATGTCTTTAGTCTATTGTAATGAAGTATAAATATGGTATATGTGTATATTAAAAATATAAAAAGATAAAAGTATATCTGGAAAAAAAAGGGTGTATATGAAGTTAAAATTCCATATGAGCTACATTTGCCTTACTCAGTTGGGAAGATAAGAAAACAAAAGACTACTGGCTGTTTGAAAAATGCGTTCAGAGTGAGAGAAGCTAGTCTGACTTCTGAGCAAATGGATGGTTGTGACGTGATGGAGCTAAAACGAACGATACACTGCGATAAGAATAAAATTTGAATATATATTCTCTTTCAATTAAGCATTTTATTTTTTAAAAAAATCATTACAACGCACTTTATGGCTTGATGCAGTAAACATTCAAAATTTTGCATTACTAAAAAAGCAAATTTGCATTTATTTTGATAAACAATAATAAAAAGATAAATTTATTTGAATTTTTAATTCAGTTATAATTTAAATTGTCAAGGAAAAACAATATAGATTTAAGCTTCGCACTTTGATGTTGTTAAACTTTGTCAAAGTTGATTAAAAAATAACTGCTAAAAACAAAACGTAATTTAATAAAATTTAAATTACATTTTGGACTTGGAGGATATTTTTAATAAAACTTGACACGTTTTAAAAATGTTCTTTTATCCATAAATTTAAATACTATAAATAATTAATCATTGTAAAATAGTTTTACACTTTAATTTTGTTAAGTATGTTATTTTCTTTCATAGTTATTTAATATATATAGTTAAGTATTTATTAAAATATTCAAAAATAATTAACAGTTATAAAATACAATTTATATATTTTTCATTTCATAATTAATTTTTAATATTTTATTTCTAAAACTAATGTGTGTAGCACAATCCAAGTCTATAAGCTGTGTATGTATAGTATAGTTGTCACCAACTGCTCACGTGATTCATAATATTTTGTAGCTGTGATTAAGTTTTATGTGTCATGCTTATAAATATAGAAGCAAATGGTCATTTGTACACAATACATCCATTTATCTTGCCTGTCTCAGTTAACTATCGCTGCCATCAATTACTGACTATTCACTTGACTGATAACCTTACCACTTTTTGTGACTGAGAGTCATAACTGTATTCATCTGACAAGATTTTAAATATAAAATAGAATGCTCATTCTCACACCATGCAACCTTTCATTATGCTTTCAAAAAAATCCAAGTAATGTTTTAGAGATGAAGCATTAGAAAAATAAAGAAAGGATCATGTTGTTAATTGATTTCAAACTCAGAAGTAAGATCCAGTAATTTAATTATGCTAGGTGATGGATACTAGCAAACATGTTATTAACATTTTTTTTACTATATGAATAATTACTGCTGCAGCAGGAACAGTATATGTAGTGGATCTTAGAAAATTGTCCTGCTTAGTTTCATTAAGGCTACAAAAATGAATTCAGATAACAACAAACTTCTTTTTGAAACTTATATACACATACCCACATCTAACTGGAATACAGTGAAGTTAATTACTCGACTGATTTCAAATTAATTTATTGATTAAAATTAAGTAAAAAATTTAGATACCAAGACCGTAAGACCTTTGGTGGTATTTGCTTTCTAGTAAAATTATTTGGATTTGTTGAAAAAAGACTGGATTATGATTTTTAATGCAAAAAAGATATTCATGAACCTGTAAAAAATATGTAAGAAAAATTTTGAAATTTAATGTATAAAAAATGTGAGTATGGGATCAGGTTATAATAGAAAATACTGATGAGAAGAATCTTTTAGCGAGGTTGTATGAAATCAGTGTATCTAGAATCGATGATTAATCCTTATCACCTAAATTGTTGTAGCTATTTGTTAATTTCTTAATAGATTTGATGAGTTTTAATGCATGGTCACTTGATATATTATTTCAGAATTGGAATTCTATATGAAATGTTGATTAGTGGCAACACATGTATAAATTGATAGGAATATTTCAAATATATACTTGGACTTTTAAATGTAAATTATAAGGGATTTGAATACAGACTTTCAAGTTCCCTTCAGCTAACTGCTCCAGATCATACATCTGATATACATAAATGATCTCCACTATCCATATTTTGTGATGAATCAGTACTCATAAGATGATCCAGATCATCTCCTATATATATATATATATATATATATATATATATATATATATATATATATATATATATATATATATATAATCAGTGCTTGGCTTATATTAAGATTGCAAATCTTCAAACTTTAATGGACAGACTTCAATCCACTTTATTCTCCATCTCTTCAGACATCCATACCATTGAAAATTTGAGATGGAATACTCCAATCCCTTGTAGTTACCAATATTATTGTCATGTCCATGTTGACTTTAAAACATTCTTAGTATAGGACTTTATCCATCTAATTGCATAGAAAAACAATGGAAGAATACATACTGAATCTGTAATATCTGAATTCAAGTAAATACTTGGAGTTTAGATTAAAATAGGGAATTTGAACATAGGCTTTCAAACCCTTTTAAGCTATCCACTGAATTTCATACAACCAATACACATGGCCACACATGTGAAAAAGATGTCCAGTATGCATATTTTGTGCTGAATAAGCACTCATTAGTTGGTCCAGATCATCATCTCCACCCATATATATAATCAGTGCTTATTTTATATAAAGTATACTTGTATTCAGATATTATAGATTCAGTCTATATCCTGCTCATCTCTCTTCTGTGTATTTAAATGGTTAAGGTAATATATATGAGGGGTTAAAGTGACTTAAAGTCAACATGAGCATGACAATAATATTGGCATCAACAAGGGATTTGGATGTTCCATCATCAGATTTTCAATAGTATGAAGGGTGAAAAAAATTAAAGACTGTCCAATAAAGTTTTAAGATTTCCTATCTTAATATAAACCACACCCTGATTATATATATGTGTGTGAGAGATGATCTGGACCAACTGATGAGTGCTGGTTCAGCATGAAATACATATATTGGAAATCATTTATCCATTTCACATGTGTGTAGACATGTGTATGAGGTGGAGAATATAGATAAAGGGAACTTGAAAGCCTGATACCTGTAAATAAAAAAGAAGCCAATCTTCAGTTTTTGCTGAGCAAAGAGGCACTCAGAAGCTAATGGCATATTTATTATAGAAGCCAACTTATAATTTTTTGTAGTCTCGGTTTTCTAATCATTATTTTTATTATTTGGGTGGTTTATAGTTTGATTGAATAATACATTTAACCAATGTTGTAGATATCATTATAAAGTATTTAATTATTATTTAATATGGTAGTTTTTCATTTTTATTTATTTCCCTGACATCATCTTCATCATCATCATGAACATCATTATTATACAAATAAAAATCAAATAATATTTTAAAATTTTAAATGAAAAGGATAATAGACCAGAGGAAAAAAGTATTTAATATGGAATGAGGATTAATCTAGACCAAGACCTTGTGGATGGGAGAAATGTGGTGAAAATTGACAGTAAATCGCTCAAATGAGTTTAAATATTTGGGAAGTCGAATATATTTAAAGAACAGGCAAAACTCTCCATACAGTAGTGCCACCCTGTGCCAACAAGAGTAATCAATGGATGCCAGAAGGCTTGTGCATAAAATCCCCATCTAGTGCCTACTCATCCAATATCTCCAGACTAGTTTCTGGCTTGTTATCTTTGTCAGTGAGGAGCCTTGGATCTGAGAGCACTGCACCTAGATCTTAGGGTCTAATGCAACCATCCAGCAGCCATCTTTTATCTCTATTTAACTACAAAACTATGAGAGTAAAATTGAAAACAATAATATTTTCAATCTAAGCTCAATAGCTTATATAGTCATATGGGTCTGAATTCAGTTCAGTACCTATACATTTTGGTGTCCTTGGGTCTTTAACAACCATAGCCACTACTATCCTATTAGGCATGATTGGTGTCAAACTACTAAACATCATATGATCATCATCTCTTATGCCAGCACATTATTGTTATTGAACAGTCAAAACTGTCCATGCAGTAGTGCCACTCTGTGCCATCCATTGTTTCTGGTTGTGACAAGGTGTTACTACTGTAAGGAGAGTTTTGCCTGTTTAATAACAGTTATGTGCTAGCATAAGAGATGGTGATATATTTAGAGAGTTAGACTTTGAATTTTTCTAAAAATATTTGTCAATTCAATGAGATATATAATTCAGCATACTTGCCCTGTAGAATTTGATGCAGAGGCAACCTCTGGTGTTGAAGATCCACAAATCATGGCTTAGTTTTATCACTTCCCAATGCTTGAACTTTTTATAAACTCTCAAACTTTAACTATTCAATTAATTGTTTTGATTGTAAAACTTCAGTTAATCATAGTTACAAATATTTTCTAGTTTTGATCTCATTAAAAAATATATTTTTGTCTTTGTTTCCATAAAATCCATTAGAAAGTAAAATGTGATAGTTTGCTTCATTAGCAGACATTTCAGTGTTCAGAAATCTGATTTGCATTTTATGCAGTGTGATTTGATGCATGTCAAATATTAGAGCATTAGTCCCTAACATTAAATCCAGTTTTATCACTTCTGTATGACAAACTTCTTACATATCCATAAGACAATAAAGCTATTTGATTAATCTAATAATTTTTTGTTTGTTTGTGGAAAAGATTTTCATTTTCCCCTTCTATTTTTCATTCATATATTATTAACTTAAGTAAAAGGAAAGATAAAACAATGTTTAAGTATCCCATTGTTAGATAAGTTTTATTAACCACTCTTTATAACAATTCTAAGAAAATAAGCAGTATTTACCAGAATTGCCAATTGCCAGTAAATGAACATTTGATAGATGACATCATTCTTTTACTATGTAGTTAAAAATATCTAAATATAACTATTTAGCAAACAATATTTATGGTAACTAGATGCTCATTTACCAAAGAAAGTTAAGTATACCTAGATACCCATTTACCAACCAATGTTAAGAATACCTTTCTAGATGCCAATTACCAATCAATATTAAGAGTAGTTAGAGACTCATTTACCAAACAATATTAAAAATAACTAGGTATCTACTTACCAATCAATAATAAGAGTAGATATCCAAACTGTGAAGCCTACTCACCCTGAATTTGAATCCAGTCTTTGGATATTCTATAAACCCTATGAGACTGTTTATCAACATATAAATTTGTACTCACTTTATAATAATTAAGATATCTCAAATAATACCACATAAACTGAGATCTTGATCTATATTATGTATTAATTTTTTAAGAATTTATTCTCTGTCCTATTTTGATTTTGTTTCTCTGTATCTAATAGCAATTGTAAAATTTCTTTAAGATTTGAAGAATTAATGTAAATAGGACCTATGTAAAAGTATTAAAATGGTTTAAACCTAATAAATCTCTCTGTTGCACCCCATATCAATATCTTGTGTGACTAGGTGCAGTGATAGACTGATGAAATTGAAGCAAAATATTTCTAGATTAAAGCTTAAGATGTCATCATTTCCTCAGATGTCACATGACCTTCAGAGTCATAATCAGTGCATGTTATGATGTTAATTTTTTTAATGTCATTGTGTAGTCTAATCATCTCATATAAATTTTTAAAAATATTTATTATAATTTGCCAATGACTTGTGTTTTATATTTTCATACTGGGGAAGTGCTTATAATTTTAATATCATTTTTGAAACCTAAAAATCTAGCGCAAAATGATAACATATTACTTCAAAGCTTCATTAAACATCTTTGAATATATTAGAGTAGAAATGCTTTATTATACTAGTGATTGTATTATACAACCCTTATATTTTATTTATTGTTAATATACCGAGTTATATGAACAATATAGATTATTTATATCAATTGTAACAATCATTTAAAATGACTAGATCCCAACTTATCTAATCCTGAAGAGTTAGCAGTTTTGTATGAAAAGGCTATATAATCTTGTTTTAAAAATTCACAGTTTTGTCCTCTTTTCCAATCTTTACTTCCAGAAGAAAAAAACCAAACACATATCATCTATAGCTGTAGCCAAACACAAATGATTCTGAAATATAAAAAAAATAATATATCAGAGAAGACAGCCAATCCCTGAATCACAAGTACATTTACTCGTACATCATATTAGTCCATTATTCTGTTTATTTGATATTTGGCAATACTGTTTTCTGATTTCTGCAGTAAACTTTTCTTTCTGAAAGAATTGAATATCTTATCTAATTGTATCCCTTCATTATTTTCTATCATCAACCATATCTTTAGAATATAAGCAATCAATATTGTGCCTTTTTAAAATGTCTTTAAAAGTACCTTGACAATGATAATGATCTGCATATCTCTAATATCAAGGAAGATATGGTTTTGTAGTAGTGAATTTTGCAGTATCACATCTAAAAAAACTTAAGAACATAATGATGATCTTAAGATTTTGCGATTATATTTTTAGAATTTAAGAAACAACTATAAATGAAAATTTTTTAATGCTTTTTATATTACTCAATTGAGAGTTCAAATGTCATTTCTACAAATCAACTTTCGTTTTAGATATGATTTTTACTATATTTCAGTATTCAACTTCTATTTATGTATGTCTAATTCATAAATGATGCCAGTTATTTATCCGTTACAAAACAAATCTATCAGGTGGACAACTATTTGTATTATAATCTTACATACTGCAATTACGAAATTTGATTTCGTAAAATCATATTTTTTATATAAATAAATATTTGTCGATAAAGATAATAATTTAAATATTTATTGGAATTTAATTACTGCAAAGGATTTTTAATGAAATTTAGATCCTAGCTTTTAAATCAATTAAGTCAAAATACCCATTATAATTATTTCAATTAATATAAGATATTTTGCTCCAAGATAAATAATATTATATAGCATAAGATTTTCTTAATATGTACATGCAATGCACTATATATAGCTTCTCCTTTATGAGAGTCTAGAATCTTTCAACCACCATGCCCAGAGAAACCTGTTAGCCATCTTACTTTCCCTTTCTATTCCTGATTCTAATTTTTCTTATATTCTTCTCTATCCTGCTCCATCCCATTTCTATAACATCATCTTTGTCCATCTAATGGCCTTATCTTTTTCCAAACCCAGCATAAAAACCAAGAACCCACTTTCTGTTTAATCAATTTGTTTATATTTCTGTTCCCACAACTTTATTATTTGTATCCTTTCTGCTTGTAAGAATTTACATTCAATGAGAAGACGTCTAATATTTTCCATGCTTTTCTTACATATAGAATAAATTCCCCACATTTCTCCATTTATTTGTATATTCCCTTGTTAAAAACAATGCTGTGCAAGCCTTAAACAGTAAACTACTTTACTGCTATTATCATAAATTACTCACATTAATATTCTATTTATTTCAATATGTATTTAAATGCTTTTTACTCTCCATAGTAGTTCTCCAACTCCCTATTTTTTATCAATGCATTTATTCTTCTATCTCATTTTTTGCCATTATAACACTCAACAATCCTCTTAACACAATCAACCCACCTTTTGTACAATTATAGTGCCATAAAGTCTTTATCCAAATCTTCTACATAGTGTACTACTTTCCTTACTCATCTTATTGCTTGTCTTTTACTCATAATCCAATGAAATACAATTTTGGCTATTCTCTTACTATCCATAAATTATAATTTACCAAAAATTTTTATTTTCCTTCTTGAATTGCCTTACTTTGCCATCAACACATATGAATCTATTACATATCTTCGTATTTTTTCTAAGTAATCTAACACCTTTTTACTAACACTTAATGCATCATTACCATAACTTAACTCTACTGCTGCAATTCTTTTTACATTATACAATAATTTCTTTATCAGTTCCTTTTTTTGCTTCATTTATTAATTTCTCCTCCCATTTATTCCAGACATTTCTCAGGTTACTTAAGATGATTCCCCAATAGTTGTAGTATTCACCACAATTAATTTTATATTCCTCAATAAAAATTCTTTTTTTTTTCCAGAATTTATCATCACTCTTCTTCACTAAATTTAATCCCCAATCTTATCCACCCATGTGCATATCTTCAGCATAACTTTAATAACTTTCCTACTTTTTGTGCACAAAAAGATATTCTCAGCAAATAAAAGGCCTGATAATATATATATCCTCCTTTGTCATCTATTAATGATATCTCTGTTCCTCTTCCTAGTCTTTTTATTGCTCTCTCTATATCTCTCAAATATAACAAAAACAAAATAGGTGACATAGAACATTATTGCCTTAGTCCCATCCCATTTTTAAAATACTAAAATCTCATTAAATTACACAATTTTAGTGTTTGAAAGTGTATAACAACTTTCCATAAATTATATTGATTATTTAATAAATTATCTGCCATATTTATAAAATATGCCTCTTTAATTTTTTTTTATCAGATCATTTTACATATGTAAAATAAAAACAATGTCAAATCAAAAACTTTTACAAATACAGATGTAAATCTATCCACTGATTATCACAAATTATTAAACAAAAGTCTGTGTTCATGCATTTTGTTTCAAGACACAATATAACTGGTCCCTTGGCACACCAGTTTATATATTTGATTACATTTGTTGATTTTATAAACAGCATTTTTCTTATTAATAGTTAATCTGTTAGTGTTTGATTCAAAATTAATAAACAAGAGAATTTATGAACATGAATTTTTGCATAATATATTGTGGTGTTCTGTGAAAAGATTTAAATTTCTATTTGTAGAACATTCAATTATTTGTAAGAGAAGTTTTTACTTTGACGGCACTTTATTTTACATAACACAATATATGTAAATGAGATATTTATATAGTGCAATGTATATAAATTGTAATAAACTAAAGATCAGCATTTCAAGCTAATGTACAAGTGCTTTTTTATGAATGTTAATAATAAATGAAAACTTTCATTTCCAACACAAGGTAAAGTTTTTGCAAAAGAATAGACATGGTAAAGGGTAATTTAAAGTGATTGGTTTATCTTCACGCTTTCATTTCCAGTGCTTAAGATTTGCCCATACTTAAACATTTGGGTTGAAAGAATAGGTGATTCATTCTATTCTTTCACAAAAACTTTATCTTGTGTTGGAAATGAAAGTATTCATTTATTATTAACATTCATAAAAAAGCACATGTTCATTAGCTTGAAATGCTGATCTTTAGTTTATAACACAATATAATTATGCTGATATACATAAATTATGGAAAGTTGGTCATTCACATGAGAATATTACTATTGTGTGACTGTAATGAGATTTTGTTTGTAAATTTTAACTGTAAAAATTCTGTTCTGGATGTCAGACATGCCATAAGCTAGTTATAACTACTATTGATTATTATATAATGGTAATTTGATTATGATAAAAATAATTTAACATTTTTTGCTTATGTAAATAAATCTCATCATTCCAATCAATACTTAAAATAAACCAATAAGATATTAGCAATCTATTAGATCAATACTTAGATAATTCCTAAATATTATCAATGTTGTCTTGACAACAGATTTCTGATATTCTATTAGTTACTTTTAAGTTCTAGGTTAGGGTATTATGATTTCTATATGATTAACAATGATCAATATACTTTCATGTTTATAATCATTAAAAACCAGTCAACACTTAGACAATCCTATATCAATAACAATCAACAATTTCAAACTGTTGTCAAGCCATCTCCTTTTATATGTATATAAATGTTTGTGCATTGAAATTAACGAATGCAACTATCTTTATATAATCAGAGTAACACTGCCTTCAGTAATTTATTGTAATATTGCAGACAGAGTCCAACTCTGGCTGTGTCAGATATTACAAGCTTATTAAATTAAAGTGAATTTAGAATGGGAAAATTATAATTATTTTTATCATATTTTCTTAATAAATATTGACTTATTTAGAGATTTTCATTCCTTAAATGATAACATGAGAATTCAAAAACATTTTTTTAAATAATAAGAACATGAATATAATTTTTAAGAGATATTTCTAAAAAAGAGAGAAAACTATAAAATGAAATAATATTTTTTTTATTCTCTATCTTCAGTAATTTTATCTAAAATGATTTAATTTTTTTTTTAAAAAAGTAATAAAATAAATAATTTGTTTTTTTCTTCAATAATTTATTGATTAGTTTTAACTCTTTAAATATGTAATAATAATAATAATAAGAAAGATAAATAAAATTTTATCTACTGTTGATCAGGTTTTTTTTTTAAAAAAATAAAATTTTAACATTTTCTTAACAAAATTTTGTTTTAATTAATTAATGCTTTTTTTTTCTATTTTACTATCTCTCTAAAATGAAAAGCAGTGTTGTTCAAAGTAAAGTGTAATTGAAGGACTATGCTGATTTTGGTGGTCAAGAAAAAGAAAAAAATATCTAAAAAGAAGTTTCAATAATTAGGATTAGAATTTTTTTAATTAAAAGAAAAAAGATGGTAAATAAATAAATAATCTTTTGTAAAAATACTCAATCAGTTATGGTTTAGTGCTATCATGTTTAAGATAATATGTGATTGGTTGGATACAGGATTGTTTCCAAAAATATGTGGAGGGAAGGCAGGTTAAAGCAATAAATTTCAATGTCTTGTGAGGAACTATATTATTCTTGATTAAGTTATTGAAAAAAGTAGTAACAGTAGTTCAGCTATGAAAAGAACAGTGAGAAATAGTTTTTAGTCTGAAGTAGGATTAGACTTGCTGCTAGTTTAAAAATGGTTTTTAAAATGGATTTGAATAAAATGTGCTAAATTTTAGGTAGAAGCCAAGTATCTCCTAGCCTCATCATGTAGCCTTTTCACTAAAATAAAATGTACAAGAGTGATACCTCTAGAGATATCCGAAACAAGCTCTGTTTCGACCAAAATGCATGACTATCTTGTTATGTATGTTAGCCTGACCTGAAAATTAGTACATTAAAAATTGATAAATTCAGCTTGTGTGAAACCTAAACTGCAAATTATTATATTGAAAAAAAAAATGGATAGATTCAGTTTGTGTAAAATCTAAAAATATATTGTAAAAATGGATAAATTTAACTGTGCTCATTACCTTAGAAATCTGTTTATGGAAAAGTTATCATAATAAAAATTTGAATCTACAAAAGGAAAACCTAATAAGAGAAGTTTTAGAAAAAAGAGGATTGTTTAAACTCAACAATGGAAGCAAAAATAAAAAAAAAACTCCGAAAATCACAACTATTGAAGAAGGACTCAAAAGAAAAAAAAATCATGTTAAAAAGTATTGTAGTGTGCACATCTACATTTACAAATAAGTTATATTTATATATATAAAGTGCACAACATTCAAAGAAAGATTATTATGCAGTAGGAAGATACAACTAAGTGATTATCATTCATCATTATTAGTGTGAGTTTGACATTTTTTCCTGCACTATAATTTATTATATAATCTTGGATTTAGAGATCATTATAAATTAATTTATCATCAATATTATATATAATCCCAAATAATTATTCTTTGCTTTATAATCATCTTACAGTTTTTTTATCTTAATAAATATTTTTTGCTTAAACAAATGTTCTACATGTTTCCAAATCTAATATTATGTTCTGACATTTTTTTTAAAAGTTTCTTAATGAATTTTGCAATAGAGCATGTCTAGTGATAGTGAAAGTTTTTCTCCTGCTCTTAACATGGGATTCAAATCTGAGCTAGATAAAACTTGGCAATTTCTTAGATTCCCAACAGGCTTACAATTTTTCTCTTGGATAGATATTCCATAGTCAACTTAGTAAAGCATTTATAATTACTTAGTAAATGGACATATAAGATAAAATAAGAATAAAAAAGATTATAACTTTTACCACTCACAATTTGGAAAATTTGTTGAGCAATGCCATTTTTTAGAAAGCCATTGAAGAAATTTTTAACCTTCAGTGAAATTTTTAAAGATTATTTGTTTCTTAATTATGTATTTATTAGTCACAGCTTATTCTTTGGTTTAAGCATATAGTTGCTAATATTTTGGGAAAATCATATGTAATGACTTCTAAAATCACTTTAAACATCAACACCTTTTCTGTGTTTGTCAAGGTAATACATATTTTTAAATACTATGCAAAAATAATTAGTATTTGTTGATGAACATAAATTTATATTTCAAATGATTATTAGAAATTAGCCATAATAAACCCTTCAGCATGTATATATATATTCACACATGCAAATATGCAAATTTATTTAAATCAGAGGCAAATTTAATTTATCTGTAAGTGAATATGCCAATATCTTTGCTAATTTTTTTCAATCATGCTTTGACAAAGTTACTTGTAATGAAAACCTGGCTTAGCATTTAATAAAATTATAAAGATATATATTTATATCAAACTTATCGAATCTCTCCACTGTAATATTATTTTATTATTTTACTATGTATAGATATGACGAAACATTTTTAATAAATGGAATTTCCATTTTTAAAATATAGTTAAAATTTCAAACCATATGTTGCCATGACAACAAACAATTGCGCAGGCTAAAATAATGGTATACTCTCTAATCTATTTTTAAACCAAGATCTTAAATAAGTTTATAGTGAGATCATTTACATAAATATGCTTGGGATTTCGAAATATGACATATTTTATCTGTTAAATCATTAAATTAGTACACCTGACTCATTCATTGTAGGGAGTCTTAATTTCAGATAATAATTAAAAAAAATTGTGTTACTTCAAATTCTCATAACTATATATGTTTATTGTCTTGCTATAAAACTTATTTAAGAACTTGATTAAAACCAAAAATGAATTCAGGTTTTTGTTAAAGATTAGCTTAGCCAATGTATTATCATTTTAATCATATCAACAAGTTTTAATTGATTATCCTTTTAAAATCATTGTGACTTGAAATTTTAACTAGATATAAATATTGAATTCCCATTTATTAAAAATATTTCATCTACTATTTAGCCCATTAAAACATTAAAACACGCACACTCTCTCACAAACACATCTCTCTCTTTATATACATAATACTAGGGGGCGATGTCTTCCAACTGTTGGTGCTGATTAAATTCTATCATTCCTTTGGTCGAATAAATAAAAAATTAAACACTGATTATGATTCTATTCTATTTTTTTATATTTAAACTATATTTAACATACACACGCTGCATTTTATTCTGTTTTATCAATTGGATCAGAACATATTTACTGTTGAAAAATAATTATTAATTGCTTTTTACTACAGATGCAGTGTTTCCGCTTAAAAGTTTTACTTTAGCCACACTTAATTGTTCATAATAAAGTATTGTTTACAGACCTGAGGAGAAATTTAAGTTCTATTTTTCCTGTGTTAATTAAATCCATAACTGTTATGTAAAATGCAAGATTTTTCTTTAACATATATTGAACTGCACAAGAGCAAGTTTACTGTTAAATAAATAATTATTGACATTTTCTTAGAATAATGTATTTTTAACTACCGGTGCTGTTTTATGCCAGATTTTTAATAGCAGTTTATTCTTTTTTAGAAGAATTGTCATTTCAGTTATTTATTAATAATTTACGTCTGGGATTTGATATATATTATTTCTGCTTCCGTTTCATTTATCATTTTATGGATATAGAATAGATAGGTTTAAATTATATGATACATAGACTTTAATTATAATAAAGTTTAAATATATCTATAATATGCATTGACCCCATACATAATAATCTTCATTTCTTAATCCTTTCTCCACTTTCTATATGTGTGCTTTTATTTTTATTTTAATTATTGATTCATTTACATAATGTATATTTTCATGCATTTTATTAAAGGCAATTATGAATACATTTAAAGTTTATATCTAAAGTTAGATGAAATGTAATAATTTCTAACCTTAAAAAATAATTAATATTCATTTTATCTTTACTAAATATGCTTGGTGTAACTATGTTCTTGCTCTGTAGCCACCTATGAAATTTTCAGTAATAGTTATGCAAGACTAATGACCAATAAAATACATAAAACACAATTAATAATAGATTATCAAATGATAGCTGTAATTTTTATGTAGCTTTGCTTGTCACATGGTAATCCAATATTTTATCACTGCATATATTTTGATTGTATACTTAAACCTATATAAAATGCCTAAATCATTTTATATTTGCTCTTTTAAGTAAACTCTTAATATTTGGAAGCATCTTGACTCAATCCAATCACTTTAAAGCTTTTCCATTCTTGACCTAAAGAATGGGAAATTGCAATGAAATAGACCTGCCATGAAGTTGAAAGAGTTTAATGTCCATGGAGTCAGCTATTCATATCCACAACACTTCAAAAATATTTCTACCCTTCTCACACACACCATATTTGTAGAAACTTTGCAAACTTTTAGAATACATTTTCAACTTTAAATATTCATCTAATGTATCTCTTTTAGAAATCCCAGCTATTTTAGACTTTTAACTTGTTCACTAATGTCAACAATACCTGTGCCTTTCCTCAACCAGAAATTTCACTTTCATTCCTTGCTACTCTCATCATACATCTTTCCATACTTTTTTTTACTAGCTGAAATTTCTATACTTCTCTTTCATTAAGCATCCAACTATCAATTATGTTAATCTTTGAATAAAAAAGAAACATTATTAAAAACATTTTTCTAATACAGAGACAATATTTTCTTTCAATATTAAATTACTTTTATCAGAAACATTTCATCTAAGTTTAATTTTTCAATTAGTTTCAACTATTATGTTTCTTTTTATATAAATAATTTAAACCAATATATATATATTGAAGACTTTTCCGGTCTGAAAAATTCACGCTTGCAATCTGATAGAAACGTTTTGCATAAACACTTGAGAGTCAGTGTTTAGATCTAGTTTCTATACTCTATCTCCCACTGAGGATAGCAAACCAGCTTGAAATCAGCTGATCTGGGAGTGAGCAAATGAAAGAGGTAGTTAATTTCTGACTCTTTTTTCGTTTATGTAAAACAAATCTTACACTTGTTCGGCGGTTTTGGTATAGCGCCATCTTTTGGACATATATATATATACATATATATATATATATATAAATTATTAATCAATGTCTGGTTTTGATTTTGATTTTAATAAAGTTAAAATTCTGTGTATTGAAAGAAATAATAATAAACGCAAAATTAAAGAAGCTATGTTAATAAAAAGTGAAAAGCAACAGTTGATAAATAGACAGACAGCCAATATAAAAATTAATGAATTGTGGGAAAATTGATGTATGACGTATTGCTTTTGTTTACATTTGTAATGGTTTTTTCTAATACAATTTGAGTCTAGTTGACAACGACTACATAGATAGTTGAAAGTACTTCTATTAAATTGGTATATATTTGTTTAAAATATTGTTACTGTATTAATTATTGTATTGTTTTGAATAATTATATATATATATATATATATATATATATATATATATATATATATATATATATATATGCTATATGTACATATGATGAAGCTAGTAAATACATATAATTAGACAAAGATATTAATTTACTTTAAATATAAGAATATTTATTTATTTTAGCTAAGTGCTTTCAAGAGACTTCTTGCTCTCATACTCATAGCTGCTGTTGTTGAAACTGCAGTTTAGAAAAGAAAATTTATGCAAAGTGATGCAAATAATTTATAACTGCCACTTTTGGGACAGGGCAAATCAGGCTTCTCTTCTATTAATAGACTTAGGATCACTTGCTATATAAAATGCTTCTCTAATCATGTGTTTAGCATCATGTCTTTTTGAGCAAATGATGTTGGCAGATGTGGGTTTAAATTTGTGGCCTGTTATTCTTTCATGCCCAAAAAAGATGGAATTGCCTTCTTGTTTGGTTTTGGTTTTATTGTATAGGTATTTGTGCTGAGCCACTCTGTTGACAATCTTGGTCCTAGTCTGGCAGTTAGATTGTGGGCAGATCATTTTGTACACAACATGAGGAGTGAGCTCAGGTGTGATTATATCCTTGGAATTATTTATAAGACTGTTTACATTCAGAGGTGAATGATATGTGATGATGAAGTCTTTAGATAGCTTATTGTTGAGACATTTGGCCAAGGTTGGATGTATGGTATCAGAATTCTTAGCTTATTATTCTTGATGTGGTTGTGGTTAATTTTGTGATGGAATTTATTGACTTTCCTGTTGATAGAAAATTTGTGAGTATCCTATTTTAATTAGATTAGGTGTGTATTGGTTAAGGTTGTGCCATTTGTCTGTTTCATATTTACATAACATATGATTTCTAAACAAAAATGAGGATAAGTCTACAAGGTTATGGAAGTAGGGTACATATGATGTTAACTGGCTTAACTGTCATAGTATAATCCAGATGATTGTGGTTTCTGCTTACCCTTATGTCCAGGTATTTGATCTGTTGTGTTTGGCTTTCAGCTTTGTGGGTGTAAGTAAGTTTAGAGATATTCTGGAGACTAGTGTGCAGTTCAGTAGTAATGTGGTCAGGGGATGTGATGAACATATCATCCACATATCTTTGGTATATGAGATGCAGAGTTGAACTGAAGAATCTTGGTAAGGTAAGCTTTTCATGATGGTTCACCACAATGCTAAAAATTATGCCACTAAGTGGTATACCCATTGGCCAATCATTGATCATTTTGAACCACTTATTCCTGAAGGTTGTGACTGTGTTCTGGTCAAGCCACTTTAGGAATTCGTAAATGAATTTGGTGCTTGTGTGTGGATAGTCACTGGTTATAAGTGCACCATTGATGATCTCAATGGATTGTATATGTAGTCAATGGATCCAAAGAGCTCTGTTATGTTGAGAGTTGCCAGTTTAAAGCTTGTGGGATGGTAGCTTGCTTGATTTTCTCAATGAATTCAAAGGATGAGTGAATGGTGTACTTACCAATAATATAAAAGATATTTATAATTATTATATTTTTATTTATTACTATCAATATTTCTTTTTGAATACTATTAAACATACTTTTTTTTAGTTCTATGTTCTTTGTTGTTATTCATACTCTTATAACATTTCCCGGAGCTTATTGCAAAGCAATCACATTATATGAAAAATCTAAATAATGAGTTTATTATGGCTGTTTTTTAAAGACATCTATTATCTAGTTGTTCCATTCTAAAATCTTTTTGTTTCAGTTATTATATGCTCCTGTCTTATTGCCTAGATCTATGGATTCAACTGCTGGTTGTGAATAGGCAATTGTTGTTTATGCACTATTTATTTGGAATAATAATGCCATAATAAGCGTTTTTATTTCTACAGTATCTAATATCTGCATTGTCAACTTTATTTGTTATTTTTACCTTGAATATTTTACCTATATCTATATACAATGACTGTTCTACTTTTAATATAACTATTATTACTATAGTTAAAAAATTCAAATCTCAGTCAATCCTATTCGTATATCAGTTCTGAACAATATTTTTTATATCTCTGTTGTTATGACAAATGATATAAAAAGACAGACTAAACTTACATGATTCTTCTTTCACTGAAATATATTTTGCTTGTCATGAAATGATATATAGCTTATAAACACCATTAAAATAAGTGTGAGATGATCCTTTGAAAATAAAAAAAAGTAAGACGTTTTATTACAAAGTTTATATTTTTAATAATAAGTTAATAAATTTTATCTTCAAAAATCCAAGCAAACAAATTTATGTGTTTTTTTTTTTTCAAAAATATATAAATTTTCATGATTGCAATTCAGAAACTTTCTTTATCACTGCATACTAATAATAGCAACAAATCATTTAATTTTTTAGTTTATACAATATATGATAAAACGAGAAGCTGATACTCTACTGACATCTATAGTGTGAGTAATCAGTGATCACAAGGTGGCATCAAATTTAAATCTTCATCCCCAGACCAGTATGTCTTGGAATTCTAAGCTGCATATTAAGCACTACAATTTAATAACCAATTGATCATTCCATCTTTCTATAGATTACATTGGAATAGAGGAAAGCTCTTGTTTTTATTATTTACTAGCATAGCATTTATTAGCATTTTAGTTATTTTTCTGAAGGTAACATAGTCACAAATGCACAAACTAGGCACATGTTCAATATTTCAAAAGCAAAACAAACAAAAAAAGCAGGAAGTGCCTCATTTAAGCAGATACCATATATATGTGTGAGTGAACTCTAATGCCTCTAACACACTACACACATATCTTAATTAAGTGAAAATTAAAGTATATTTGGGCTAGAGATAATCTCTAATTTAAACCCAGAAAGCTATTTTTTATTTTTTTAAATCCATTCAAGAACTTGGGTTTAAAGTAAAAGAGAATCCCTTTTACTTCAAAGATCTCCAACAAAAAAGCTTTTATAGGTTTATGAGACAAACTTGTTTAGTCTCAGAAATTGTTAATTAGTAGTAATTGATAATTTTTTAGTAACATCAAAAGTTAAAGTTTATCTCTATTTAATGAATATTATCTCATTTCTATTCATTATTATAATAATAATCCATATAAACATTTCATTAAACACATACAACTCTCTGGAAAACTTAAAAATATTATTTGTAGGATGTCAAGAAAGGTGCTACTCTTTCACATTCTCACACCTATAAAAATATCTTTCTGGGTTTAAATCCATATAAGAACTTGGGGTTGGAAGTAAAAGAGGACTTGCTTTACTTCAAAGATCCCCCCAAAAAAGAGCTATCATATGTTTATGAGAAAAACTTGATTAGCCTCAGGAATAATTAATTAGCAGTAATTTATAATTTTTTAATAACATCAAAAGTTAAAGTTTATCTCTACTTAATGGGTATTATTTCCTCATTTCCATTCATTATATATATATACTAAACAAAATACACTAGAATAATTCTACAATTGGGTATTATTTCCTCATTTCCATTCATTATATATATATACATACTAAACAAAATACACTAGAATAATTCTACAAAATTAAAAATGCCTATATAAAACTAAATAATAATTTATTTGCTAAAGCCAGCTTATGGCTTCTTCCGCCATCTTGAGTAGCAATACAACGTTAATATTTAAATCTCATTAAAATCATGCAACAGCATATTGTTAAAAGTAATCATGCTCATTACCTTTTATTTTATCAGAGTGTGTCCATGCATTCCTATTGTTTGTTATTTTATATATTATAACCATCTCACTCCTGGGTGCATAGATTGATAAATAAAATCTGTAGGGAAGTAAAATAATTTTTTTCTAAATTTTAATTTCACATGTACTAATTCAATTATAAAATCATGAAATTTGAGTGTAATTATATTAACATCAGTTAAAGTTCAAATAAAAACTTGAAAAAATATAAGCTTTTTCAAAACATTAGAGTGAATTTAGAAAACATTTTTATTGCTCTTAAAAATAACTTCAAAAATTAATTTTAGGTCATGAATACAATTATTGGTGATCCATATGAACCAGAAATAAAATCCATTATTTAATTTCAGCTTTTATAAAAAAAAAAATACAAAGCAAAATACACAATATAATTGGGCAACACCATTTTTTAAAAGTACTTTACCTTAATATAATATACTTTTTTTTTGCAGATTCATTACAATTTCTTTTTTTATTTTTAGATTTACTTAAAAAAGGATACAAAGAGACACATTTTAAATAAAAAGTAGTTAACATCTTAAAACTAATTTAAATGTGTATTTTCTAAGAGAACTTTCCTAATGAAATTTCAAAATTAAAAGATTATTTAAACCACTAAACATCACATGATCACTATCTCTTATACTAGCACATAATTGTTATTAAACAAGGCTAAACTCTCCATACTGTAGTGCCATCCTGTGCCAACCAGAATAATCAATGGATGCCAGAAGGCTTGTGCATAAAATCCCTATCTAGTGCCTACTCATCCAATATCTTCAGACTAGTTTCTGGTTTGCAGACCTCATCAGTGAGGAGCTTTGGATCTGAGAGCACTGCATCTAGATCTTAGGATCTAATGCAACCCTCCAGAAGCCACCTTTTAACTCTACTTAACCACAAACCATGAGAATGAAATTGAAAATACAAGAGCTTAGATTGAAAATATTGTGTTTTCAAATTTCATTCTCATGGTTTTGTAGTTAAATAGAGTTAAAAGGTGGCTGCTGAAGGGTTGCATTAGATCCTAGGTTCTAGGTGCAGTGCTCTCAGATCCAAGACTCCTCACTGATGAGGGCCACAAGCCAGAAACTAGTCTGGGGATATTGGATGAGTAGGCACTAGATAGGGATTTTATGCTCAAGCCTTCTGGCATCCATTGATTACTCTGGTTGGCACAGGGTGGCATTACTGTATGGAGAGTTTTGCCTTGTTTAAAAGATTACTTATTCTTTGATGAGTTGATTTGAATTAATTGCAGGATTGATCATGAATTAAATAGAGTTAGTAGATTAAAAAATTAAAACAATAGCTTTCTGCATTTGAGCTTAAAATATCTTTATTTTTAAATGTATATGTATGTACATAAGGTACATATATACATATTTTAATATTGCAAGTAAATCAAATTATATAACACATGACTTAATTTAATAAGCTTGTATTACAAATGGTATACAATGAGCTCATTATATAACATTTATAATACAAGCTTATCAAATTAAATCATGTGATATATGACTTGGATTTTCTTGCAATTGTAGTTTTGCTCTTAAGGCTTTGGCAATTTTATATTGCTAAAGCTATTAATATATGGTATATCTGAACTTAATTCAGTCTCATATGGCTATTTAAGTTAGATAGCTGGATTTGAAGACATATGGATGTCTGAAAATTACAGATTTTCTACTTAATAGTAAAGCATTAGATAAGGTGTTGGGTTGGATGTGGTACTTTAAATTTAATGCTTGAAAATCCTAGTGTCTCACTGAGGAAAGCCAAAAGCTAGAAACCAGTCTGTGGATAGAGATATTCTGAAAAGCTTGTTAAGAGCTATTGACATGCTCATTATATAATATTTTAGTATCTATAATATATATATATATATATATATATATATATATATATATATATATATAATGTGTTCATTAAAATGCATATTTTAAGTGATTTACTATTATCCATGAATTTTAAATATCTATCATAAATCTTGGAATCAAATCCAATGAATACAGAGTAACTTCCATAATTTCTAAAGTTAAATATTTTGTTCTCTTGTGTCACTTGAATTTACAAATATATTCTTCACTCTTTTGTGACATTTCTTGTAACATTTTTCATGTTATTTTTGTCTTACTTACATTTTACATATATTTTCATAACCTTTTTTACATCAATGCATACACTATTAAATTATTATTCTTGTCTCACTTAGATTTTTTACATCTGTCTTTTTTATAACCTTTTTTACATCAGTGCATGTGCTATTTAAATTATAACTACATTCTCTCTGCTGACAGTTCTTCCATTTGCTTTATATTTGCTGATTTATTGATGGGTTGATTCATTTTATATAATTTTGACCTACTGATCATTTATTTTGTCCTTTAACTGTCAACATTTACTAGAAAGGTATAGTATTTTTCCATTCTGTTTGATTCACAATAAAATATAATTTCAAAATATGATTAAGAAATAAGTACCAGCTATTCCAATTCACCAGAGGCAGCTCATCTAACCACCTAGACATCTTCTAACAACATTCCTACCTAATTTATAACTCTCGTAAATCGGCTTTATTTTATAATATATACTCCTATTTATAAATGACCATATCTAACATTTATTTATATGGTGATGATAATTAACTATTCTATGCAGCATATATCTGCTGTGTGTGATCTAATTTATTATATTTTATGCAACATTATGATCTCTGTTTCAGAGCCTAGAATAATTTTAATTATTTTATAGGTTTTATAGAATCATTGTATCATTTTATTTCTATATGAACAGAAAAGTAACAATCATTTGATTCATTTATAGAATACAACTTGATATAATCAGCCTTAGTTGCATATCCAAATATATTAGAATCTAAGGGTTTATGGCTTCTCTTGGGCAAGCAAATATACCAGTTGGGATAGAGGGTGGTATTTATGTCCGACTAGGGTCACCAAATACACAAAATAGGCTAAAGGTTTTACTCCAACTCAAGGTACACAGCCCCATTTGAGTGCCAAAATACACCAGAGAAGATTCAAACCTTGGGCTTTAAGTAGAATTCATTTGTACAAACACGTTTAATATACTGATTAACTACATCTCTCACTATAATTTTTCTAATATTTAACCTCTAAATCACATGATGATGAAAGATATTAATGAGAACAAGCCATTTTAAACATTTTGGAATTTTTATCATAACATGTTAAATTAACCCTCATTAACATTATCATTGTTTAAAATAAAATTAAATGCACATTGTTTTTATAAGCTGGAATTTACAGAGTTTAAATCCATGTACCATAATATACTGGTACAATATATATATATATATATTATACCTAGCCCTTTACACGTCGTCTCGTAAATTTTATAAAAACATTATTTATATAAAATCAATAAAATGTTTAATGTTTATAATGATGACTCGATCAGAACTTTGTACCTCCCTCTTACACAAAATCCTATCACGGGCTGTCAGTACCTCGGGTAGAGTAATCAATATCATTTGCAAACATTTGCCAATAACATTAACACTCGTTTACTAGATTACATATTAGCCAATCAAACTTTTTATTTATTTAAAGGAAAAATCCAATGGGTGCCAGCCGACCTTTGTCGACAAGTCTGCTTGACCAATACGATCTAGTACCCGCTCCCGCTAGCTCAGCTACAACAATCAATTAAATATAATCCGCCTACCTAAAAAATCAATTTATGAATCTTTCTCTGCGCTAAATTTCTCGCTTTCTCTTTTTCTTTTATTTAATTATTTAATTTAAATCTAATTTAAGTAATCACTAACCCATGAAGTCTCCATTTATGCTATTACACTTCGTTTGGTCTTATAATATAATTAATTACACTTTCGCTCAAGTTCAGATAATATTTAATACAATCAAAATTTCATATTATAAATACATAAAAAAAATAATTATACACACAGTCACAATAAAATCTCTGGGTAATGGAGCTAAAGACAACTAATAATTATTGTTCGTACCATAAAGTTCAGAGTTTATTATTCCATTTATTATTACGGCTTTTAATTAGTGAATTAGAAATTGAAATAAACATTACCCAGCTTTCTCCCTTATGCACGGTTCCGAGCGTTGCTTCTGATAGTATTTCATTCGGTCAGTTAGCGCTAACTCTTTGCAATCCTTTTCCCAATGTCATTGGGATCCTGTGGGCTCCACATGGACACTCCGTCTCCTTCTTGTTTTACGCGACCATGATCGACATTTGAACTGTTTGCTGTTGGTATTGCGGGAAGGATTCGGCCGGCTGTTCACACGATGGGTTTAACAGTGCAGCATTATGTTTAACTTGAGATGTATATTAATATTCAATGCTCTTGATCTATAAAAATAATTTTAATTAATAATACAATAGAAAATTCGCCCTTTTATATTTTACGGTCCTTATCGTGCAGATTCAATCTACAATACGTAACTAATCCTCTGGTGTTTCAGTTATGGTCCGTTCTGACTTTCTGGTGTTTGCATTGGTCATTTAATTTCTTTGTACTCTCTGCTAGAGTTATTTCAATTTCTTTATTCCAATTTCTTTGTTAGAGTTATTTCAATTTCTTTGTTAGAATTATTTCAATTTCTTTGTTAAAGTTATTTTCAATTTCTTTGTTAGAGTTATTTCAATTTCTTTGTTAAAGTTATTTTCACTAACTAGCCATTTAATGGAAATTTCTTATGTTCGTCATTAGCTCCCATTGTTCACTACATTCCTTTGATTACATATATTTTTCCCTTTCTTTTTTTTTTTTTTTTATTATAATTATAAGACAAAACGAAATCCACCTTGTTTTTTTTTTTCTTAAAGCAATCTTAAATCAAATTTTAGTTCTTTAGGTTTTATTTAAATACGATTCAAAATTATATCTTATAAAACTGTCTAATTTATGCTTTTAACGATAAACCTGTCTATGAGGGAAAAAAATCCTTTTATTCTTATTTTACCCTACAAGACCTTTTATTTTTATTAAATATTTACACAAATTGTTTATCAATTTATATATTTTTTTCAAAATTATGTGTAACTCCGTAGAAAGCACACTCCTTCCTGATGTATCTCGGTACATTTCTCCGTCCCCCCTTTTTGAAACTAAAATATCAATATGAAGGTTTTAGTTTCAACATTTAACTTTATTCTTACTATACATTCCCCTTGATTTATTTTGATGGAAGTTCGTCCTCTCTTATTCTCGTGTGTCCGTGTTACTCGTTAAGTTTGCGGTCCCGTTATACCTATTTATTCATCATTTTTTTTTATTTATTTATGCTCGATCAGGTGGTTCTCCCTTCTTGCCATGTGGGTCGTTGTACCCATCCCATCTCCTATATCGATCTGGAGGTTCCCTAGCTAGATTGCCATAATCAATCTGTGTTAGAAATTCCGCCATTTCCTCCACTGACCGTCCGTCTTTACTTAACATTAGTTGTTGTATGTTTGGCAGCATATTATTGCGTAGTGTTCTGATTATCTGACCATCTGACATAGGGAATGCTGTCAATGCCTTAAGTTTTGACACTTGTCGGTAAAAGAATTTCGCATACGTCTCTCCCCGCGCACTTGAATATCTCTTGTGGGATATCTTATACAGGATTCTGTTTTGCCTAGCCTCATTCCAAAATGCCCTTAACATAGCCCATCTGTATTCTCCGAAGGTCTGCGGTTTCTCGTCCAAGGTGTGCCACCAATCACATGCCGTCTCTTGGAGGTAACTACTGGCCACCGCAACCTTGTCCTCTTCTGGTAAACTTTTACTATGGAACATATTATTCAGGCTTTCTAAGTGTTTCAGCAGGTTTTCTCCTACCTCCGCTTTGAATACCGCAATGGCAAACTGCTTCTCCATAAATCTACTCGTCTGTTCACTGTATCTACTCTCAATCTTAAACTCCTCATACTTCTGTTCTACCTGTCTTATTTTCTGCCCTGTGTCCCCCACTATGTCTTTACATATCTCCTTTACTTTAGTTTTGATATTCTTGGTGGTCTCTATTTCATTCTCTAAGTTCCCTAATTCCTGTCGCGTCGTTTCCTGGCTACTTATTAAGTCTTGACATATCTCTTCCATGCGTACTATTCTCTCTTCTAGCTGGCTTTTCCTTATACTGCTTGACTCTTCCCTCACTTCTATATTTTCTTTTAATTCTAACATTTCGTACCTTTCTTCTTCTACACCCTTTTTCATTACTCCTATCACTTCCTCGTATGCGTCCATTCTTGCTGTCAACTCCTGTTTCATTTCTCTCATCTCTGTCCTAAGTTCATTTATTTCCTGCTTCATTTCTTGTTGATTTTGTTTGATGTCTTTACGTATCTCTTTCATCATGTTCATCAAAATTTGGAATGCGCTTTCTTCCACTATTTGCGGATTTTTAAAAAAAATCGGGCTTACTTCTGGCGTTGCCCTCCCGTCATTTCCACTTTCATCCATTTTTTTCTTTTTAATAATAATAATAAACTTACGTACGTACAACCAAAACCTAACCTTCCCAGTTCCCCCCCCTTTTTTTTTTTCATACTAAAATTCCCCGGAGTGTCCCTATGCCTCCACGTCTTATATAATTGCAAAATCACCTTTACAGTTGCGCTGCTATACCATTTTCTAATCCTACTATCAAGCTCCCTCTCGCTTCTTTTTACTAGCTATCACTTCTGTCACTCATACATGACTCTGGCCACACCGCTTAAGACGTCCAGTCATGACTCACATCGGTTCTGCCATTCAAAACGTTTAGTTTCATTCCACGTTGACGCGCCATTTATACCTAGCCCTTTACATGTCGTCTCGTAAATTTTATAAAAACATTATTTATATAAAATCAATAAAATGTTTAATGTTTATAATGACAACTCGATCAGAACTTTGTACCTCCCTCTTACACAAAATCCTATCACGGGGCTGTCGGTACCTCGGGTAGAGTAATCAATATCATTTGCAAACATTTGCCAATAACATTAACACTCGTTTACTAGATTACATATTAGCCAATCAAACTTTTTATTTATTTAAAGGAAAAAATCCAATGAGGCCAGCCGACCTTTGTCGACAAGTCTGTTGACCAATACGATCTAGTACCCGCTCCCGCTAGCTCAGCTACAACAATCAATTAAATATAATCCGCCTACCTAAAAAATCAATTTATGAATCTTTCTCTGCGCTAAATTTCTCGCTTTCTCTTTTTCTTTTATTTAATTATTTAATTTAAATCTAATTTAAGTAATCACTAACCCATGAAGTCTCCATTTATGCTATTACACTTCGTTTGGTCTTATAATATAATTAATTACACTTTCGTTCAAGTTCAGATAATATTTAATACAATCAAAATTTCATATTATAAATACATAAAAAAAATAATTATACACACAGTCACAATAAAATCTCTGGGTAATGGAGCTAAAGACAACTAATAATTATTGTTCGTACCATAAAGTTCAGAGTTTATTATTCCATTTATTATTACGGCTTTTAATTAGTGAATTAGAAATTGAAATAAACATTACCTAGCTTTCTCCCTTATGAGATCGGAAGAGCGTCGTGTTCTGACTAGAGTGTCATTCGGTCAGTTAGCGCTAACTCTTTGCAACCCTTTTCCCGATGTCATTGGGATCCTGTGGGCTCCACGTGGACACTCCATCTCCTTCTTGTTTTACGTGACCATGATCGACATTTGAACTGTTTGCTGTTGGTATTGCGGGAAGGATTCGGCCGGCTGTTCACACGATGGGTTTAACAGTGCAGCATTATGTTTAACTTGAGACGTATATTAATATTCAACGCTCTCAATCTATAAAAATAATTTTAATTAATAATACAATAGAAAATTCGCCCTTTTATATTTTACGGTCCTTATCTTGCGGATTCAATCTACAATACGTAACTAATCCTCTGGTGTTTCAGTTATGGTCCGTTCTGACTTTCTGGTGTTTGCATTGGTCATTTAATTTCTTTGTACTCTCTGCTAGAGTTATTTCAATTTCTTTATTCCAATTTCTTTGTTAGAGTTATTTCAATTTCTTTGTTAGAATTATTTCAATTTCTTTGTTAAAGTTATTTTCAATTTCTTTGTTAGAGTTATTTCAATTTCTTTGTTAAAGTTATTTTCACTAACTAGCCATTTAATGGAAATTTCTTATGTTCGTCATTAGCTCCCATTGTTCACAACATTCCTTTGATTACATATATTTTTCCCTTTCTTTTTTTTTTTTTTTATTATAATTATAAGACAAAACGAATTCCACCTTGTTTTTTTTTTTTCTTAAAGCAATCTTAAATCAAATTTTAGTTCTTTAGGTTTTATTTAAATATGATTCAAAATTATATCTTATAAAACTGTCTAATTTATGCTTTTAACGATAAACCTGTCTATGAGAAAAAAAAATCCTTTTATTCTTATTTTACCCTACAAGACCTTTTATTTTTATTAAATATTTACACAAATCGTTTATCAATTTATATTTTTTTTTCAAAATTATGTGTAACTCCGTAGAAAGCACACTCCTTCCTGATGTATCTCGGTACAATATATATATATATATATTTTGGTGCTTGTCAAGTCCTATTTAAATTGTCAATTATATAAAATTTTAATTGGTAATAATTAAATAATAGCTATTCAATATTAAATAGGTATATTACATAAGTGGTGAGTTATCATAATTGATAAAATATATTATAAAAATAAGTAGATTTTAGTCAACAAATCCACTGAGAGTGATAAAGAATTGGACTGTCCAAACATGTGTAATAGATCCTCTGCAAAATTGTGCATAAGACTTTATATGCAGTCTGTCAGATAGACTAATTTTCAATAATATTGCAATAATAATTTATTAGGGTTATAGTTAAATTAAAAGTACAGAAATATTTAGTATTTATTATTATTAAATAATAATCAAAAAAGAGTTAAAGTTATAGCTGTTCTAAATTAATCTTTATAATTAATTATCAGGCATATTTTTATTGCGATTTAAAGTAATTTTGAACAGCTTAATTAGTTATCACTTATGCTTATAGATTGAGAATTATTAATTGTATGTTAATGTATGCACATACAATGATTTAATTGGTTTGTTAATTTGTACAATAATTCTCTCTGATGAAAGTTTATAAATTGACTAACATAGATCAACTAGAGATTTGAAGAACAACAGAAGAAAACAAATAGGAAGAATAGGAAAACTTAAAAACAAAATAGAAAAATTAAATTAACAAAGAACAGAGAAGCAGAAAATTATTAAAAAGTAAAATTGAATTTGAATTGAGTTAAAAATGGAATTGAACTGTATTTTAACTTGCAAACTAAATGAGCAGAAACTTCATTTGGTCTTCATACATGAAACACATCGCTGCTGTCAATGGAAAGTTATAAAAAGTTCACATTTAAAACTGGTAGACGTATTGGAAGAAAAAGCTCATCAAAATGGCAAAATTTGTAAGCTTGAAATTTCACTTTTGTTTTATAATTATTTTAATTATTATATTCACTGTGTGCATTATACAAATAATTATGACTTATTCAGGACAGTAGGAATAAAGAAAATAAAATTATTTTGTACTTTTTTCTTTCATGTGTCATAGCAGCAGCCGGGAAGCGAACCTGCTAACCTGGGACAACTGCTTGTAAGACAGCTGTGTTGACCTCTTGACCACCAGTGCTTGACTATTTTGTACTTTTTTTCAGAATGAATTTAAGAATAAGCAGAACTATGATAAATATTGAAGATCTATTGCTGTTTTTGAATTTATAAAGCACTTGTGATATGTTTAAACTGATGTGAAATATTATATTAATGCTAACTATAACTATTGCAATTTTATTATGCTATATTAATTTCATTATGTGAAGAAAATAAATTAAAAAGAAAGAGAAAAATGTTATATTGCTAGTAAATAAAATTAGAGTAATAACTTATACCTATCTAATAAAATAATATAAATGATGACACTAAATTATAAAAGTTTACAAAATATTTATTGAGATTTTTAATATGAAGTATTCTCAATATTGTCTTAGAACTTATGTTAGGGCAAGGCTGAACTTATAACTTCCAGTAAGAAGTGGAATTGATATGTTTATTAAACTAAGTTGTAGAATTTGTTTAAAAGTGAATCAAATATCAACTTAAATTTTGATATATTAATTATTGTGATAATCATATTGTGGGTCGGATTTCTGATGTGTTAATTATTAAATATTGTCATTGGTCAATAAAGTATATGAAATACATATGCATAATGTAAATAAGAATCAATGTTTGTCTTCAACTTTTTTTTTGCATATGTCATAGCATTGGCTGGGACGCGAACCCACAACCGTCTGCAACCACCTACTTGCTTGCAAGGCAGCTGCGATGACCTCTTGGCTAACAATGCTTGACTTCTTTTTACTACCTGGAATAACAAAGTGCTCAAGTTAACAGATGGAACTATGATTGCTTATAGATCCAGAAACATATTAGAATTACAGTTTAAATTGATAAGAAAAAATTTGAAATACACCTCTGTGGGAAAGAATATTTACAATCATACCATGCTGAAGATTTTAAATGTTGCAACCAAGAATTCATTCTCTTAGCTTCACAAGAAGTAATGTGAAACAAGAAGTTTATATAGTGATTTTTATTCTCATTAATATTCTATGTTTTTATCTTATAATATTATATACATTGTTATTGCAAGTATACAGATTGGTTTGTGATAAAAATAAAATGCATGATAAATGCAAATTTGATTAAATAAAAAAAAGGTAATCTTACCTGAACACTAAATATCACATGATCACCATTTCTTATGCTTGCTCAAACTGTTAAAATGGGCAAAACTCTCCATACAGTAGGGTCACTCAGTGCAAAGCAGTGTAATCAATGGATGCAAGAAGGTTTGTGCATAAAATCCCTATTTAGAGCATACCCATCCAACAATATCCCCAGACTAATTTCTACCTTGTGGCCTTCATCAGTGAGGAGCCTTGGATCTGACAGCACTGCACCTAGATCTTAGGATCTAATGCAACCCTGTAGCAGCCACCTTTTATTTCTACTTAACTACAAAACTATGAATCTAAATTGAAAACATATTATCCAAGCTCATTAGCTTGTAGTCATATAGATCTGAATTCAGTTCAGTACCCTAACATTCTGGTGTCTTTGGTTCTTTAATAACAATAGCCCCACTATGGTATTAAACCACTAAACATCACATGATTATCTTTTCTTATGCTTGCTCAAACTGTTAAAACAGGCAAAACTCTTTATACAATAGTGCCACTGACTGCAAGCTAGGATAATCAATGGATGCAAGAGGGTTTGTACATAAAATCCCTATCTAGTACCTACTCATCCAATATCCCAAACTAATGAGACCTATATAACTATAAGCTAATGAGGTTGGATTGAAAATATTATGGTTTTTTTAATTTTAGACTCATAGTTTTGTAGTTAAGTAGAGATAAAAAGTGGCAGCTAAAGTGTTAGATCCTAATATCTAAGTGCAGTGCTCTCAGACCCAAGGCTATTCACTTACGAAGGTCATAAACTAGAAACTAATCTGGGAATATTGGATGAGTAGGCACTATATAGGAATTTTATGCACAAACCTCACATCTATTGATTAGTCTGGCTTGCACTGAGTGGCATTACTGTATGGAGAGTTTTGCATGTTTTAATCTTATTTGTTGTAAACTTCGTTCATATGTAAAACTATGAACACAGATAAGAACTATTACAGTTTATTCTTAATATTTTTCTTTCTAGGATAAAAGCTACAATTGTTGGATAATAATGTTAAATGGGTAGTATATAATTTTGGTTAATTTAGATGCATTAAATACGATATTTTTATATGTAATATGTAACTAATTAATAATTAATGACAGTTATAGTTATGAGTGATTGTCAAATTGATAATGATAGTTATAAATTGTATGTGTTAAATAGTAATATATTCCAGTTTGCTAGTGACTATATCTTTGTGGGAAGTGATATTAGTATTAATTTTATCTGTTATAATGTTGAATAATTATAATGATAAGTGTATAATATTTTAGAATATGTGATAGGTCCATGTTGCATCACATCAGGTGAACTTATTTTCTTTCTCTGAGTGATGATATAAATGACCATCATGGTGAATCATGAATGATGCCCATCAAACTCTGAACAGATTAAGGCCATACCTTTGTAATGTATTTATCTAGTTATTAAATAAGAAACTAATCATCCCCTCCTTTTTTTCATATCTCTAAAAGTGATCCAGAAGTGACACCAAGATTCCAAACTATGAGTTGGTGTAGTTGTTAAACCAAGGATTGATTGCCCTTCCTTTTATATCCCCAGATGCTCCAAAAGTGACTCCAGGATTACAGACCATATGCACTAGTGAGATGACCATGGTCCAGGTTGTTAGTTTGTTCTCTTTGCCTTAGCTCAATCCACTATATCTTTGGATATATTATATATTTTATTAGATTCATATTTCTAAGTTCTAATGGTTTGGTATCGATAAGAGTAAAATCATTTCTGAAATATGCTATTTGAGAATGTAGATTGTACTTAACACTGAGCAAAATGATAATAAAAGATAATCTTAATTAAAAATTATTTTATAGTAGATTGTTATTTAATGCCTATTTATTCTAGATTATCCCATGCATATCACTAAGCTATGATGTTTATCATTTAAATCCAATTTATTTTAAAATGCTAATATTTTTCCTTAATGTTAAAAGGTCCATGTAATAAAAGAGGCCTATAATGTGAAACTAATAATTAAAAAGATAAAAAAATAATAGCCTTGACTCTTAAAGCAGAGTTGGCTGTTTAGTAGCCTAAATAAATGGATTAAAGCAAGAAGTCAATAGTTTCTAGTATTATATTCTAAGTATATTTATTGTATTATCTTATGAGATAATATTGGTAGTTTATTAACCATTGAATAAAGGTTTTGAAATATATATTGCCTGTGTTTATTTAAAGTAGATAAGTTCTTAGAACCATTCTATTAATAGATAGGCAAAATATGAAATGTAAAGTAAGCTAAATAAACTCAATGTGAGTAATAAATTTAAGTAGCTAACAAATTAAAAGGTAATAATTTATTAAATGTATTGAATAGATCCGAGGATACCTTTTCTTAATCTTTTAAAGATATAATAAAATCTTGTTTTATGTAAATTTCTATTCACATTTGTTCAAGATTATATATATTTTCTTTGTTTGTTATTAGTATATTCACAAAGCTTGTAAATAATGTAAATAAATTTTGTTGAAAGAATATTTAATTGTCTGTGGCCTTATTGCTAATCACTATCCATATCGTTATTGCTATCAACATATTATTTTTCTTGTTGTCATAAAAATCATCATCAATCAATATAATAGATTCTATTTTGCATTAGCATATTTAAAATTAATTTTAATAAGTTATCATAAATAGGGTCATAAAGCTTTATGACTTAATGATCAAAACATTGTTAATCTTAAGCGCATGTATTATTTTTAAATAGTGTTTTAAAGATGAAATATCTAGTTTTAGAATAACCTTTTTATCTAAATCATTAGATACATCATCCACTGATTGTATTTACTTTATTAAGAAGTTATTAAGGTTTCATAAAATTTAAAGTTCATTTTATTGTTAGCATTGAAATTGTCACATATTCTTTACTAATTCCATTTTGCTTTATGAGCTATCCTTGCTTGTTATATTTGGGTAGTGAAAAATCCCTCTCGCTGATCCAAATATATCTTTTAAATTAGTAACATTCGAATTATTGAACTCTGAGAAAAGTAAATTATTAATTAATAGTCTCAATTTTGAATCTATTGTAATTTTTCATTTCTTAAGTTATTTATTATCTTATGTTTATTCCTTTGTTTGATTGATTTAGTAAAAGTTTTAAGATGTAAATTTCTTTTGTAGTTTAAAATTTGTAATCTATTTTAATTTAGTGGTCAGATATTTTGTTTCAGTCAAGCTTAGAACCCTTGCTTTATATCATAATTATCTTGCTGTTGTTGACATAATATTAGTTTTATAATTCCGGATCTCATTCCTCATCATCAACATTGTTATCATATCTCATCCATATTTTTCTTTCTTTCATTTTTCATTCTCATTTCATTTTAAGTCATTATCATGATTCATTCATCATTGACCTCTATTCTCTCACCACCTTAATAATTCATCACCCTGACACATTTTCTTATTCTTTTCCTCATCCTTAAGTTCATTCATTTTCACTAATTAATTATTATTTGTCTTTCATCATCCATTTAACTGCCTACATCTTACCCATTAATCATGCAACTCATAATTTGAATTTAATATTCATTTCATAGACTTGGTTATTAACTATTTATTTGTATAGCAACCAGTCTTGTAATATTTTTCCTCTGGATCTTAAAGTTAATTTTAATTAATGTTTAATATTGGAGGTTATTATTTTCATGTACAGTTTGTGACTTCTCCCCTTAGTTTTGCTCATGTATACACTAGCCAAATTTATCTCTAATATTCTGTTTTGTAATTATGACTATTTGCTATAAGAGATGTAGGGCTGATATAAGGTAGTATAGGAATTGGTAGTCCTTTGTAGTCTCTTTATGTTTATTCATGCTCATGTTACCCAAGTCAGCTTCTAATATATTTATTATTGTTATTTGTTGATGGTTAAGGTTGATATGATATAGTATAAGATAAAGATTGATGGTGCTTTGTGATCTTTTATTAGATTACGGATTCATGCTAGCTGAGTTTTACTTCTTGGATTTGATCATGTTCAGGCTGAGACAAATTTGTTGATGGTGTGTGTTGTATTAAATGTTTATATGGATAGTATTATATAGATATGTGGAGATAGCATCTATTAAATAGAGAAATATTTTAACTTTTTATGTTACTAACAAACTATCAATTATTACTAATTGACAAATTCCTGAGGCAAAGCAAGTTTTTTTTTTATAATAGATTTTTTGTTGGATATCTTTAAAGCAAAAGAGATCTTCTTTTATTTTAAACCCAAGTTCTTATAAAGGATTTAAACCCAGAAAGGTATTAATTATAAATGTGCTAAAGGGTTTCTCTATTTAATGGTTACTATCTATCTATCTATCTATCTATCTATCTATCTATCTATCTATCTATCTATCTATCTATCTATCTATCTATCTATCTATCTATCTATCTATCTATCTATCTATCTATCTATCTATCTATCTATCTATCTATCTATCTATCTATCTATCTATCTATCTATCTATCTATCTATCTATCTATCTATCTATCTATCTATCTATCTATCTATCTATCTATCTATCTATCTATCTATCTATCTATCTATCTATCTATCTATCTATCTATCTGTCTATCTGTCTATCTGTCTATCTGTCTATCTGTCTATCTGTCTATCTGTCTACCTGTCTACCTGTCTACCTGTCTACCTATCTATCTATCTATCTATCTATCTATCTATCTATCTATCTATCTATCTATCTATCTATCTATCTATCTATCTATCTATCTATCTATCTACCTATCTATCTACCTACCTACCTACCTACCTACCTACCTACCTACCTACCAACCTATCTACCTACCTACCTACCTACCTACCTACCAACCTATCTACCTACCTACCTACCTACAGTATGCATATTAATATTATTTATTTTTATCCAGTATAGAAATTTATTAAAAAATATATAATTTTATATATAATGTTTAATGAAAAATCAGTTATGTTACCCTATATAAAATTATAAATTTCTATACATTTGTTTAGAGGGTATAAAATAGACTAAACATTAAAAACAGAAGATTGATTAAGGAAATTAGAGGTAGAAAGAAAAACTGGATTCGGCATATATTAAGAAGAAAGAATGGTTTAATGAATGATATTTTGGAGAAAATGTGAATGAAAACAAAAAGAAAAGATGGAAAAGGTTGATCTTGTTGGGTGATATGTTGGGTAATACAAGAGCTAAGAAGAGATAAAAAAATTGAAGATCTGCACAATAAAAAAAAAACAGACTGGAAAAAGGTGAGCTTGATATGTGACTACTTTGTGGAAATATCCATAGGATAGCAATACTATTGACTGAAAGATTTATATCTGTATCATAAATAACAATAATAAAATGAAGTTAGAAAAAATACTAGTTTTAAAATTAATAAACTCACACATACAAAAAAACTAGCAATAAACCAAACTAGTGATGGTGAATAGCAAAATAGATACTTTCTGACAATAATAAATGGCTAATAGAATTGATTATAAATCTTCTAAATGAAACAAAATCCAGGATATTTTGAGAGAGTTTCCCAGAAAAAATTTCCAAATCTATTAAGTCGAACCTAAGTCACAGGTACAAAAGATAAAGATACTAAAAATTTCACTATATATTTCATCTTTCAAAAAATGTATATGTGTATTGTTTCTGTATGATGTGTATATTTGTTAAGTATTTTTAAAAATGCATACTTCACATTCATTATTCAGGCGTATTAAAATAAAAACAGAAGAATATTCTACTTAAATATATTTAAAATTATCTGAAATCCAGATTACACATTTTACATTTACAGTTTTTAGGTATTTTTCAATTTCACAATTTTTTAATCATTATTTATACTTAGCTAAGCTTTGCAGTTTTTAGTGTTTATTTCTATCAATTATTAATAGTATAAGAAAAAAAAAACAATATGTATATATACATATGGATGTAATAAATAAATAATAATTGTACTGTAGAAATTTACTTAATTAAACAGATAATAAATTTATATCACAACTATCACCTGCCACTATACAAACTACAGACAATTATCTTTCTCTATAAGATACAAAAAAGAGCAAAAAAGAGAAGTGTAAAAGTTAGAGAAATTATAAAAATTACAATACTAAAATATATCCTTCTTATTTAAATATATTTAGTAAGAGAGTAAATAATACATGTTAATATTTATTGTAATGACCATATGATGGTAATAATTTATATAATTGAGAATTATTATAGGGAAGTTTGATAAAGTTGAATGGTTGTATTTAAATATTATTATGCTACAGGTATGTTAGGCTTTATATAACAAAATGTCTTCTATACAAACAAATGATTAATTTTTACTTTGATTCATATGACAAGAATTTTTCATAATTTATCATTAGGTTGAAGATGATTACACCATATAAAGAACATACCGACAATCTCTAAAAGAAGTACAGGCTATATTTTTTAATCCCTATCAATTTACAACCATTCATTTGAGAGTTAGTGTAATCAGGAAATAAATAAATCCTTTAAGCATCGTTACAATACACAAGACTACTTAGAGCAGGGATCAGCAACTTTTTGAAGAAGTCCAGATTGCTATGCAATATCTTGAAGAAGGACCATGATATTAAATGTATTACAAATAAATCATCTCGACTTTAGACTGCTCTGTCCAAAAAGCTGTCTTTATCTGAACATTTAAAGAAAGCAAGGAAATTAACACAATTTTGTTAAACAGTTTACCGCAAACCTAATAAAAAAATTGGAAAACTCCTTAAATAAAATATAATTAGAAATGGAAAATTAATTAATATGATACTTGTTTCTGCTAATTATTTGATAACTTCTCCAGATCAGAAGAAATGTTTGTTGATGCCAGATGCAAAATACCATTTAGGTAGCCTTCACACAACCTTATTCTTAAACGACTTTTAGAATATTTTATTTTTGAAAAAAGTTATTCACAAGTATATGTACTTGCAAATAATGATATCATCATTTTGGCATTATTCAAAATGTTTTTATATTTTCCATTTGGCATTAAATATTTCTTGTCGAAGTTAGCAGTAGACTCAAAATTTTGATTTCAAAATTCCAATTGGTGTCTTGCATTGGTGGTCGTGAGGTCAGCGCAACTGCCTTGCACTTGCAGGCAGTTTCCCGGGTTGCGGGTTCGCATCCCAGCCGATGCTATTCCAATTGGTATTTTTTGCTTATTCCACATCAACTTCATAAGAAGAACAAAATAATATAAATTGATTTCTATATTGCCAGAAGTCCACAAAACAGAAGGAAAATTCGTTTCTCAAATCCTGAATAGAGCTACAAAATGTCTGGTATTATATCTTTTTTATGATTTTGGATATTTGGAAAGTGAGAAATGTTGCCTGTCTGAAGTTGTAAATCACACAGTCAGAGTTTTTTTTTTCAAAAGCAGTAATTTGATCAAACATTTAAAATATTTGCGTGGTCTTTCTTTGAAGCTCAAGATTCAAATTGTTTATGTGGGTCATGATGTCTACCATAAATGCTAATTTGACAATCCACTGTGGATTCTGAAAACAAGAATTATCCTGATCTTTGCTCTCTAAAAACATAGAAATCTCTTCTCTCAATGGATATACTCATTCCAGCATTTTGTTAAGCCATTGAGCATTTGAAAAATATGTAAGATTTCTATATTCTGCTTCAATTTGTTTTAGAAATTATTGAGACCAACAGGATTTAATCCTCTTATGACTTTGCACATAATGTATCCTGATGAATATTGCAATGAAGTTTGATTAGTTTGTGTTCAATACCAATGTGTTCTTGAAGCAATGAAAAAAACCTCTTTTCTCTCCAATCATCACTGGTACTCCATCTATGGTTACTCCAATAAGTTTAAATAAATCAAGATTTATTTCAGAAATAGATTTTGTAATGCTTTCCAAAATATCTTCTCCAGTGTTAGTGATTTTCATAGGATTCAATTGTACAAATTCTTCCACAATATCAAATGTCAGTGTTGCACCCCTCACAAACACTGCAAAATTGATAAGTATCTGTCATATCTGTGGTTTCATCAATAGCAATAGAATAATATTCCAGATTTGTTAAAAAGCCCTAGCCTCTGACATTACCTGTCAGTTCTTCAATTTGTCATGTTACAGTTCTTGCCAATAAGCTTACTGCAGAAAAAAAATTTTTTTCTGGATAAACATAAACTATCTTCAACATACATTCTTGGAAGAATTTTCCATCAGCAAAAGGTTTCATCTTTTCTATTAGTTTTGACATCTTATAGCTAGCATGTCTTAAACTTTTCTTGTAACAAAAGATGACTGACTTGTTAAATTATTTCTCAGCCATGCAATTTCATCTTCTCATGTTTTACTAGTAAAATTGTTGTAATGATTATGAGTAAGTTTTATAGTGTCATTTAAGAATTTGAAACTTTTTTCATGGCAATGGTATTTTGATAAATCAAACAAATACATTTTCCAAAGAGTTCAAAGAAAAAATAGCTGTGTCCAAATATCTTAAAAAGAATAAATTACTACTGCTTTTATATTCACCCTTTTTATATTAGGGTGTCAAAAACACATTAATTAAAAACTTTTTTCTTATCTCTCTAATACTTTTGAAAGCAAGTTTGACATTTTTATCAAAGTATGATATATTAAAGATTTTTTAGAAATTAGCTAGAGAAATCTATACAAGCATTAATTAATAGATTTCAAAATAGGTGTTAGAAATTGTTACAATTATTAGTTTAACATGCTCGTTTTTAATTTCAAAACCAGAATTAAATAAAAATATTTATCAACTCTTTTTTGAATGTTTATTTATAAGAATTTTTTTTTTTAAATCCAAAATTATTTAATCTTTTACTAGGATTATTTTATTCCAGGAAGTGTAGAAAAATATCTACAAAATTTTTGTCTGTGTTTATTTCTACTTTTTCTTTCAACTTTATATATATTTTTGCACACACACATTATATTATTGTGTGCTATGTAATATATATATGTATATATATTTAAATACATATATAGTTTTATATTAAATTTAATGTAATTATAAGAAACTTGAATTCAGATTTTTAACCCCCCACAGCTATCCAATCCAATCTTTTTCACATGTATGTGTTCATATATATCAGTTGTATAAGATCAATTCAATAGTTGTGGAGGATTTGAAAGTCTGAGTTCAAATCCCTTATATATTATATAAATTTAATACAAATAAAATGTCCATTAGTTAAAAACCTATTGTAATAGTAATAAAAATAATAAATACAACAGTAATTAACTATTTTATACAGTCTTTCAATCCACAGAAGTACTTTCAGTTAATTCCTTAACGTGCCTTAACTGCTATTAAATTCAATAAACAAAATGAAAGGAAATATCAATTCAAATCCCATGAATCCTGAATTTTAATGTTAGCAGCTTGTTTATTAATTGTATTCATTTTATTTCTATTTATTAAAATTGCCTCTTTAATTTTTCTTTCATTATGGTTTCTCTCTTCATGAAGAATCTTTATACTTTCAATATCAAACATAAATTTGTATATACATGTCCTTTCATGATCCAAAAAAATTGAAGCAGTCATTAAATCATTATTATTTGTATTTTTCACAGGCTTGTATGACAATTCATCCTTTTTTAATCTTTTTTTAATACTGCACTTCGATCCACCTATATATAATAACATACATCCACAAAACATTTTATACACAACATTACTTTTCTGCTTGACAGGTATGATATTTTTAGAATTATTGACTAATTTATTATTTGTAACACAAAATAAAACATTAAACATAATTTTATATATATCCTTAAAAAATTTCACTTGAGCATTTGAAATATATGGAATAGATATCCGTTCTTTACTATTAAGATTCAATTTCATTAAATCATTATAACTCTTTTTAAATTGACATAAAGTATTGTTAATCTGTTCAATCTTATAACCAATGTCAAACAATTCCTTGACCAATATCTCAATATTTTTTTTAATAATTTTTCATTATGAAATACAAAGACTCAAGGCTTGCCATCTTATGCATAATTGGTACTTTTAATTTATAATTTATATATCTTCTTTTTTTGCAATGATTTGATTATTCATTTATAACTTAACATAGTATTTTCTTTTATAATAATTAAATCCAAATACTAAATATTTTGTTCTGTTTCTTTTCAATAGTCCATTTCAAACCATCTACATACCTTTTGTAAATTTAATATCTTTAAATAAATACATATTTAAAATACTACTCTCATATGAAGACAAAACAAAATTGCAAACTTGTGCAACAACAGGCAGACCCATAAGCCAACCATTAGATATTTTATAATATCCACCTTCGAAAGAAGCAACAATGTTATCAAAAAATTTTTTAAAGAATCAATAATAAATTTTATTACAATTATATAACTTTATTTTTTTATACATACACACACCTATATATCTTCTATTACTTTCATAACTTTTTCATTCACATATATTACATAAAATATTTAAATTGATTGTTTTTTTTATAAATGTGTAAGATCTGAGACTTGGGCACTTAACAGAAAAGCCATACATAGACTTCAGATGACTCAATGAAGTTTGGAGAGATGTATATTAGGAATAACAAAAAGACATTGAAAACGAAATACATGGGTGAGAAAACAAACAGATGTTATTTGATATTGTTGAAAAAATTAAGAGACTGAAGAGGAGTTGGTCTGAACACATTGTTAAAAGTGATGATAATAAATGGACATTTGAAATCTTAAAGTGAATTTCAAAAGATTGTAAAAGATTTAGAAATAGACCACTTATGAGATGGATAAACTAAGAGTGCAATGATGGAAAATAATGACGATAATATCATACATATATTGATTATACTTTTTAAATTGGGGGAAAAAGTAATTTAAAGCTCTTTTAAATTTTAGAACTAAATTAATACATGTATGTCATGTGGTAGTGAGACCAACTTATAACATTTCATTACTGTTAAGGTTATCTATGATTTTTGCTACATTTTGCCACCTAATGACTGAGCTAAAATTTGTGGAACCGGATACATTTTTTTTTTAAAAAAGCTCTTTTTAATATTTTGAATACATATAAAAGAAAAAGCTTTTATACTTTTGCTTTTTAATAGCTATGCAAGTGTACTTTTTAAAAATTCAAATTTAAAACTACATCTCGAAACTTATTTGAGCATCTAAAATCTAAAAACTACATTTTATTCTAATGAAACTTCTTACGTCTTTAAGATGCATATTTATCCGGTAGGTATACGGACGTCTCTATCGTTTAAAATTATGCATTACAGCAATACAATTATGCAATCAAGAATATTTTTGAATACAGAAATAGCCTTTTTTTTTTTTTCCGATTAACAAATTGTCAAAATTTAGCAATAGTTATTTTACACTCTCAGGTTTCATTTCTTTTCTGAATATAAATTACTGCCTGTGAGAATTAAAACAGACGAGATTATTTTTAGTTCTGGAGATTGATTTTAATCACTGATTAACGGCAAAGCAAATAAACTCATCATTTCAAAAGCAAAACTTTGGTTTAATAACTATCCTTGAATGTTTAATAATTGCAAAACTTTCCGTTCACTTTTTAAATTATTGTTGCTATATATATTGTAACATCACGGTTGTGGGTTGCATATACAAACTAATGAATATAAATGCTAAGAGGAAGTTATAACTAAGATTAGCTAGTTTTAATATTTTAAAAAAAAAGAAGTAATATTTTTGAAAAATTCAATTGCAAAGGAAAATATAATGGGATACTAAATTTATAAAACTTAAATTGAAAGAACGGCTTGTTTGTTTCCTTTTGAAAATAGAAAGATAGTGATATAAAATTTTGATTTAATCAAGGTTAAACTAAGGATTAGAAAAATAAACCAAAATAGATTTTAGTTTGTTCTTTTAATCAAAATAAAGATATCTTATCTAGGCTGCAGAAAGGAGTTTGCTGTTAACTGAAAGGAGACGCTTTGATTCCTCTTGGAGGCCTTACAGGACCGAGCAGGACAAATACCTAATGTCCACTCCATACGTTCTTGTGGTTGCAGCTGTTATTACTGTAATCATTCATATAGTATAAGAACATGGATGGACTGCTCACAAATACGCACTAGCCAGTTGGTGAGTTTATTGGCTTTTTATCTTTGAGTTCAAGAAACACCATGGTCTTTCTTCTCAGTTGCCTGATAGCTCCTAATTGAAATATCAGTTGAGTTATATTGTGTGTGTGAATGAAAACAAATTTTTTTAAATAAATATTTACAAGCATGTTAGACAAAAATAAATCATGGCCCTTTTTCTCAGGAGGCTGTAAAGTCACCAGCCAAGGCAGCAGTTGATGACCAAAGGCAGAGAATGCTAAGAATCCCCTAATTGTGGACCCAGGCTACCATTTGATGATAATGATTTATTTAGGTATTTACAACTTTAGATCACTTTCAAGTGAAGGAAGATTGCAAGAATTGGAAGAACTATCTCTTATTAAATGGGTCATTATTGGACTTTGTGAAGTTAGAAGAAAAGATGAGGAGACAATTGATTTAAAAAGTGGTCATGTACTCTACTACAAAGGGACAAATATTGGAAATACAAATGGAATAGGATTCATTATATAAAAAAGGAAGAACAACATTGTGGATATTGATGGCGTATCAGACAGAGTGGCAAGATTAATTATTCAACTTAATAGCAGATACCAAATGCAGATAATTCAGATACCAAATGCAGATAATTCAGGTTTATGCCCCAACAAGTTCTTATAGTGATGAAGTAATGGAGGATTTTTACATGGATGTACAAAAGGCTTTTGATCAGAGTAAACAACATTTTAAAATTGTTATGGGAGACTTTAATGCTAGAATTGGTAAACAGTTGAAAAATGAAAGTGGTGTAGGTAAATTTGGTTATGGTAATAGAAATGAGAGAGGACATAGACTTGTAGACTTTGCAGAAAAAGAAAACTTTATATTAAGAATTCTTTTTTTGAAAAAAAAAAAGTTAAATGTTAATGGACATGGAAACATCCAAATGAAGATACAGTACAGCAGAATTGGATTATATTTTGATTAATAAAAAGTACGTATTTGAAGATTGTAATGTTCTTAATAAATTTGTCACAGGAAGTGATATTGATTAGTGAGATGTAAGATACATGTTAATGCAAAACTAGAGAAATAAAAATTATTAACAAAAACAATATTCACAGTTGATATTCCTAATGTTTGTTGACATTCTAATGAATTTAAAATTGCAAATCATTTTGAAATATTGGCAGATTTGAACATAATTCAGATATGAATGAAATCAATAGGAAAATAACCAATAAGTACAACAAAGATAGCTGATAGAAAAAAGCAGCAATTGACCAATAAAATTTATACTGAGATGAGAGAGTTTATGAAAAAAGGAAGGAATATAAAGATATATAAAAATTATGCATTAAGAAGGATTGAAAATCTTGGAATTTTATAAAATGATATGAAAAAGAGTTGATAATGATATAAGAAAATATAATTGTGAACTAGCAAGGAAATCTATAGATGAGAATAAAAGTCTCAAGAGTGTAAAACAACATTTTGGTATTGGTATAAAGCTTATATCTGCAATAAGAAAAAAAATGATGGAACTATTACTAAGAAAGGAGAAGAGTTCTATCAAGATTTATATAATAATAAAGAACAAGTATCTCCTATAACTATTATATCTTCTGAATTTTCCAGGATTTTAAATGAAGAAGTGAGACATGCAATTAAATTTATATAGAAGAGGAAAGTTTCAAGTAATGATGAAATTATAATTGATATATTAAAAGCAGCAGGTGAAGAAATACATTTTTTTTTGGCAAAGATATATACCAAATACCTAAATGATAAAGATGTACCAGATGATTGGAAGAATGCAATATTAATATTAATTTTTTAAAAAGGTGATCTTGAAAATATTAGAAATTACAGATCTATCAGTATTTTTTCATTTTTGTATAAAATTTTACCAAGATAATTAAAAATTGTCTACAGAGAACATTGGATTTCAACCAATCAAAAGAGCAAAGTGGATTTAAAAGTGGTTTTAGTACAGTGGATCATATACAAGTAGTGAGAGAAGTTATAGAAAATACAAATAAGTATAAGTTGCCATTATGCTTTGGATTTGTAGATTATGAAAAGGCATTTGATTGTATATGCATTTCTTCAGTGATTAATACATTGTGTCAACAAGATATAAAGCCAAGATATTATCATATTCTGAAGAATATTTATAAAAAGCAACAGCCACAGTTATATTACATAATGATACTAAAAAGATTAACATTGACAACAGTGTATAATAGAGTGACTCCATATCTCTAAAATATTTTACACCAGGTTTGCAAGTAGTATTTTGTGGATTAAAATGGGAAGCTAAAGGAATAAAAATAAATGGAGATTATTTAAGTCATTTAGATTTTGCAGATGCTGTACTTGTTTTTGTAAATAATGCTTCAGAGCTTCAGCAAATGTTGCAAGAGTTATCAGATGAAAGTAAGAAAGTAGGACTAAAGGTAAAGTTCAAAAGTACAAAGTAATATTCAATGGAATTTGCTCATAAGATAAAAAAAAGATTGATAATGATGAGTTAGAAGAAGTTAACAATTACAAATACCTTGGTCATATTATTACTACAGTTGGCAACATAATGGTTGAAGTGCTTTTGGTAGAAATGACTTAATATTAACAGGAAATATGCCACATGTTTGAAAAGGAAGGTTTATATGAAATGTCTTTTAGCAATTCTTACTTCAGGATCTGATACTTGGACACTTAACAGAAGAGCAATATAGAGATTTTAGATCACTCAAAGAAATATGGAGAGAAACATGTTAGAAGTAACAAGAAGAGATCAAGAATGCAAAGCATAGGTAACAGATCAAACAGGTGTTACTGATATTATCAAAACAATTAAGAGACTGAAGTAGAACTGAGCTGGACATATTGCTAGAAGAGTTAAAAGAGATGATGATAGAGGGACAGTTAAAATCTTAAACTGGATTCCAAGAGATTTAAAAGATCCAGAAAGAAATTACATGTGAGATGGTTGGATGAAATAAGTTTTTGAAAGTGATGTGGAGAAGAGAGGCTAGAGATGTATTGGGTTTGGATAAGTCTTTATGGTAAACCTTTTTTGGTATAATTTGAAAATAAAAAATTAATTATTTTCAAAAATATTAAATGTTAATGAATAAAAAAACAAAGACAGATTCCTCTACAGACAATGAAAAAATTGTTATATAATGTTTTGATTTTCTCTTTTATTCGTATAAAGATTGCTATTGAAATGGTTACTCAATTGTAAAAAAACATTTCATTTGACAATAACTATTTTCTAAAACTTGCCAGTTTGTATAATTTCAAAATTAGCAGACATGAAGATGATTTTGAATCAATTCTAATCACATTTATTTACATGTGAGATGGTTGGATGAAATAAGGAAGTTTTTGGGAGTAAAAATCTGATGATATTGATGACTGAAGAGTTGGAATGTGGAGAAGATTAAAGTCTATCCATTAAAGTTTGAAGATTTGCTATCTTATTATAAACAGAGCACTGATTATATGTATGTGTGGTAAATGGATGATCTGGATCAAATGATGAGAGTTGGTTCAGCACAATATATATATATATATGGTTCAGCACAATATATATATATATATATTGAAAACCATTTATTTTTTCAAATTATGTAATCATATATATAAGTTGTATAAGATGGAGTGAAACTCTGAGTTCAAATCCCTTCTAATTACAATAAATAAATAAATTACTTTGCAAAATTAAAGAAAAGAAACATTCCTAAAATACTTAATAATTAATAAGCCTGTTTCGAGTGAGTCACCTGTTTTTTTATCTGAACAGAATATGAGTTTGAAATAAAAAGTGAAAAATTAATTCTAGAAATCCAATCGGACTTTAACTGGAAATTTTGGATTAATGATATTTTACATGTTTTAATAATTAACCATAAAGTTATTTAGAGATAGCAATAATCTGTTATTGCATTCTATTAAATTTAGGCTTGTAAATTGAATTGATATAAAAATCTAAAGAAAAATAAATTAGAAAACAGCAACATTGGACATTGAAACATGTGATGATGTGAGTCAAATGATGAGGCATAATTTCTGTTGAAATGCATCTTGAAATTATTTACATTTTTTAAAAAAAAAAATAGCATTAATGTTTATGATATTTTAAAAAAAATAACCAATGAAGAATCACTGATAAGTAGAAGCCATACCATAGAAAATATTCCCTAAACTTTAAAAATGGCATCTATTTTAGCAAAATGAGTTTTATACTATTTAATTATTAATCATATTTACAGTTAATTGGTAATGATGGACAAACCATAAAATTATCACATTTTGCTGTAATAGTTCCTAGATATAAATTTGAAATTGTACACACAGGTTAGACCAACAAAAATATTGTGGTTGTTCTATCCAATCTTCTGACAGCACCATTTTTGAATAAATTCATGTGTCCATGATATAATTTAATAAGTCCTACAGCATCTGGATTAGGAGTTACAACACAAAATGTGACATCTTGTTAACTACCTTCATAGATGATTTAGAATGTTTTCTCTATGATCACATAATCTTGTATACTATTTGAAATCACTTTTACATTTGATGACTTTATTGCAACATTTCAGTAGTGGTTTTGCCCAATTTAAAACAAAATTTAATGTTAATGCATTGCTTTATTGTGGATTAAGGTATAAAACACACTGTCACATTTCATGTCATAACTCATGATCCAAGCATATTTGTCTTCATAAAATTTTCATAGTGAATAGCTAAACTATATTACTATATAATACTTATATCAATTCAGAGATGGATGGTGATTTAGGCAGCATGAGAAAATAACTTCACCATCTTATAAATTATTACAACTTGATTTAAAATGTTGAAATTTTGGATTCATTTCTTGGACATTTATTCATTTTATATAAAACATTAATGATTATAAGTAAATATTTGAAAACCAGGTACTCTTCACAAACCTGGGAGCTTAATTGCAAGTATAGAGGATTTGAAAGATTTTTAAGCACCCTTCAACCATCCACACTATTTCATACAACTGATACCCATGATACACACATGTAGAAAAGATTTATAATCACCAATATACATCTTTCATGCTAAACCAGCATTCATCAGTTGGTCCAGATTATCATCTCTCACACATATAATTATATAATCAATGCTCAGTTTATATTAAGATAGAAAATCTTCATACCTTAATGGGAAGGCTTCAGTCCACTGCAACTTCCAACTTTTCAGCCATCTATATCATTGAAAATCTGATGATGAAAACTCAAATCCCATGCTGATGCTAATATTATTGCCATGCCCATGTTTACCTGAAGTCACTCTGACCCCTCATGTATAGGACAGTATCCATTAAATAGATATAAGAGGGATGGACAAGATACAAGCTTGATATGTAAATATTTGAAAACCAGGCACACTTCACAAACCTGGGAGCTTAATTGTAAGTATAGAGGATTTGAACTCAGATTTTAAAGCACCCTTCAACTATCCACACTATCTCATACAACTGATACACATGACCACACACATTAAGAAAAGATTTATAATCACCAATATACATATTTCATGCCAAACCAGCACTCATCAGTTGGTCCAGATTATCATCTCTCACGCATATATATAATCAATGCTCAGTTTATATTAAGATAGCAAATCTTTATACCTTAATGGACAGGCTTCAATCCACTGCAACCTCCAACTTTTCAGCCATCCATATCATTGAAAATCTGATGATGAAAACTCAAATCCCATGCTGATGCTAATATTATTGCCATGCCCATGTTGACCTGAAGCAACTCTGACCCTTCATGTATAGGACAGTATCCATTAAATACATATAAGAGGGATAGACAGGATACAAGCTTGATATGTAAATATTTGAATATTTGATTATTAGTAAGCAATTTTAAGGTACAGTTTAATTATTTACTTTTATCCCAATTATAAACATTAAACCCAATAATAATAATCTTTACTGGATTTAATGTTTATATCTGGGTTAAGAGTCACATAATAATTTCTAGCCTATCATTAGTAATTATTAATCTATTGATCTACAATGGATAGTATTAAAGATGTGAGACCGGGAAGTTTTACTGGTGAATCAAAAAATAATAATTTGATGTTGATAAATATGAAACAAATGATGAAGACATATATAAAATACTGATATCTGGACCTATCTATGAATGCTAGTTAGTATAAAGTGTGCTTAGGGAATTGTTTAATCTTTTCAGACATCATCAGAAGTGGAAAATTATTCACTACAAAAAATATTTATATATAATATCACGGAATTACAAAGGTTACATTTTGTAATTGAAATTTGGAACGGAGATAATGAAAACCATATCAATGAGCTACAAAGAGTTTGTAATAGATTTCAAAAAATGATTGGTATTAACAAAAATATAAAATTTTAATAGATCCTAAACTTTTCTTTGATACGGTACATAGAAGGATATTATTAGTAGACTATTTTAACAATAGACATTAAGAATTATAAATATAACCATAGAAAGGTCAATATCTGTGAAAGTTTTAAGTCACGAATTAATCTAGCCTCGCAAAATACAACGTAATAAGTTAACAAATGTACATATATAACAATCGTAATATAAATATTGATATAAAATCAATTTCTAAAAGCTATTGTATTAAATTGATAACTAAGAAACTTTATTAATTAATTCTTCCTTTAATGTAAACATTACTGTAATGGCTTTGATTATAATATTATAAATAAATAAAGAAATAATGCACAGATGAATACACTTGAAATTTCTGAAAAATTTCAAGTAAAATAAATTAATTATTTTATAAAAATATATAAATTATTTACTTATTAAAATAATTAAAAATAATTTTAATTGTATATATATATTAAGTTCTTTGCCTTTAGGCAGGTTTGATGATTGTTTTAAAATTAAATAATACTTTATGATGCTGTTAACTTACTCATCATCAAATCTTTCAGAAAATTTTTCAAAATTTTGTCTAATTGTAGCTCTTTAATGAAAGCAATTAATATTATATCTTTTTAAGAGTTTTTAAGATGAAGGTAAGTAATATATTTTTCCCCCAAGAAACGTACATTAATTTCTCACAACTACCTTTCAAACAACTTTATTGTTATTCATTTCATGTAGCAATTATGACAAAAATGTGTGTTTTTATCATAATAGACTTACTATTAGATCATCATACAATTTTTTATCATAAATACTTTAGAATCTTATAGAATATCATCAAATTTTTTCAGTCCATGTATCAATTCCCCCAAAATTTTGTTCTACTATATAGATTACCATAAAGGTTCAGAATAAGATACTTAAAACTAAAATTCCTTTGAAACTTCTTAGATGGTATAGGTACTTTGATGTTTAAGTCAACCATCATCATCATTTTTCACCATTATCAATCCACAGCAAGATGAAGGTCTCTCCAAGTTTAATCTATCTGTGATCTCTAGCCTCTCTTCTCCACATCACTTCCAACACATTTTCTCATTTCATTTATCCATCTCATACATGGTCTCATTCTAGGTGTTTTACAATATTTTGGAAGCCAGTTAAAGATTTCAACTGTCCATCTATTATCATCTCTTTCAAAAATCTGTCTCCCTAACTCTACTTCAGTCTCTTAGTTCTTTTGATGATGTCAGGAAGACATATTTGTTTTTTCACCTATATATGTTATTTTCAATCACTTTTTGCTACTCTTAACATGCATCACCTTATACTTCTTTGAGTGGTCAAAAGACTCTGCATTGCTCTTCTATTAAGCTTTAGATCCATAATTAAGAACTGCTAAGACATATTTATTAAAAACATTTTTTTTCAAACACATTGTCATATTTAGTTCTATTTGGACTATTTCCATAAACTAGTATTAAGTATTGAATGCCTTAAAATTCAATATTCAAGAATCTAAGAGTTCAGCTTCTATTCCCATACTGCCACTCGGCAGGCCAGAAACCCCTGAAGGAGAGAATAATAATTCTTAAAATGTTGTGCATACACTTCTATTACTAACAGTTGAATGTACTTTGAAAATTAAAATAAAGTTACATTTTTCTAAAGACATTCAATACTCAATACTAGATAATGGAAATACTCCAATACATAATTACAACTAAAATATTATCATCACAAACCTTCAAGAAAACAATAGTCATATTTACTTTTCAATATTAAGTTATTTCTACCAAAAGGACCCAACCAAGTTTAGTCCTGTGAATAATTTCATTCATTCTGCTTCAATCTGTAATAATAATCTGATTAAAGTATTTGTAATTGTTAACTTTTTCTAAATCATCATTGACAAACTTTATTTTCATTTTTTGAGGAAATCCATTGAACATTGCTTCAGTCTTTCCACATCTACCTTTAGTTCTACTTTCTTATTTTTATCTGATAACTCTTTCACCATATACATATTTGTTTTATTGAAAATTATCAATGCTTTTATAGTTACATCAATAGGCATTGTTTTTCACAGCTATACATCAAATACATTGAGGAAAACAGTCTAATATAAAACTACTTTTATGGAAGCAGTTATATTACTATGACTAAACATATGATTTAGTACAGTGGTAGTGTGGTAGGATCTAGAGTTTAAAGTATGTGATAATGGTTCAACTTTGCCACCTCTAGTATTTGAACTTCATGTGACCTCAAAAGCAATAAATCATTAGCTTACTTTTTTATATTAAACCTCATATCTTTTAAAATGAGAATGCACTTTTAAAACTGGAATTTCAGCATTATATTACTCCATTGTTATCTAAAAACTATCAAGATATGTCAAGCATTGGTGGCCTAGTGGTTAGCATAGCTGCCTTCCAAGCAGCTGGCCTGGGTTTGCTTCCCGGTCAACACATTTGACACATAAAAAAAACTATCAAGATATTAAAAACAATTTATGCACGAATGTGATAAATGCCAAATCCAAATTTTTAAATAATTTTTTCATCACAGAGTACTTTAAGCGCCCAAGTATTTTGAATTAATAAACCTTTTTTTTTTCTCTCTTTTTCTTTCCACCCCATTTTTTTTTACAAATTTACAAAAACAATTTCTTATAATTGCTTCCATATGTTTGGTCCTAGATCTTTTTATTCCATCATCTCATCCAGAAACAATATGCACCATTTTGAATGGTTTATCAAGTAGTCAATCATGCAGTTTCTTATGGAGATGATGGTTTCCAAAAATCCTTCTACAATTATACTCAATATTTTCTCATTTTTCATCCTTGTTGTTCATGGTATCTTTATCATGCAGCACCACTGCCACATCACAAAGCTTGTAATTTATCTTTTTCATATCCAAGCTATGTCCATGCCTCTGACCCATGTAAAGTCATATTCCAAACGTTTACAAATATGGATGGATATAAATTTAAATATTAATAATTCTTATTTTTCATGATCAGGTATGATTGAAGTTCACATCTGCTTCAGAATAATCTTTACTTAACCTGATAAAACCAACATTAATAGATGGGTTAATTTTCATATCTTAAACACAATCTATAGCTAATATTTTGAATTATCAGAATAAATTATCATTATTAGAATAGCGTAAATCTAAAACCCAAAAAGGGAAATTTTATTTTTGTTTTTAATCAATTAAAATGATAAATTCCATTAACAAGTCTATATACTGCATCTTAAAAACCATATAGTAAATACAACTATGAATGATTGCATAGAATAACCTAATAAAATAAGATAGAAATTTAAAGCTATAACAGAAACCTATTTAATTCCAATTATTATTTCAAATCTTTCAATTTTTCCAACAAGGCCTATAACAATTTTTTCAATTGCAACATGCAGTATCTTTATTATATAATTAAATTTTTATGGACATCCAGTTATTTTCCAAAATTGCCACAAATCTTCATAATAGTATTTAAATTATTTGTTGCATGGGAGATCACATGACATTTTAACAATGAAAGTACCAGAGTTGAGCTTTGGTTCAAAGACTTTTATTCATAAGCACATCACTTTGCCACAAATTTTACACAATAGAATTTAAATCATTTGTTGCATAGGAGATCATGTGCCATTTTAACAATGGAAATGATAGAACTGAGCTTTGGTTCAAAGACTTCTGCTTATAAACACACCATTTTGTCATAAATCTCTGTAATAGTATTTAAATTGTTTGTTGCTTGGGAGGTCACATTAATGCTGGAAGTGATAAAGTTGAGATTTGATTCATGGATTTTTATATGAATCCATCATTATGCTACCACAATAATAATGGTAAATTAATTAAGTTAAAAGTTTTGATCAAAGTGATAAAATAAAGATATTTAGAAGTATTTTTTTTGCATTTGCTTAGCAAATTATGTACTTGATAACTCCTGATCTATTGATAAAATTTACTGAATAAAATCTTTGAAAGTACTTCTTTATGAAGACTGACAATAATATTTTACACTATTTCTGATTTCAAAACATTTAATATAAAAACTAGCATTAAACAAGGATGTATATCAATTTCAATGTTGTTTTTTTCATATTATGACAATAGGCTTCATAATTGTTTATAAAAACTTCCTCACTCAAATTTAAAAAGGGTATAAAATATGGGTTTTTTTTTTTTTCAAATAATATCTCTTTTTATGTAAATTTAGTTATGTTTTTTATTGGTTTTTTTCATTTAAAAGAATTTTTTAAAAAAATTTTTAAAATCTAAAAAAAAACCACCTTTGGGGGAGTAATAAAAATCTATAAAAAAAAAAAAGGAAAAAAACCTAGCCATCAAGTTTTTGTTATTTATAAGCTCTTATTTACTGATATTGCTGAAAATTAAGAATAAAAGCTCCATATTAATCTGATGTAAATGTGGCATCAATCATTATAAAATTACAATTGTGCAAATACAGAATAAAAAGATGTGTTCTCATTTTTAACAATCTTGTAACATTAATAATATATTAGATTGTAAATAAAAATATTAAATATGATGGTTAATTTATATTAAATTCAACATAAAGTAAAACAACTCTCTTATACACTATGGATAAATAATACCCATATATCAGCAAGCAATAAAGAGTAGAGTGAATTAATCTATCTGTTAAATTTTCAATTTTTATAGGTTTTCATTAATATTTATAATATTCTTTACAAAGACAGGTCTGTAATTAATGTTAAAAAAGGCGGAGATTCTCTTTGCTATAAGTTTGTACTAAAAATTTACTTTTGTCTTGGATGATTATCAATCTGAAAATATAGAATACTCTAAAAATCTATATATTTTTAAATAGAAAGACAGACTTGGATATTTAGACAGACTTCAGTGTATTTTGAATATGTCTGTTGTGCTAAAACAAATTAATTATCTAAAGTGCTATAATTACTTTACCTAAATTACTATTACATATAGTGTTGTAATTTTATGAAATGCAGTGTATGGAGGTTAGCCTTTGATTATCTATCAATATAACATATGGGTGCTAAACAAAAATTCATTTAAAAGTGTTTGACAGATTGCAATACCAACTGGAATGCTTTTAATTTTACTGAATGTGGTAATATTGAATCTATGGCAGTAGAAACACATTTTGATTGCTTTCAGCATATAATGAAATTGAAGAGTATCAAAACTTCAATAATAGTATTTTTCATAAATATGAATATAAAAAACACTAAACCTTATTTAAATTTTGCTAATTACCTCAAAGTTACTATATAAAAGAGGTATATTGTTTTCATTCTCAGGAGAGAACAAGGAAAAGCTATTATTAAATAATTTTGGAAGTTTTTCTACTGTTTCAGCACCCTCTGTTGTAAGCTTGAGTAATTAGTGATTTCCAGATAATAATATGATTTATTAACTCTCATCCTATAAATCAGCTTCTGGCTTGTGTCTTTATCAATGAAAACTGGGATTCAAAGTTGAGACCAATGCATTTGTGCATCTGGCAATTATTTTCAACTTTTGTTTTCATAAACAATTTCACAACCTGAAATTCAACATTCTAAAAGTGATAGTGAAAAATGATTTAAAGGTGACTACCAGATAAATTGTAAGCATTTTAATTCTAGATCTATAGTCCTCATTAATAAAAGCAGAAGTCAAAAACTAATCTAGTCATGGGGATTGATAAATTGTATTACCACCTGGAAAACATGATTATTCAAATTTACAATAGGTGGCACTAGTGTAGTAGAGAAAAAAGTATTTCTCCTGTTTATGTTGTGGTAAGCTGAAAGAATTTATCATCGTTGTGTTGATAATAGTAATTCTTAAGTCCTTCAGAAAATTTTTTTTATGAAAGTTTAAAAGCATATGTGATGTCAAATAAATGGGAGTACAAGTTTCAATAAGAATGTATTGAATGGCTAATTATAAATACAAGAAATATTTGAGATTTATAAACTGCTTGGTGGTAGTTTTTTTTTCTTCTCTTTTTTCTTTTTTGGTATTAAATATAAAAAAAAATTAATTTTTTAAAAAATAAAAAAAAAAGGTTATTTGTTTCTACAAAATCTTTGTGATAAATGCTGGGGAAGGAAAGGAAATAAAATATCTCTGTCAGGAACTCCCTCCCCAATCTCTGACCATGGTTTCATGCTTTGGCATTCCTCAGAGAGGTGCTAGGATAGCTTCAGATCCTAGACCTAAAAATACCAACCCAGCATTTATCTAAAAGTTATCTATTAAGTGGAAAATCTGAAATTTTCAGACACCTACATGTCTTCAAATCCAGCTATCCAACTCAAGTAGCTATATGTTGCTAGAGAGATCATAGAAAGTTTAAACATTAGATGTGTCAGAATTGAGCCACAGTCCATGATCCTTGAGCTTCAAAACTCCCTGTTTTAGCACTGCACTAGGCAATGCAGGGTGGAGATAAAATGATCATGACTCTTGATGATGATGTATAGATTATTTATATAATCCGTCCTATATATATATATATATTAGTTATATAATATGTTTAATGTGTATATTTCTCTTTCTATCATTTTTATGCAATTCATATTAAAAAAACATCAATATATTGACGATGTAATATTTAATATAAATAAATAAATCAGTCTTTAGCTAGACACGCTGAGTGTAAGGTTTTTATAATTTTTATATTAAATCATTCAAGTAAAATTTCTAAATGATGAAGTTTGGTTTAAATAAAATATCAACTTTTCACCTTTTTAAAACCGCAGCAGTTATCTTAAGCATAAAGAAAAAAAAAACAACTTTTGACAGCATCACTGTTTGTCAAGTATAATCAAAGAATGATATGAAATTAGTTTACCGAAACCTCAAATAAAAAGATAAAATTTTACACTAGTGATAATAAGAATATTGTCAAAGCTGTAAATTTTATTTAATATATGAGTGCATGTATATCTATCATAATGGTATAAATAAAAATATTTAAATGGGAGTGGGGAATGGAATGAGATAAAAATAAGATATTTAATCCAATAAACTGCCTGCAAAGATTTAATATTCTTTTTAAAAAAGCGTCAGTATTACTATATATAAATACTTTTTAACAAATTTAAATTCCAGCCATTTAATCTACTAGTAAAAAACCATTATTGACTTTACAGTCACAATGAAATAACCAACCAATAAGTTTTTTCAAGACGTTTGTTTTCCAAGTCGCAATACCTCTCTTCAACTAGCATTATAGCAACCTAAATAGATTAGGACTACATACTATTCGTGTATTTACAATGCAAAATACTATTAATCTTATATCTTCCATGACAAGAATATACCCACATTTAGAAGTCACTCTTAAAATAACACCTACAGATAAACTTTCTCCGTACATAGAATATCTGAATACAATCTTAGAACCTATTAAATCAATATCTAACCCTAACATAACTTTCCCACAGGACAAATGGTGCTACTGGAATACATATGTACGTCTACACACAAACACAAATTATAACTTAAACTTACCAATGCTAGGCATTTATAATAAGCAGCTGATATATAGATTTAAATATTGGATACTTAAGCTCAAATTTTTTGATTTTTTACTCAAAATGAACATGTGTGTATTACCAACATTATACTTATGAGAGATGAAAAACATACTTAACATTCTCACTATATGATTGTTGTGCCACATATAGTTTAATTATAGTCTTTTTCAAATGCCTGCTTTGCAGAAATAAGAAATACAACATTTATATTATACGCATTATGGTGCACAAGGTGCATTTATCTTTACAATAGTAATTGTGATTATTGGTGATCGTTGATCTTTTCTACATGTATGTGATCATGTGTATTGGTGATATGAGATGGTGTGGATGGTTGAAGGATGCTTGAAAGTCAGAGTTCAAATCCCCTTCGTGAGTATTAATGTGTAATAAGAAATGTGGACTTAATCAGTGAAGTATTGAATAACTTCATGCTCGCAGATCTAACCGCTTCAGCTTCACCTATTTAATATAGAAAGTAGGTTGAAGTAAAGAAGGGTTTCTCTCTTTTCTTCCATAGCAATAGCTTGTGGTTAAACACCTGTAGAGGTCCCTACTATCGGATTTTACACGCATATTCTCGAGGTTATAGCCTCAGTGAATATTACATAGTAATTCAAGAAATTTTAACATTTTTAAAAACAAATTAGAAACAATAGAACAAAGAGTTAAATAAATCATCCCACCAGACATTTTCACAGCTACTTGGTCACTTATCCATTAGTGTTCTACCTATTAGTGATATGTATTTTCTGTTTTCTATTTTATTGCCAATGTTTTTAATAATAGTATAAGTCACTGAATGCTATTGAAAATAATTATTGTAGTATTCTTTCATTAGTTTTGCATTATTTTTTTTCTTTAAACTGAAATATATATATTGTAACGATATATAAATATGTCGTTACATTAATTTAAAATAAAAACTTAAAAGTTCGCAAATAAAAGTAAAAAACTAAACGCTAAAATTAAAATGTTTGTTAAACGTATATATATTCGCACAGAGGCCAAACTTTAAAAATATTTAAAAAAAAAAAAACAAATAAGTATTTGAACGTACTTTTTTATAAAAAAGTACAAGATTTAAAAATAAAAACAGGTATTAATTAATGTAATCTGTAAATGGAAATGATTGTTTATGAATTATCGAAAACCAAACTGGCCCTTGGGCTCTTGTATAATTAAAATGATCTGATGAAAGATAGATAAGAAAATAAAGAGAAATTAGCTTGACCAATGGAAGCACTAAGCCTTGGCTTGGACCCTAACGAAAGTGATGGATTAGTGACGTTTTGTTGACTGAATCCGTGTGGATAATATAAAAAGGGAAATACAGTTTTTTCTGACAGTTCCAGCGTTTTGTGTTTGAGAGATGTGGTAGGACGTACATACCACACTCTCTATAAAAAAAAATGAAAAGACTGTGATACCTTGAACAAGCTATTGCCATCTCCAGAACATTATCTTCCAATGGAGGCATCGTGGGAATTAAAAGCAGAAACCTGGACTCTTCTACCGTGAGCTATGAACTTTACAAATTAACAATAACAAAAAAAAGTAATTAAGAACTTTCGTCATTGTTTTTTTTTAAAGATTCAGCTAATTTAAATTTTAAAATGAACTCTTATTTGATTTTCAAATTAATAATTGATTGTTTAAATTTATATAGTTAAGTTTTGCTAAAATCATTTCCATTTTATTATTTTTATTTGTAGTAATATTTATTGTAGAAATTATTAAATGCATTACATTTAAGTTGGGTATAGACGTTGCATAGATTCTTTAGCGGTTGATTATGTTGTGGTTTTCACAGTCGATTAGAATATATAAGTCAACAATGTCACTGCGGTGTCTTATGATGAACACCAAAGGGTCTCCTGTATTCCCTCAGCAATTGACATTATCAATTGACTTTGTATTTTGATCGGTTGTGTTTAATTTGGAATGTTTTTGATCGTGGAATCTATGCAGCCGATCTATACTCAACATTACAAAATAATTGTATAAAAATAATCTGTGTGAACATATTTAAATGTTAAATTTAAGTCGGGCATGAATGGCTATATAGTTTTATAAAGTCATAATAAGGGAGGGTAATCTTAGGTTATTCATTTTGTAGTTGAATTGGTTCAATGGATTGGATATATTTGCGCAATTGTAGATGTGGTATGAGATCCGCTACAGGCAGGATTATATATACATGCCACACACCTTCTGTTTGCCTATGGATGAGTTTGTAAGATGGCAAAGGACCGCAGTCCATTCCTATGGAGTTTTATGTTTATTGTTCTACTCGCCAACAGATGTGACATTCATGTTTGTGGAGAGACAATGTCTTCTCTAATTCTACTTACTGATCAGATGTACATTCCTGACAGTATATTATTTTGTGTTGTCGTATTTTCATGCTACATTGAATACATAAATGTATCAGATGGATTGGCACCGGTTTGATTGCAAATTTTTTTGGCCTAAGGTTAAATACGGGATAGAATATTTTCTTTTCAAATGCAGGTCTATGTAATCTATTCATACTTGACTCACTAAATAAATATTAAACTCATGGTTGTAATTTACTTAAATGTAAAACTAAAGATTAATAGAAAAATCTAAAATGTTGAATTTATTCCTCAAAATTTAAATATTATTTTATATGTGCGTAAATAAATATTTTTATGTGTTAATTTCTGGCAGTAGCTTTTATTTATTTATATTTAAGATATAAATTAAGATATAGATTTTTATCTCTGCGTCTCCACTGAGCTAGTGACTTGGGCTAACGATCTGAATATTTAAATAAAGTGGAATCTTAGCAGCACGTATCTGCCTACTCTATAAATTTTTCTAGGTTTAAATGCCTAGATGGCGCTCTGTAGAGCAGATATCGTAGTTTGCGGTTAGATTCGATATTCACTTTCATTTTGATCATTATAATATATATACATAATAAATTTACCTAACAAAAAAAAATTAATTAAAACCCTTTTTATAATTTTGAAGGGAAAATAATAAAATATATGTTTCAATGAAACAAAAAATACTTAATAATATTATTATTACTTAATTTAAAACTTATATATAAATTTAGATAAAATGTGCCCATTAAAGTATTTTTTACTGATAACTTAATTTTATTTCTGGTCCTTTTTGGGAAGTTATAATTTTTTTTACATGTTGGTGTTCTTGTATGATTCTCCATTGACACCTACTTGCATGCTAATCTATATAGTCAAATTTCTTTATTTTCCAATAAAATATTTTTAGGTAACACACAGAAAGAATTTATCCATTTTTCTTTTTAATAGCTTTCCAAGTCAGATTAACATATAAAAACAGAGATAGATATGTTCTTGGATGGAGAAAAGATTTGTTGCACCTTACTTCAGGACATTCTCTTTTTTCTACATTTTCATTAGTGATCAGGTTACATGGTTAAAGTTTGATGACACTTAGCTCCTAGCTATGATTTAGCACATGTTGTTTTTTGATCCATTTTAAAAACATATTTTTAAAACTAATAGTGTGCTCTTTATAATAAACTTTTACTTCTATCCTTCAACAACAACAACTGAATCAAGAATCATTGTTCCTACTGCTCTCCTCACCAGCTTGACCAAGACTAAAAAAACTGCTACTGTTTCTTTCAACAGGTTGATCAAAAATGATTGTTCTTTGCAGGAAAATGAGGGCTACTGATTTATCCACTCCCATGTTCTATTTTTTTGGATAAATTTGGTGTCCATCCAATCATATCTGGTCTTTAACCTGACAAAATTTGATTCAGAATAATTGGGTTTATTTTAGCAAAAAGTTATTTCTCTCTATCAAAACTAAAATTGCAAATCAAATCAAAGATAAAAAATTTAAAGACCAGTCACAAGAAAAAAATTACTTCTGTAGTTATTATTTTTTTATTTATGCCAAAAATAAAATAATTCTTTAATTACCCTTAATTTGGTAAAACTGTTTATTGTTTTGGGGAGAGAGAAAAAGATCAATTTTACTAATTCAAACAAAATTTAACAAAAACATTAAAAAAATTTTTTTTCTTTCTTTGAAAAAACTTTTATTATTTTTTTAAGTTAAAATTAAGATATTTCAATAGTTTACTAATTTTAAAAAATAATTTATCTAATTACTTTTTATAATACTGCAACTGGTAGATAATTAAAATTACTGAAAAGAGAGAAAAAAGTTCAATCATTTTATTTTATATCTTTCTCAATCTTTTACAACTATTTACACTTCATTATAATAATATTCACATTATCTTTTAAAGAAAGAACAATGGTTGAGAATTATCATGTTATCACTGGGTAAAGAAAATCTTTAACTAAATCAGGCTCACAAAAAATATGATACATTTAAATATCATTTCCGCCATTCTAATTTTACTTATTTATAAGCTTGTAGTGTTTGATATGACTAGTGTTGCCACTGTCTACAATATTACAATATAAATCAAAAATTATGATATATTATGCTGATCATCAACAGCCTTAAATAATAAATCAGTACTATTATTAGCATATAATTATGTGTAACTAAATGGAAAACTGTAACCGTAAACAATGGTAAATAATCATCCATATCAATAGCAAGATCAATCCTAAGAAGTTCCCAATCTTGAGGCATATTATAAAAGAACAAGCATTCCCTAATTCTAACTATCTATATTAACCCTTTCTTAGTGCAGCCTAGACTCGAGCATTTCAGTATTTTTTGATATCTTTCTTTGTCTCACACATCAATGTAAAATACATAATTAAATGATAATTACTTATCAGAAAATTATAAATTTGATTTCATTTGATAGATATTTTTGTTTACTACTGAAATAAATTTTAAATGTTCACATTTTGTTTCTATAAATATTAAAAAAATGAGGTCATAATAAAAACAAAAAATGTCATCATTTCTGAAAGATTATTTTCAGTTTACAAAATCAATAAAATGTTCATTATTTCTGATTATTTTTAAAAATTTGAAAGAATATTTATTTCTCTTATATCTAACAGATTATGCTGTGAAAGTTTAAAATCTTTGAAAATTTATTGCAAAATGGTGATATTTTCATATTCATAAGTATAAGTAGATTGCTTATGTGGAGGCTAAACTTCTAAATAGCTTAAGTCCATATTCACATTATATAAATAAATACTTAATTATATATTAGCTGCTAATATAATATTATATTTTTAAAAATAAAGGATTTCCAGTCAAAATAAGTTATTAATAATTTATATTTCTCAATATCTAATTAATATAATGTAAATTATTGTAAAAAATATAGCTAAAACTGTATTAAATTTGCAAATAAACATGTTTTTGAATATTGGGTCTATTTTTTTAAAATAATGTATTAATATACTAAATATTTTACCACCTGGCTTTGAAACAAAGGCTAAACATGTCAGGGTGGTGCTTATGTCTTTTGTAAGGTGATTTTAATTTCCTGCCATCTAGCGTAATATTTTGAATGAAATTTTATATAATAAAATATACTGAAAAATACACATTTTAACATATAATACTTGTGGAAAAATTTATCAGGGGGCGAATTGGACAAAACACATAAAATTGTGGACTAAAATTATGGTTGGTTAACACTTCTGCATTTCAATGTTTTTTGCTTCATTTCTTAGTTGTTGTTTAAGTTATAGTACATTTTAATTTAATATTAAATCTTTATTCTACATTATAAGTCACTAAATTATATTTAACCACTAAACATCACATGATAACCATCTCATGATAGCACTTAACTGTTAGTAACCAGGAAAAAACTCTCCATGTAGTAGAGCCACTTTGTGCTAACCAGAGTAATCAATGAATGCCAGAAGGCTTGTGCATAAAATCCCTATCTAGTGTCTACTCATCCAATATCCCCAGACTAGTTTCTGTCTTGTGGCCTTCATCAGTGAGGAGGCTTGGATCTGAGAGCACTGCACCTAGATCTTAGGATCTAATGCAGCAGCCACCTTTTATCTTTATTTCACAACAAAACTATGAGAATAAAATTGAAAACACAATAATATTTTCAATCTAAGCTCAATAGCTTATATAGCCATATGGGTCTGAACTCAATTCAGCACTCATACATTTTGGTGACTTTGGCTCTTTAACAACCATATCCACCATTATCCCATTAGGCAGGATTGCTGTTAAACTACTAAACATCACATGATCACCATCTCATGCTAGCACATAACTGTTAGTAAACAGGCAAAAACTTTCCATATAGTAATGCCACCTTGTGCTAACCAGAGTAATCAATGGATGCCAGAAGGCTTGTGCATAAAATCCCTATCTAGTGCCTACTCATCCAATATCCCCAGACTAGTTTCTGGCTTGTGGCCTTCATCAGTGAGGAGGCTTGGATCTGAGAGCACTGCTCCTAGATCTTAGGATCTAATGCAACCCTCCAGCAGCCACCTTTTATCTCCATTTCACTACAAAACTATGAGAATGAAATTGAAAACACAATATTATTTTCAATCTAAGCTCAATAGAGTCTGAACTCGACTATATAAGCTATTGAGCTTAGATTGAAAATAATATTGTGTTTTCAATTTCATTCTCATAGTTTTGTAGTGAAGTGGAGATAAAAGGTGGCTGCTGGAGGGTTGCATTAGATCCTAAGATCTAGGTGCAGTGCTCTCAGATCTAAGCCTCCTCACTGATGAAGGCCACAAGCCAGAAACTAGTCTGGGGATATTGGATGAGTAGGCACTAGATAGGGATTTTATGCACAAGCCTTCTGGCATCCATTGATTACTCTGGTTAGCACAAGGTGGCACTACTATATGGAGAGTTTTTGCCTGTTTACTAAATTATATTTGACATATTAGAAATGTAAGTTTATCACCACAAACCTCTTTAAAAATAATATTTAAATTTTGCAAGTATACAAAAAATAAACTGAAATATGCATTCAAAATAATAACTTTTTTCTTATTAGACAATTACCACATTAATTTTTATATGCTGAATGATTACTATGTTTCCATTAAAAAAATTAAATTAATGAAATATTTTTTAATTGAATTTTATTTCTAAAACCAAATAAATTATTGATGAGTACCAAATTCTCAATACAGTTATGCCACCAAGTGCAAGTCTTTGTAATCAGTGGATGCAGAATGGTTAGTGTGGAGAGTTCGGTTTCTATTAACAGCATGCAAAAGCACATGAAATAGTGATCATGTGATGTTTTGATCATATACATTGTTGTTAGATAATAAAATAACAATAAAGTTCCACTCTATAAGTTAAAATTCCAATAATTATTAAAATATCACAAAATTTTTATATTACAGGTTTGTAAAACCATGACCAATCATAACTATTTAACATTATTACAGTTTTATATTACTTATCTTTTTAAAAACTAAAGATATTCAAATAGATTGCAAATATAATCACACTTGTATTTGTTTTTTAAATAATTCCTATATAAATATTTTGTAGAAATAATTATAAATATTTAAATAAAGAAAATATACAATTTTTTTAATGTGTACCACAAAAAAAGAGTTCTTGCAAATACTTTTGCAAATGTTCTCAAAGTTTGAGCTCAATTAATCTACCAATAAACAACATTGTCAGATCACTTGTAATAGTTTTTCTTCACATTACTGACATCTTCAGGATTTTTTTTAAACTAATCAAACAATTTATATTTTAGTTTGTTTCTATTGTCAAATGAATGGAAAACTGGAAAAAAATAATGAAAATTCTAAAAGTGACTACAGCACTATCAATATTTCATAATAAACTGCAACTTAAAATTATAGATTTACCATTTAAATAGTTTATTTAAAATTAACATAAATATTATTATCAACTTAAATAAAAGTTATGACATTATAGTGTTTGCTTGCACATTTTATAAATATCTTTTGTCAATGTTTATTTATTCTTTACTATTAAAACATTAAATATATACACACATATTTCTAAGATTACACTACACATCCACTGTGAGGTGGGTCATGAAGCAGTGTTGTCTCAATATATACATATGTAACACAGCCTTTGAATATTCCACTATACAAACCTTTTCATTATGTTCTCATAAAGAAACACATACAGGGCCCTATTTTCCGGGCTTGACAGTCAGCAAGTAGTGAAGGCTTGGATAGGTTTACATTATTTTTTTAACCTTGTATTTGAAAATAACTAAAAACTATTTTACTGATATGTAATAGATGGCTGGCTGTATTGAGTATGGTGTGACTATCTTAAAGAAGTATTACAAGTTGTAGAATTTGAACCCATACTGTAAGTGTGACATTAGAAATTTGCATACGTATATTTTCACCCAGAGACATTTATATTATAATGGGGTTGGCTATGGACTGGTCCACCAAAAATAATCCCAAAACATATAATTTGATTTCAGATCAAAGGCGTAACATTATAAGACTCTTCAAAAATTTATTTTATATTTTCAGTTTAAGAGATTTTTATCATAGAAAATATTTTATGTTGAAATTATTTTGATTTCAAATGTTTATATGAATTATTTAAAATGCTTCAACTTATTTTAAAGATTAAATTTCATATTTATGAATTATAAATCAGTTCTATCAAAGAAGACATTTTTTGATATTATTAGCTTTTTTGCCTTTCTAAAATAAAATGAAGAATATTGGATTTTCTTTTACATTACAAAAGTTATAATAAACATAAAATATCAAGTAAATGTTCTTTGATTTGATTTTGTATATGCTCTAACTCAAACTGAATTAGCCGATCAATTTTTTTAAAAACGTAAAATTATATCAGATTTTTTAAATCTGATATAATTTTACACTTCATTTTTTTTGACTACATTACTTAAATTTTTATTTTTATTTTATTTCTGTTCTCAGAGAAAATATTATCGGTAACACTCACTATAACATGGGATTAAAAATTAATGACTATAATTGAAAATGGCGATATATTTAGAAATCATTTTCGTAAGCATGCGTTTGTGTGTAGAATTTAAAAGATTTTCGAAGAAGCTGTGCAAATATATATAAAATTTGATGAATTGATAATAAAATAATTTAAACATAAATTATTTAAGTAAACAGAAAGTCTTCTATAAGGCAATGACTAAATTACTAATAATAATTGCTCGTTTACCAGTCAGGATATATATATAATGCGATTCTTATTCGATGTCTGTATTTCTTCAAAGTTATATATATAATCTTGTAATTTAATATTAATAAATACAGTGAACAAATATATGTAAGTGGATAAAAGTTTTTTAAAGTTGTACTTTATATATATTTGTTTACTGCATTTATTAATATTCAATTACAAGATTATATATATATATATTGTAACCGAACCCGCACAACCCCTTTATTACCTTGGTTGTAACAATTTTCTGATGAGCATGTTGCAGGAAGGAACTATGGATTGGCATTCCCCAATGCAGATATTATCCCCCCCCTCTCTACAACAATATTTCCTGCTCATCAGAGGATGTAGTACCATAGAGACCGGAAGCATCTAGACATTCTGTGTTTGGTTTTCCAAACGGCACCACTAGAGTTCCATCTCACTACAACCTGACTTACCTAGGTCTAGTTATGCCAGACATAGCTCACGGGGCATGAAATTCTCGTGAACAAGTGCTATGAATGATAAGTGATGAAAAAAATAATAGAACTGAACAACTGGATAACTAAAATTAATTTTAAGTAACAATAATTTTATTTAATAACAGGTTTAAATAAATGTCCATCAAACAAAATATTTCATTGACAGTCCCTTATATCTCTTCGGCCTACTTCCAATAACATTTTTATATGACTTAAAGAATGTAATTTGTTGAGAGTATAATAAAGTCCTTCTTTCGATAGTTCTTTAACAGTTTACAACTTTAATCATTTAGTTAATTCACAGAGAGGAGTGCAATATCTGAAGACAACAGAGATAATAATGAAGACAACTGATAGCATTTAATTCAGAGTTCCACTTAATTCAAACAAATATTTCATTTACAGTCCATTGTGTATCTTGGTATACATCCAATAATAGTACAATATGAATTAAAGAATGCAAGTTCTTTAATAATTTACATTTTTAGTTATTTAGTTAATTCACAGAGAGGAGTGTGATATATGAAGACAACAGAGATAATAATGAAGATAACTGATAGCATTTTATTTAATTTGGAGTTTCACTTAATTCTGATTTGTAGTCTTTTAGGTAGTTGTCACATGTAATGTGGCTTAAATTAACTAATGTATGAAGATATTCTTTACAGACAAGAGCATGTCTATTATTCCAGTTAATTTTAAGTTAGTCAAAGCATAATAAATTTATTTATATTCATTGTTATCCAAATCCAGGTTTGAATCCATAATATAAGCACATGTATCCTAGGTTCATTGGTTATCCATTTCAGGGTTTGAATCAGTCGATATAAGAACCTTTATATCCATTGGTATTCAGGTAAAATATAAGTGTATGTATTTCCATCTGTCCAGATATCAATTCATCTTGCAAATGCATTTATTTGGTATTCACATATTCTTATCCAGATTTGTCATTAATTCACATTTATATCCATTGGTTATTCAGGTAAAATATAAGTGTATGTATTTCCATAAGTATCAATTCATCTTGCAAATGCATTTATTTGGTATTTCCGATTTTATAAGACATATATATATAACCTATACGCATCAATAACTCTAGGTATATCATTGTACATTTAACGATGACACATTGTTTTGTTATTCTTACTTCTCAACTCATATATATAACATGTTTTAATTTCGTGTTTATATTCCTTTTGTCAGAGTTTTTAAATAATAAATAAAAAGTTTAAAAAAACATGATTTTCTTAATCTTTCAACTTATTTAAGTATGTGGTTCATTATACACATATAACCATTAACTTTTATTGTTGTAATAATTCATATCTAAATGTTTGACTTTATTCATAATATAGTATAAATTTACTAAATACATTCATTTTGTATAAATACATTCATTTTGTATATTTTCTAGTTTTATCCGGGTTATAAACACGTTATTATAATTTAGTTAGTTATAGTTATATATAATAGCTCAGTATTTCTGGCTCTTCCAGGTGTATTTATTTGTGTATCAGTAATATAAATCATTATAAGTATTTGTTTTTATTTTAATTTAATTCAAATGTATCTGCATATGAGAAGTCAATCATTTATGATTTACCTTATTAAAAATGCCTTTTGATTATAGATATTTTTAATATTTATAATTTATCCTAATAAAACATATTTTCACATAGCTATATTTATTCATAATTTTCTTTTTTAAGAAAGGTGTTTTGTTTGGTCTTTTATAAACACATATAAGTATTGAATAAAATGCCTTTTGATTATTGATATTTAAGACATTTAGTATTTACAATTTATTATTAATAAAACATATTTTCACGTAGCTATATTTATTCATAATTTTTTTTCTTTTCTAAGAAAGATATTTTGTTTTGTCTTTTATAAACACCCATAAGTATTGAATATTTTATAAAATGGTTACCTTCATATCCATGATATGACTGTATTCAAAAGGGGTCATTGTATTTAAACTGAATGGCATTATTTACTTTCCATGATGTTCACCCAGGCAAATCTTGGAAAACCATGGCTTTGGATGAAGAGAAGAAGCTGTTACCAATTAGCCTTCCATCATTATGCTTTCCTTATTAATATTTTCTTTTTTCATTATTAACAGTGGCTATAAATATTATGTTCCAAGGTTCCTTAAAATTAGCTGTCAATTAAATAGAAAAGCAACACTTAGATGAAATAACCATTAACTTTTTAACTCTTTACTTTTCTTACTTTTTTAACTCCTTTTAAAATCTAAAATAACATCTTTAAAAATCTTTAAAAACCTCTTTTAAAAAATTTCCTCTGAACTTCCAACTCAACTATTTATACTCTGATCTCTGTATTGATTAAGCAGCGCTGCCCACTGTGTCTGATTTGTTGCACAGATTTTATTTAAGCCCAAGTGCTTTTCTCTTATTAAGGATTGGACACTACTTTTAGTGGGACAGATAATGAATTATAAGGATTAAGCCATGTTTTCCAATTTGATAAGACTCCCTCAAGTGATTGTTACACTTTATACAACAACATCTTTCCAAAAATTAAAAATGTAATATTTAAAAACAATGCCAGCTTTAAATAAATATGAGTGACATATTTATATCGTAATCTAAAATTATGAAATCAATAATAAATGTTTATCTTTATTTTTTTTTTCAGTTCTAGAAAATAATGATTTTTTTTAACTATAAACTTTTTGCTTTATTTATTTTTTTTTTTAAAAAAAAAAAAATAAGATCAACTTCCTTTATATACATCTGCCTTTTTTTTTAGGTGGGAGGGTAAAATAGCTCTTAGAATACATACACGCAGCATTTCTGTTTCAATATATATATATATATATATATACAGCATTTCTGTTTATATATATATATATTAGATAGGTAACTATTAACAAACATTATAAAAAACTGTGTATGGATTTCAACCAGAAGAATGATTTACTAGTGGATTTATTATATCTGTTAATTCTGCCACATATGCTTTGATTTGACAAAGATTAACAATGTATTTGACTACAACTACATAGATCAAAGGATGTTGAATTTCTTTTGTGAACAGTTCAGCCATTGTGAGTGATACTGAATCCATTGATGGGACCTGTAAACCAAATCCTTCTATATTTAAAGTTGATTCTGAAAAAACAAATTCATTTGGAAACCCATTCAAGAAATTATTCTCCACATCTTAATTTGGTTGTTTTGAAATATTTTTGACTGACCAATGAAAAGAAGCTTCTGATTTCACCACACTTTAAATGGTGAAACTATTTCTTGAGTTATGGTAAATTGAATTCATTTATGGACTTTTATATATTTTTTCTGCAAGGCAATGTGCTTTTTGATATCTAAGGGAAAATATTAAAAGGACTGGGAGCCATTACAATAGAGTTGTTGCTAACAATTGCAATGATGTATATCTAATATATTTGCAATGCAATGAAGTGTTAAATATTAAATGAAATATTGTCAAAGTTTATGAAATCACAAGTACTAAAATACAAGTAAAATGGGATTCTATATAAATATGTACATTGAAAGTTTACATAAATAAATAATTGAATGCTTTATTACTTGGAGGTTTAAAAAAGTTTGAGCAACAGACATAGCAGAGCTGAGCTACAATCCATGGACACTGACTCCCAGAGTCTGTTATTTTATCAGTACATTAAACCACTCAGGTTATTATAAATATTGATTATAAGGTAGATAAAGGTGAATATTTATTTCATAAAGCAAATAAATCCTCTTTTTTAATTACTTTTATAATAATTTTAGCCTTAATAAATATTACAAATAGTATATTTTATTTTTTATGTGACTAATCTTACAATTTCAACTGACTAACAGTCTTTTTCAGAGCTAAAACATACAAATGTACATGAATATGTAAACATATATTATCTAAATGTAAAGAATATCTTACAAGTTTTACTGACCAGCAACTTCTTCAAAGCTAAAGGGTATGTGTATATGAATGCAGAAACATAAATTTTATCCTTTAAATTGAACATGACGGAGAAGATTTAATCACTTTGTTTACATTTAGATCGAGCTGTATTTAATTTAAAATTTATATATAAACCTTGTTTATTTATTACAATCAAGGTGTTAAAAGTGAGATGCTGTTCCCAGCTTTGTATAATTAATCATGTTTAATAACTCTTAAGTATCATTTCCATCTGGTCAATAAATTAATTTCATTCTGAATTACTAACAGTGTTGACAAAGGTGTGCTTATAAATATCAGAGCCACCAAGATAGGTGGATTCCTTCTATTGTTGTTTCATTGTTCAACATTTAATGTACTTTTAAATCATAGTATGGGAGAGGGTGATTTACTCTTTTTGTTTAGTATAAGTGATCTAAACAATAAAGTTTATATTGTTCAAATAATTTATATTTATATATTCATGTACGCTCAATCAAAACTGTAAAGTTGATGAAATAAAATATAAAATATAGCATTGTAAAAATGAAAGAAGGATTTATTTATTTATTTTATAAATGAAATCAATGCACAAAGCAGATATAAGATGAAAAAAAGAATTAATATTTATTTTATCAAATTTGGGTAAAACAAAATCTTACCCTGATGAAACAATGAATTATTGTTATATAGATATTCAGAATGCTTTTGAATTAATCCAAAGCACTTAAAATTTGTCTTGAATGATTTTAATGTAAGAAATGAAAAACATTTTGAAATGAAATTGCAATGAGAAAATTTGGATGTGGAGAACAGAATGGACAATATAAAATTTGTTAAAAAAAATTATATTTTGATTTTTTTTTAAAAAAAATGACAAGTTCAATGATCATTAAAAAAATTAAAAGATAAAAAAAATTCAACTCTAAACATTTTAAAGTATAAAATTAAATGATATAATATGATTATTTGGCCCAGCACTGTGAATAAGCACTGAATATTTAAATATAAGTTACGTGATAAAAAAAAAAGGTAGATTAAAAAAACACAATAATATGAGTTTGAGTTGTATCCCATTTCATTTACAATTACTCATATGAATTTAACTTAAAATTTAAAAATTATTTTAAAAAATATTAAAAGTGTTTCAAGTTGGTTTATATCTTGAAAATGTTTGGATAAATATTTTATTACAAACTTCTATATAGTTAGAATGAACAAATTGATAAATTTTATAATATATTTTTATTAAATCAATAAATTGATGCAAAAACTGAAGGAATTTTATTATGCAGAAACCATGGACATTCTCCTTAAATTAACATTTTTATATCATTTCAGAGAATTACACTACATACTCAGGATTTTTTTAATGAGTTTTTTCCCATAATTCATTTATCATGATCAACTATTATCAACTCTTTGCAGGATGAAGGTCACTCCAAGTTCAATCCATCTTCTCCAATCTTTAGCTTCTCTTCTCCACATCAGATCAGTAGACTTTCTTATTTCATCCATCCATCTCACATGTGGTCTCTTTCTGGTCTTTTACAATCTCTTGGAATCCAGTTTAAGATTTCAATTGTCCATCTATTATCATTTCTTCTAGCAATAAATACAGCCCAACTCCACATCAGTCTTTTAATTTTGTCAATGAGGTCACTAACACCTCTTTGTTATCTTACCCATATATTGCATTTTCAATCTCTTCTTGTTACTCTTAACATGCATCTCTCCATATTTCTTTGAATGGTCTGAAATCTCTGTATTGCTCTTCTATTAAGTGTCCATGTCTCAGATCCACAAGTAAGAACTGGTAAAACACATTTATTAAAAACCTTCCTTTTTAAACAAATAGACATATTGCCTTTGAGCATTAAGTTATTTCTACGAGAAGCACTCCAACCAAGTTTAATTCTATGATTAATTTCATCCATTATGTTTCCATCTGAATTCATTTATATATATATATATCTTCGATGCTTTAACTTTTTTTTACCCACTATCTTGATTCACAGTCATATTTTTTTATATCATCATTATTTCATTTTCAATATATTTTAAACTTCCACATATTTAATTCTTTTAAACCATAAATGCAAAAAATTATATATATAAAATTAACGGTAAGATAAACATTATTTGAGGAAAATATGAGACATCTAGTCAAACGAATATTACAGCATTTAGGAAAAACACAAAACATTTTATCCTTTTTAAAAAGTATAATCGGCAAATTTCACGAATCAACTTCTAGCTTTGTTTCCGCCATTCTATAATTAACCAAAATTTACTCAAGAATGAAAATTCCGTAACGATAATAAATTCAATATATAATAAATGTAAAATACAATACCTGTTATAAAAATATTATATATATATAAAAAATTAACGGTATTACCGTTAATTTTTATATATATAATTTTTTTTATAACGGGTATTGTATTTTACATTTAACATATATATATAAAATAAACAAAATTCCTAAAAATATAAAACATTGTTATGGTTTGAAAAAGATGATTTTTCCACTAAAAAAAAAAAAAGACACGGTTATTAATAACATGAATGATGTTATAAAGTGTGTTAAATAATTCTACAAAAATAACTATATAAAAGTAATAACAGAAAAGTATATCAAAGAGTGATAACAATATTGTTTAAAGTAACATATGTGTTAAATGAAGAGCCATACAATAAAGTTTATAAAAAAATTACAAATGGTGAACAAATAAAGAAACGTACATTAATCTTTCCTTTTGTATTTCTTATATTCAATAGAGTTCTAACCCTAACTGGTTTGGCACTGTAATAAAACAATGAACTCCAGCTCTTGAGTTTATGGACAAGGATCCATTTTTGCCCTTTCTGATGTTCAGACTTCTTGTGAATCCCCAAACCATAAAACCATAAGATTTTTATTCCAATTTTTGCACTCTTCATATTGCTTTATTCATTTCAAATTATTTAATTCAAATTACCTGAGGAAGTCTACAAGACAGTTGAAACCGTAAAGTATTTTAAATTGAATAAAGCATTATGAAGTAACGAAGTAAAAATTTGTTGGAAATAAAAAAAAAAGTTGTCAAAATTACAAGCAAAATGTCTCAATAATAAAAATAAGTCAGGTAACTGATAAAATAAGGTAATATACCTTTGATAATAAATAAAGTAAGATGCTAAGATTTACAAATCAATCAGTCTTTTATAAGATATTTACTAAAAAAAAAAACCCAGTATGTTGCCTATACAGAACTTTAGGATAAAGTTAATTAAGAAGACAATATAAATGTAAAAGTAGTATACAATATAATAAAACCTGTCCAATTACTAAGAGAAATTATAGAACATATAAGAGTATGAGTTTTTGACTTTTGTTGGATATATTATTACAAAGAAATATTTGATTCTATAAAAATTATTTCTATTATTAAAGATTTGAAGCATCATACATAGTATTATCCAGTGAAGAGATAACTGCTTTCTGTAGTACCATTTTCAGAAAGATTCACCATAAATTTTAAGAAATTAGCATGTCTAAATCACATGTTATTGCATAAAATGTGACAGTATGTTTTTATCATTATTGATCATCTTCTGTACTCTCTCTGCCATCATAAAAACATGCAAACCACTTGAACTAACGAAAACCTTGAGCAACAAATTCAGCATAATATTCAGAACTCCACCCAACACTAATAGGTTGATCAATAACTCCAAAGACTACATTGATCCAGCGCTCACCCCACATGTGGTGTACTCCATTTCCTGCCCCCAAGCCGGATGCCATGCCACATATTATGGTGAAACGAAAGCCACAATTAACACCAGATTGGCTCAACATCGGTACACCTTCAACAGAGCCCAAACGAACAGCAGTACATCTTCTGCATTTTTTGAACATACTAAACAATCAGGGCACAATTTCATTCCCGCTAACCCCGTTATTTTATGCTCAGAACCAAACGACTACAGGAGAAAAATAAAGGAGGCATTCTACATTAACAGAGACATCCATGCAATCAATAGAAGAGACACGTGCTTCGACATCTCGAAAAAATGGGCTATGTAACAGTAACTCATTTGAATATTCTCATTTACATATATTAAGTACATTTTCACGAAGGCTATGAGTATGAGGCACGGTTCCTCGAAAACGTTCAGCCAAATTTATTATTAACTATATATTTTTTCTCTAATAGTTTACAATTAAATATTTTTATTATTACAAATAAGGAGAAATTAAAACCACATTTATGTCATATTTAATATAAATTATTTCAAATGTTTCAATAGCAGTTTTTACACATTTAAAACAATAACATAATATTAATGCATTGCTTCATAAAGGGTTAAAGTACAAAACATTCAGTTACATTTTTGTAACTTTAAATGAGCCTTAAAATATTTATGGTCAATACCTAAACTATGTCACTGCATAACACATGCATTGATTTAGAAATGGAACTTTAAGCAGTTTGGAGAGAACGACTTTTTTTATGAACATACTATACAGTTTCAATACACAATATTGCAAAACTGTAATAATTTTTTATGAAAATATAACAATAACGCACTACATGATATGACTGACTTTGGGTTAAATGTAATTATATGTTGGACTATTTTCATCTCAGAGTTTGATTTTCTAAACTTTGAACTAGCTTATAAGATTCAAATGTTCTCAAATCTGCGATATATTAGAATTCAGACTCTAAAAATTTGTCTCAGATGAGAACATTTATAATTTAAATCTGTCTATAATTTTTTATTACTAAATTTTACTTATATTTTAAATTTATTATTATTTATGCCGTAATACTTCGTTTGCACTAGATAATGGTTTTCATTTTTTCGAGTGAAAAAAATAATTTAAACGCTTATTAGATATCATAATTCTATCACTAAATGATAATCTTAATGTTCATTATAAACAATAAAAACTGTTATAAATATCATAATCTTTTCAATGATATTTTTTGAAAGAACTGTTAAATTTAACGAACTGTAGGGTTTTCTTATAATTTAATATATGTACTGTATTGATTATTTTTGAATGCAGCTTTGAATTATTTAAGATTAGATAATCTTTTAGCTGAATTGTTAAATTCTTTTTAACTGAAACACACAGGCTTATTATATACCTGTGTTTATATATGTAATATATAGGGTATATGAGCACAAACTTTCACACGACCCACCACTCTCCACACTATCTCATAACACTGATACACTTGAACACATATACGTTGAAAAGATAAATAATCACCAATATCCGTATTTCATGCTAAACCAGCAATCATCAGTTGGTCCAGATTACCATCTCTACACGTATATGCTATAAGTGCTCAGGTATATATTAAGATAGCAAATCCTCATACTTTAATGGACAGGCTTCAAACTACTCCACACTCCAACTGTTCAACCGTCCATCCAATTGAAAATCTGATGATAAAATGCTCAAAGGCCACCCTAAGGCCGAGATTCTTGTCAAAATCAACTTTATTTATACTTTTCTAAATATATTCAACAGTAAATATAGAGGATTTGAACTCAGATTTTCAAGCGTGCCCTTCAACTATCCACACTTTTCATACAACTGATACACACGACCACACACATGTAGAAAAGATTAATAATCACCAATATACGTATTTCATGCTAAACCAGCACTCATCAGTTGGTCCAGACTATCATCTCTCACACATATATATAATCAATGCTCAGTTTATATTAAGTTAGCAAATCTTCATACTTTAATGGACAGGCTTCAATCCTCTACAACCTCCAACTTTTCAGCCATCCATATCATTGAAAATCTGATGATGAAAACTCAAATCCCATGCTGATGCTAATATTATTGCCATGTCCATGCAATCAGCATGGGATATGAGTTTTTATCATCAGATTTTCAATGATATGGATGGCTAAAAAGTTGGAGGTTGCACTGGATTGAAGCCTGTCCATTAAAGTATGAAGATTTGCTAACTTAATATAAACTGAGCATTGATTATATATATGTGTGAGAGATGATAGTCTGGACCAACTGATGAGTGCTGGTTTAGCATGAAATACGTATATTGGTGATTATTAATCTTTTCTACATGTGTGTGGTCATGTGTATCAGTTGTATGAGATAGTGTGGATAGTTGAAGGGTGCTTGAAAATCTGAGTTCAAATCCTCTATACTTACAATTAAGCTCCCAGGTTTGTGAAGAGTGCCTGGTTTCAAATATCAACAGTAAATAATAACACATATGTTAGTATAAAATATACACATATTTTATAGTCTTTTTTTTTCACGTATTTTTGACCTGATCAGTGACAGCGTGGAAATTGAATTCTGGAAAACCTCTATGTAAATTAAATAACTGTTATTCTATTACAAACTTTCAAATAAATATTGATATTGGCGTAGAACTCTATTTCATGGAACAAATAAGACCAAATTTATCACAAATAGAGGATGTAAAAACATTTTCTGGATTCTGAGTTTAAAATGTCTCTTTGTCTCCTTTACCGTTTTCATTTGTAACATCTTCTACAGTTCTGGAGTATTACTTATAAAAATAATCACCGCATTTGCAAAAATAAAATGTCTTAAAAAATTTCCATTCATTTTTATTTATGCATCTAATTTTAATTGTTAAAATATTGGAAAATAATTTGGGGAAATGTTATAACCGTTATGTAAAACCAATATTAAAGATTTTAATGAGCACGTAATGATTTTAAGGCGGATTAAATATCATTTACGTGCTCATTAAAATTGTTAATGTTGGTTTTGAAAACAATCATTATATTTTCTCTTATTTTTTTTAAAAAAGCTTATAATAATTTTATTATGTTTCATTACATGGACTGAAATGATTTTATTGCTAAATGTCTGGTCTCAAACACAAATATATGCGAAGTAGAATCCACAATAATAATAATAATAATAATAATAATAATAATAATAATAATAATAATAATAATAATAATAATAATAATAATAATAATAATAATAATAATAATAATAATAATAATAATAATAATAATAATAATAATAATAATAATAATAATAATAATAATAATAATAATAATAATAATAATAATAATAATAATAATAATAATAATAATAATAATAATAATAATAATAATAATAATAATAATAATAATAATAATAATAATAATAATAATAATAATAATAATAATAATAATAATAATAATAATAATTTTAATTTAATTTTAATTTAATTTAATTTATTAAACATATACTCTCCTTGTGATAAATAAATCACGCATGGAGCTTAACAAAAATACATGTGCAAATAAAATAAAAAACATTAATATACAATAAAATAATTAAATAGAAATAAAAAGTTCTTGATTATCATCAATTATAATCCAGTTCATAATGAATTTTCTCAAAGTTTTCCTTGATAGGTCATTAACATTAAATCCAATGTTTCTTATAAAAATATTATAAAATCTTGGACCAAGATAACATTTCTGATATCTGCAATGAGTTTTAAAGTACACTGGTTCAAATAATAAATCAAAATCACTTGATCTAGTCACCATTATTGATGAAGAATTATTTTTATTCATTTTTTGTATTTAATATAATAACACAAAATATTCACTAAAAAATAATTGATGAATAGTTAAAACTCCAGCACACTCTAAATAATTCATGTCTTGGCAAATCCAAAGGTTTAAACAAATAATTCTTAACGTAAAATTTTGTAGTATTTGCAATGACTTCAAAAAATATGCTGCAGTGCCACCCCATAATGTTATACCATAAGAAAGTCTGCTTAAGAAAATTTGTTTATATATACTTAATAGGACAGATTTATTCAAACAATCTCTTAATCTATAAAAAAAAAAATTAAGTTTTCTTAATTTTACTTGAAGCCAAAGAATATGTTTATCCCAATGTAAATACTCATCCAAAACCAAGCCAAGGTAAGAAATTGTTGAAGTCCTGATAATTTTCTGACAAAACATTTTTTTTAACATAAGGCAATTGAATTAACAAGTCTTTTTCTGGAATATTTTTAAGAGAATACATTATGTAATTACACTTATTAATATTTAGCAGCTCTTCCGATCTCTATTATTGTTCATCCATTGTGTAATTTTAAATAAATCTTCATTCACAAGTTTCTCAAGTAAACTATATGAAACTGCTGAAGTAACCAATGCAGTATCATCTGCAAAACAAAAAATGTTAGAATGAAGAGAAAGATCAAGCAGATCATTAATATAAACAGTAAATAACAATGGACCCAGGACTGAACCTTGAGGAACTCCATATCTAATTATTTCAGAATCAATCAAAAATTATTAATTTTTACAAATTGGCTTCTATTACTTAAATAATATTTAAACCATTCAAGCATAGTACTCTTTATGCCACAATAGTGTAACTTAATTATTGAATATATCATGTGGAACACAGTCAAATGCTTTCCGTAAATCTAAATAAATGCCTATAGTTTTGTAACCTTTTTCTAACGATTCAGTGATGACTGAAACATGTTCAGATAAAGCCAGTTCTGTAGATCTTCCTGGCAAAAACCCAAATTGATTGTTTGAAAATAAATTATATTTTTGAAAAAATAAAACAATTCTGTTTTTTACACACATTTCCAAAATTTGAGACAATGTTGATAAAATAGAAATTGGCCTGTAGTTTTCCAAACATTCCCTATCTCCACTCTTAAAAATAGGTGTAACAACAGCAGATTTTAAACAATCTGGAAATATACCTGAATCAATAGAAGAATTAAATAAAAAAGATAAAATTGGTAAAAGAATGGAAATATTTTCAATTAATATTTTTACGAAATACAATCCAAACCAATACATTTCTTATGTCTCATTTTATAAAGAGATTCTAAATTTCACAATCTTCAATCTCTTTAAAAACAAAAGAATTCAGGATAGATTTCTCATATTGTAAAACATGAGAACTGCAATTATTGTCAAAACTATTCATTAACAACTCCACACTATGTACAAAATATTGATTGAAATGATCAGCTATTAGTTTTGAATTATTTAAAACATCAATAGATATTTCATTAATCTTTAGTCTAGAAATTTGTGAAAATCCTTCTTTAAAAATAAATTTTTTAACAACAGTCCAAAAGTTGCTTAATTTAGTTGATTTTAAAGAATCAATTTGAGTAGAATAGAAAATCAATTTAGCTTTGACTATATCTTTCTTTATTTCTTTATCAAGAACCTTTAGCTGAATTTTTAAATCTTCATTAGTAGGAAACCTTTTGAAAAGCTTGTACAATTTATTCTTACTGTTAACTTTTGATATTAACTCATTTGTAATCCAATCATGCCTCTTCAGATCTTTCTTCTTTATATATTTTATAAAAGAACAATAATCTATAAACTCCTTCATCTTGTCAACAAAGAATGAAAATGCACAATTTACATCATTCAACTCAAAGATTAAATTCCAATTATATTTAGTAATTAAGGATTGCAAACGATCATGAGATAAAAGTTTAAAACATTTTTCACTATGAGAAAAATTCTTTTAAAAGTAACAACAATTCCTCTGTGATCTATAAGACACCAATCCAAAAAAGATGTTTTCAAAAGAATATTTTCAGGACATCTAGCAAAGACGTGATCAATAAGTGAAGATGATGAAGATGTAACACATGTAGGATGAAATAAACATTGAATAAATCCAAAAAGTGACAGCATATTTAAATAATGTTGAGCAGCAACATAAATTTCACCAGCAATATCAATGTTCAAGTAACCAACAATAATAATGAATTTATCATTTAATTTAGTAAGCAAATCACCAAGTTCATCACTAAAGCTTTCAACTGAATGACTGCAAGACCTATACAGAGCAATAAGTGTTAATTTGTCTGAACCTAAAATGAAATTTAAAACAAGACATTCAGAAGAATCAAAAACTGCATCAATAGAAGTCACACAAAGCACTGATTTATAATAAACTAAAATTCCACCTGACCTATTATTAATTCTAGAATTAATAATTGATGTATATCCCTCTAACTCATACAGTCCTTTTTCACATTCCTTAATCCAGATCTCAGACAAAATTATAATATCAAATGAATAATCAAGTGAATGTAAAAGAATTAACAACTCATCAAAATGTTTCCTCACACTACAAATATTTATATGAAAAATCTTAAAATTTTCAATAGCCAAATTATCTTTTTCTGTAACAATATTTTTAAAAGATAATCCATGTCATAAATTAGACAAATCCGATTCAGAAACAATCCTAATAGCCCTATCCCCAGTATCTTTCCTCAACCAAATTTTCCCATCTTTAATCCAAACAAACCTATACTTATTTTCTTTAGCCATTGAACGAACTTTCCAAAATAATTTCCTATTTTCAGGCAACAAATCTTCATTCAAATATATACGCTTATCAGCTGTAGCAATAGGCAAAACATCAGATAGATATAATTTAATTCTTTTACCTCCTGACAAGAATAAATCTCTTACCATTTTACTAACAAAATTCAACTTTTATTACTAGGCCTAAAACTACCTCCATATTTTAATCTATATATAGAATTAATATAATTTTTATTAAAGTCTGACAATTCTAATTTTTTAGCTATATTTTCAACAATATTAAATAAATTTTCATCATTAGCATATTCAACACCAACAATTTCAATATTGTTTTCTAATCTTTGCTGCTTTAAATAAAAAACTTCTTTTTGCAAATTGCATAACAAAGAATCTTGTGCTTTTACTTTTTCTTTCATTTTCATTAAATTCTCTAATCAATATTTTTATATTATTTTGAACTAATTCAAGTTCTAAAGTAAGTTTAGCAAAAGATTGAGATAATGAATCAATATTATTCTGTAAAACAGGCAGCATATCAAGTTTTCTATTCATCTGCTGAAGTAATTCAAGACTAGAATTATTATCTAAAGAATTAGATAAGGAATCAGAACTAGATCCATCATTTAAAGTCAAATTTAAATTAGTTTCTGCTCTACAATTTTTACACCTCCATAATGCTTTATTTGTAGATGACATATTTTTAAATGTCTTTTCACTTACTGTACTACATTTAAAATGAACATTCCCATTACAACCCAGACAAGTTATAAAATTTCCACCAAAAGGAAGAGCTAAATGACAAGAATTACATTTATCCATAATAATAAAAACCTTAAGTTTTAAAACCAAACAAACAAAAATAAAATTAAAACTAATTAAAATTCTAACAGAGATTAAAAAAGTAAGATAATTAAGAATCTAAAAGTAAAGATAAAAAAAAAATCAAAAAGAATAAAAAATAAATCAATTAATTAAAAAAAAAAAAATTCCAACAAAGATAAAAAAAAAAATCTAAAACAAGATTAAAAAAAAAATGGCTACAAAAAATAAGTTAAAAGAAATCAATAAAAAAAAAATTGAAATATAAAACCATTAGAAAATAAAATACATAAAAACAAGATCAATAAAATCTCCAAACTCTACTTAATAATACCATTACAAATAGGAAAAAAAAACTTAGCCAAATAAGAATTATAGAATTCAAAAATCAGAGAGACAAATAACACATGTTAACTCTACAAAGTCAGCAGCAGCAAAAAATAATAATAATAATAATAATAATAATAATAATAATAATAATAATAATAATAATAATAATAATAATAATAATAATAATAATAATAATAATAATAATAATAATAATAATAATAATAATAATAATAATAATACTAAAGTATTTATAACATAATTCTTCATAAATTTAGTTGCATGACTCATCCCCTCATATAAAATATGTAGCCTTTTAAATAATTTCATCATAAGCTTATAATATACTATAATAATTCTATCATACTACACCGTATGGTCTGAGATTTTGCTTTGTTAAGCGCTTTAGATCTCAAACAAATAAATATATGCAAAGATAATTCACTTGATTAGTTATTAACATATTGCCATAAAGTTGTAAGGCAGAAAATCTGAAGCCTCCAATTTATATATAAGTAATATGCTATATATATATATATTGTAACGATCCGGAGAATGTAGACTTAACGTAATCTGCACTACAGGGCGCCATCTAGGCATTTGAACCTAGAAAAATTTATAAAGTAGGCAGATACGTAAGTCAAAAAAAAAAATTTTTTTTTTTTTTTAAATTTTGATTCCGGTCGTTAGCCCATGTCACTAGCTCAGTGGAATAGCAGAGATTTAATAATATAATCTAAGAGTATATAAAAAAAAGAATAAAATAAGCCACTGCCAGTAATTAACACACAAACATTTATTTATTTCACATATATATAAGATTTAAAATTATTTTAGTATTAGTTTTACATTTCAAAATTTAACCTACATTTTTAACTTTGATTTTTGACTTTAATTTACATTTAATTACTATTATATTCTAATTTTACATTTTAATTAAGTTCGCACAGATAAATTTATGAAAGCTTGTTTATAATGTTGAATATAGATCGGTTACATAGATTTCACGGTCAAAAACATTTCAAAATAAACATAAACGATCAAAATACAAAATTATTGATTACTGACAATTGCGGAGGGAAATTTATACGTAACCCAATAGTATTCACCATAAGATACTTGCATTGTCACCAATAACTTAAAAGACATCCGAATAAATACATTTTAGATACTCACCAGTAAGGTATCATTATTTATCGAATGTCTATATATTTTGATCAAATATGAAATCCAAAACATAATTAACCGATAACGAATCCATGCAAACGTCTATAAACAACTTAAATTTAATGCATTTTTATTTAGTGTCGAGTATGAATAGACTACATAAATTTGCTTTTGAAAATAAACATTCTATCCCTATTTAACCTTAGGCTAAAAGTCGCAGCCAAACTGGCGCCAATCCATCTGATATATCGATGTATTCAATGTAATACGAAATACGGCGGCACCAAAAAGTTAAGAGAAGAAATTGCCTCTCGTCAAATAGGAATATGACATCTATCTGACAAGAAGAGCAATAAAAAAAAACTCCATAGAAAGGAACTGCGCTCTGCATCTTATAATTCCTTCCATAGGCAAAACGGGAGAGTGCGGCGTATGAAGCGATTCTGCCAGTAGCGAATCTCCGACTACATCTACTAACTACATCAATATATCCAATCCATTGACCCAATTTAACAATGACACAAATAACCTAAGATTACCCTCCCCTAATATAACTTTACAAATCTATACAGCCATTCACGCCCGACTTAAGTTTAACATTTATATAATTAATTTAACGAAAAACAAAAAAATCATGATAAAAACTTAAAGAACAAAAAATAAATAAATGGAAATGATTTTACATAAATAAGAAAAAAAATACATCAAATAACACTATTAATAAAGAATTTAGTTTGGTCAGATAGGATTCTATTTGTAACAATTAAATACTAGGAAAGTTTAAAATTTAAAGTTCTTAGTGTTTTCAAATTAATATTGTTCGTTATATTTTATAAAGTTCTTACGGTTTTAGAAATGTTCATCTTTTACAGTTGCTTGCCATTTGAAATCCAGCGTTAAATTTCCCGATGATCCTGTGGTCCTCTGAATATAAGAAAAGCGATGTTTCATTTTTCCATTTTATAACAACTGAAGGGATTGAACGTGCGTCCTTTTCAATCCCTTCTCCTTCAACTCTCCGCACTAATACATATCTGTCACATCGTAATAATAATTACCAATCACTAATTAATAATTTCCAAATTTTCCTTTTATACGTATTTGAAGGATTGACTTGGCATTATGTCATCGATGTGATGATCCTTTCGCTGAGGTCCGATTTCCCGATGGATTTCTTTCATTGGCTATTTGTTTCTATTGTTTTCCTATCTGACCGATGTTTTTACATTTAAATGCCCAAGGCTGGTTTACATTTAACTAATTAACAATCATTTCCATTTCTGATTAATTTCTGTGTTTTTCAAGATTAAAGATATATTTTTATCTCTAAATCTTTTTAAGTTTTTGTTTTTAAAATACCTTTTCTATTTTTAATACAGTTTTATTTTAATAATTTTTTTTTTATCTGTGCGATTTAATATATACGAGTTTAAGATGATATTTAATTTCAATTTTTAATTCTTAAAGAAAATTTTTAAATGCGAACTTTTTAATTTACTTTCATGTTTAATAAATAAAAAAAAAAACAATGTAACGAACGTCTGTGCTCGTTACATATCAGTAAAGTTGCTTAAAAAAAATGATCAAAAAAAAATATTTTACTTAGGGTTAGTAATTACGGTACATGATTGACGAAGACATTTACAAAACATCCGGTTAATAATTTTACAAAAAGACTATATACAAAAAGAAAAAGAAAATGTTGACTATCGCTTACCTAAGGACCATTTACGTTTACACCCCTCCCCACAAGAGTTCTATTTTATTTTATACATTTTATTTTTACACACGGCATGACAAGCAAGTTATTTTATAAATTATTTATTTAAGAAGGTTGCATTGAAGTAAATATATTTTGAAAGATAATGGATTTATACGTGTATATTTGCAGCACAATTATAAATACCACCAACTTATTTATGACTGATTAAAATGCTTAAATAGGATTACACTGAAGTAAATTCCCAATGGTACTCTCCATAAGGTACCACATTTACCATCATAAACTTGCGTGGCTGTGCGCTCCTATACACATTAAAGCATAAATTTATATTAACAAAAAAACATATCAATTGCAACCTTTTGACTTTCTTTTTAACGAAATACAGTTTAAAATTATTTATACTTTCTAGTGTTTAATATATGTGCTATTTCATTCTGGCAGTGCTTTTATAAGATTTAAAGTATACGACTATATGTAAACAGATAAAAATATTTCATTTTGATAAAATTTGCTCAGGGTATATGTGGTTTATTAAAGATCGGCCCCAGATTGGGAAAGCCAGTTGTAACGATCCGGAGAAGGTAGACTTAACGTAATCTGCACTACAGGGCGCCATCTAGGCATTTGAACCTAGAAAAATTTATAAAGTAGGCAGATACGTAAGTCAAAAAAAAAATTTTTTTTTTTTTATATTTTGATTCCGGTCGTTAGCCCATGTCACTAGCTCAGTGGAATAGCAGAGATTTAATAATATAATCTAAGAGTATATATAAAAAAAGAATAAAATAAGCCACTGCCAGTAATTAACACACAAACATTTATTTATTTCACATATATATAAGATTTAAAATTATTTTAGTATTAGTTTTACATTTCAAAATTTAACCTACATTTTTAACTTTGATTTTTGACTTTAATTTACATTTAATTACTATTATATTCTAATTTTACATTTTAATTAAGTTCGCACAGATAAATTTATGAAAGCTTGTTTATAATGTTGAATATAGATCGGTTACATAGATTTCATGGTCAAAAACATTTCAAAATAAACATAAACGATCAAAATACAAAATTATTGATTACTGACAATTGCGGAGGGAAATTTATACGTAACCCAATAGTATTCACCATAAGATACTTGCATTGTCACCAATAACTTAAAAGACATCCGAATAAATACATTTTAGATACTCACCAGTAAGGTATCATTATTTATCGAATGTCTATATATTTTGATCAAATATGAAATCCAAAACATAATTAACCGATAACGAATCCATGCAAACGTCTATAAACAACTTAAATTTAATGCATTTTTATTTAGTGTCGAGTATGAATAGACTACATAAATTTGCTTTTGAAAATAAACATTCTATCCCTATTTAACCTTAGGCTAAAAGTCGCAGCCAAACTGGCACCAATCCATCTGATATATCGATGTATTCAATGTAATACGAAATACGGCGGCACCAAAAAGTTAAGAGAAGAAATTGCCTCTCGTCAAATAGGAATATGACATCTATCTGACAAGAAGAGCAATAAAAAAAAAACTCCATAGAAAGGAACTGCGCTCTGCATCTTATAATTCCTTCCATAGGCAAAACGGGAGAGTGCGGCGTATGAAGCGATTCTGCCAGTAGCGAATCTCCGACTACATCTACTAACTACATCAATATATCCAATCCATTGACCCAATTTAACAATGACACAAATAACCTAAGATTACCCTCCCCTAATATAACTTTACAAATCTATACAGCCATTCACGCCCGACTTAAGTTTAACATTTATATAATTAATTTAACGAAAAACAAAAAATCATGATAAAAACTTAAAGAACAAAAAATAAATAAATGGAAATGATTTTACATAAATAAGAAAAAAATACATCAAATAACACTATTAATAAAGAATTTAGTTTGGTCAGATAGGATTCTATTTGTAACAATTAAATACTAGGAAAGTTTAAAATTTAAAGTTCTTAGTGTTTTCAAATTAATATTGTTCATTATATTTTATAAAGTTCTTATGGTTTTAGAAATGTTCATCTTTTACAGTTGCTTGCCATTTGAAATCCAGCATTAAATTTCCCGATGATCCTGTGGTCCTCTGAATATAAGAAAAGCGATGTTTCATTTTTCCATTTTATAACAACTGAAGGGATTGAACGTGCGTCTTTTCAATCCCTTCACCTCCAACTCTCCGCACTTAATACATATCTGTCACATCGTAATAATCAATTACCAATCACTAATTAATAATTTCCAAATTTTCCTTTTATACGTATTCGAAGGATTGACTTGGCATTATGTCATCGATGTGATGATCCTTTCGCTGAGGTCCGATTTCCCGATGGATTTCTTTCATTGGCTATTTGTTTCTATTGTTTTCCTATCTGACTGATGTTTTTACATTTAAATGCCCAAGGCTGGTTTACATTTAACTAATTAACAATCATTTCCATTTCTGATTAATTTCTGTGTTTTTCAAGATTAAAGATATATTTTTATCTCTAAATCTTTTTAAGTTTTTGTTTTTAAAATACCTTTTCTATTTTTAATACAGTTTTATTTTAATAATTTTTTTTATCTGTGCGATTTAATATATACGAGTTTAAGATGATATTTAATTTCAATTTTTAATTCTTAAAGAAAATTTTTAAATGCGAACTTTTTAATTTACTTTCATGTTTAATAAATAAATAAAAAAACAATGTAACGAACGTCTGTGCTCGTTACAATATATATATATATATATAAGGTTGTAAGGCAGAAAATCTGAAGCCTGCAAATTATACTATAGTAATTTGATATATATATATATGGAATCTTATAATTAAAAATTCATAAATACAGTAATTAGATATAGGTAAAGTAAAAATAAATGAAGCTATGCTAATATACAAATACAAACAAGACTTAATTAACAGACAAGCAGCAAATGTTAAGATCACAGAATTGTGGGAAGGTTAGCTTTTCAAAGTGTTAGTTGACAAAGTCTACCAGGTTAGTCTAAAATGCTCCTAAGTGGATAAACTGTTTAAAGTTATACTTTACATATATCTATTTACTATATTTATAAATTTTCAATTATAAGATTGATTATATTGATTTGAAGAAATACAGACATTGAATTATAATATTATATATATACTGAACCTCCCAAGATCGCCATCTCTTATGGTTGCACTTAACTGTTATTAAACGGGCATTACTGTATGGAGAGTTTTATCTGTTTTATATACTAAACCCTGATGAAAATATGTTTATATAACATGATTGTGACATCTGGGTCATGTGATGAGTGCTAGTTTGGGAATCATTTATCTTTTTCATGTATTTTTCATCTATGCTTCAGAAAATTATGATAAATAGAAGTTTGAAGTATAATTAAACACACACAATATATATTTAACTTTAAGTATCACTGAAAATAATGTATATATGAAGTTAAATTTTAACATGTGTTACATAAATTATTAAAAAAGTGTATGTTTCTTATGTATCTATAGTGTGTGAGGTTGGTCTAATTTTTAATCTGATGGATAGTTTTGATAGGAATGAGCTAAGATGAAGGTTGCACTGATAAGTACAAAAAATGTGAGTTATTTAAAAGCTTTTTCACATGCATATTTTTTATTATTCATACTTCTACTAAATGCATTCCATTCGAAATTAAATCTGTGACAACTATCTAGTTTTATTAATAATAATATTGCCAATCAGTTATACTAGTTAATACATCATAGATTTAAGTTTTATGTCTTCTCTTTTTATTTAAAATATATAGCCTTTCAAATGATTTTGTCATGAGTTTATAAGCTAATTTGTGGGTCTGCTTTTTTTATTATTATATTCTTTTTCGCACAATTTATCCACTCAATGATAGTACTACTATTATAATATGATCTCTATCTGGACATTACTTTTAAATAACAAATCCATATCTGCTATTGCAGTTGTTCGACCTTATGTGTGTTTAGATGAACAATGCTATAATGGTAATGCTCAATAAATCTCTATCCAGTGGTGCTCTTTTCATATCTCCAAACTAATTTCTACCAATTAGAAGTTTGGAATATGAATCGAATGCACTTGGATGTTTTAGGGATTTCTTCATTAATCATCATTTAATTTTTTTAACTATCAAGCTATTAGACTGAAACTTGAAAACACTTTATTGTTTGAATCCAATCCACCTTGCTTGCACAGTATTAGAGATCAGATATTTTGTTTTAACAGTTTTCACCAAGGAATATGATGTATATATATATTAAATGATTAAGAACCTGAAAATGTATAGATATTGAACTGGTATCAGATCTAAGTAACTATGGAAGGAAATTGGATTCAAACTAGCTTAATAGTAAAAAAATGAATGCATAATCACTATGGGAAGAAAGAGTATTAGATCCAAAAATCCACATGCATTAAATATTAGATACAAAAATCTACATGCATTACATATAGATTCAAAACTTATCATAGATGGAAATTATTCTAAGAATATGGACAGAATAAGAGTGCATTGCAAGTTAAACCAGTAAAACATCACATGATCATTTTTATTCATGGTTATACAAGCTGTTAAAATAGTCACATTTTTTTTGCACTATAGTGTCATGAAGTGCAAGCTCTAGATGCCAGAAGATTATCATCATAATCCAGTACTTTCCCATTCAATATTCCCAGCTTAGTTTTTAGCTTATAGTTTTCATCACTGAAAAGTGTTGGATCTGGAAACAGTCAACATGGATTTTTAGATTTAATATTCCTCTCCAAAATCTTTGCTTTGCCTTTTTAGTTAACTACAAAGCTATCATCTTAAACTAAAAACAATATTTTCAATCCAAGGCAAATTAGTTTGGATTAAAAACCTTACTGTAATTAAGTATGGTTCATAATTTTATGATTAACAAAAAAGAAAATATGGGTGCTGGAGGAATATGTTAAATCCAAAGATTTACATACACTGCTCCTAGATCCAAGGCTCCTCAATGATAAAAGCTATAAGCAAAAACTAATCTCAAGATATTGGGTTAGAAAGCACTTGATAGGAATTATGAAGCACAATCTAGTGTAATATATTGATTGTTACAGCTCACATTAGATGGTACTATTACTGTTTATTAGATAGTAATTTATTGATTATTACCATTTAACATTTACTGATTACTCAAACTTGAATTGGTATACTTGATAAATTATTCAGACTTAACTTTTTTTTTATTACTATAGTTTTTCTCTTCATTTTGTAATAAGCTTTCATTATTTTGTCAGATAACTCTTAATAGAAAATTGTCTTGTGAATCCTGTTTATTGATTATTAGTATTTACATAACAGTCTTTAATACATTTAGTTTGATTATTTTTTTCACATATAAGCCAGCTTCATAATCCCTCAATATTTTGAAATCATTTATAATTTCTATAATTTAGTTTTCAGTGTCAAACTACTAGTGTCTACATCTTTGATATCATCCCCTTTAGGTAAATAAAATAACAAGTATTACTAATTATTTATTAAACTAGAAATTATCATATTATTCCTAATCCACTTATAAACTTTAAATTCATGATATTTACATTTGAAGCTTCAGAATGTAATCATGTTGACATCGTTAATCTTACAATTTTTGCATCTCTTAATGTGCATTAGATATATCTTCCATTTCATTATCTATTATTACTTTTTTATTGACAATTACATTTGTGTTTTGTAATACATATTTTTATTGGGTTACAATCCAACTTTGAGTACAAGATCTATATCCTCTTTCGCTTCCATTTATGTATTCATATTTAAATGTATTCCTAGAATTTTCAACTTTTCAAACACTTTATGATTATAGTGTTAACACATTCCATGATAACTAAAAAATTGTTTGATCTATTTAAAAGCATACTTCACCCCATTGTAAAAGTGCCCTATGTTCTAATCAGAATGAAAATGTTTCCTTGAATAAATCTAAATTATCTATACTTGATATCCTTTCTTAATTGATGAATTAATTTGTTACTCTATTTATACTATTCATAATCACACTACTGGATTTTCTTCTATCATAACTTCTGATTCTATTTTCACAACAGTAGACGAGTTTTTAATTGAATGTTTGAAACATTACTTTATAAAGAAGTTGTCTACATGTTTAGGTAACAAATAAAATATAATCATCAAATAGCAGCTTATATTGTAATCAGATAATCCTCATTAAATCACTAAATATCACATGAACGCCATTTCTTATGCTTGCTCAAGTTGTTAAAACAGGCAAAACTCCCCATACAGTAATTCCAGTTAGTGCAAGCCAGAGTAATCAAGGAATGCAAGAAGGTTTGTGCACAAAATCCCTATTAATGCCTATGCATCCAATATTTCTAGACTAGTTTCTAGCTTGTGGCTTTCATCAGTGAGGAGTCTTGGATCTGAGAGCACTGCACCTAGACCTTAGGATCTAAAGCAACCCTCTAGCAGCCACCTTTTATCTCTACTTAACTATAGAACTATGAGTCTAAAATTAAAAATATAATATTTTCAGCCCAAGCTCATTAGCTTATATACTCTTATAGGTATGAACTCAGTTTAGTACCCATATATTTTGTAGTCTTTGGTTCTTTAATAATCATAGCCACCACTATTCAATTAGGCAAAATTGGTATTAAACATCACATGATCACCATTTCTTATGCTTGTCAAGCTGTTTAAGAGAAGCAAAACTCTCTATACAGTAGTTCAACTTAGTGGAAGCCAGAATAATCAATGGATGTAAGAAGGTTTGGGCATAAAATGTCTTATCTAGTGCCTACTCATTCAATAGCCCCAGACTAGTTTTTAGCTTGTGAATTTCATCAAGGAGAAGCCATGGATCTAAAAGCACTGCACCTAGACCTTAGGATCTAAAGCAATCCTACAGCAGCCATTTTTTATCTCTACTTAAATACAAAACTGAGTCTAAAATTGAAAACATAATATTTTCAGTCCAAACTCATTATCTTATATAGTCATATAAGTCTGAACTTAATTCAGTACCCATATATTTTGGTGTCTTTGGTTCTTTAATAACCATATCCACCACTACGAGTAAGTACTAGATAGGGATTTTATGTACAAAGTCCACATCCATTGATTACTTTGGCTTGCACTGAGTGGCACTACTGTACGGAGAGTTTTGCCTGTTTTAAACAGCATGAGAAACCATAAGAAATGGTGATCAAGTGATAATTACTGGTTTAATACCAATCCTGCCTAATTAGATAATGGTGGCTATTATTAGTAAAGAACCAAATATATCAAAATATATGGTTAGTGTAACTGAATTCAGATCTTGGATTGAAATATTATTGTTTTCAATTTTAGACTCGTAGTTTTGTAGTCAAGTAAAAATAAAAGGCGGCTGCTGGAGAATTGCATTAGATTCTAAGATCTAGGTGCAATGCTCTCAAATCTAAGGTTTCTTATTGATGAAAGTCACAAGCTAGAAACTAGTCTGAAAATATTGGATGAGTAGGCACTAGATAGAAATTTTATGAACCAGCCTTCTTGCACCCATTGATTATTCTGGCTTGCAAATGAGTGGCACTACTATATGGAGAGTTTTGCCTGTAATCCTCATTTAACTTATTTTTTTGGCTTCAATACTTGGCATTTTGGCAAATAAATTTACATCCTCTAGGAAATTAAGAATATAATATTTTTTGGCATAATACTGTGTATCCAGTGAAAGATGACTAAGTTGTCTTTACTTCCATCTACAAATCAACAGATGTATTACATAGGAACATAATTTAGCTATTGTACACAAAAATGTTAAGGCACTAACTGGTTTGAATCATCAGTTATGAATATGACAGTATATTTTATAGCTTTGTAAATCATATCCAATGCTTTCATTGTAATCACAAAATATTTCCAAATCCTTTAAAATGTTTTTGCATCATGTGGCAGGCTATTCCATTGTGGATTGAGATAAGAAACATATTGTCACATTTAATGCCCCAACTTACACAATTCAAACCAACTAGAACTTTACATTTTTTGCTATAAATAAGCACATTTTATCATTATGTAACATTTGTGTTCATTTGGAGATGACACTGCAAACATCTCGGAGAGACCCATTCTATTTAGGAAACATTTTGCATTAAAAACATTAATATTCATACACATATAAGAGGGGGAGATTCCCCAAAACCAGAATTTTTTTAATAACAATTGTGTATTCACTTTTAGATGTTACAAACTGAATCCCTTTCAGACGTAAGGTCCATTTAATGCAATGAACTGATCTAAACATGTTTTTCACTTTTTGAAGTAATCCAGAAACTCTTGCAAAGTGATGCTTTTTAACACCTATGTCTTTTTTCTCTATCATTTCCAAGTCCATAAAAAATTTGGAGCATTTTTTATTCAATGAAATAAAAAGAAGTTGCATAGAGCAAGATAAGATGAATTCGGCTGATGGATAAGTTGGGCCATGCTGTTTTTTATTTTAATATTGTTTCACATTCAAAACTTTGTATACTGCAACATTGTGATAGTGAAAGTTGCACTCCCTATTTTGCCACAAATCAGAACATTTTCATTTTGTAACATCATGAAAACATTTCAGAATTTGTACATTTAAAATGCCTGATTGTTATTAATGAATGAATTCTGGTAAAGAAAAAAATCTTCACCGAAAAAATAAATCAGCATTGTCTTGGCATTGGACTTTACATATCATAATTTTTTGGGATATAAGTGAATTGGAACTTCCATTAAAAAATTTGAAAACTTCTGTTTGCCAGATTAACTTGCCTGTAAGTTGTTTCAAGCATTATAACAGATTTTCTTGCCATGTTCCCCAATAAGAAAATAGAATTTCATATTGTTCCAACTTTTCTACCATTACATAAAATCGACAAATAAGAGATAGGCACTTAACAAAATCATTTACTAAATGGATCAATGACTCACTCCAATAACAATCATTGGCAGACTGGTGCAGGGATGTCCCTCAAAAGTCATGAAATCACAGAAGATGTATTAAAGTGCTCACGCTTCAGAGAAAGATTCTGGTTATTTTTGGGTGCCCCTTATATTCATGTCACTTTGTGATTCAGTACAGAGGTAAAATTGGAGACACTGAAGCTAGTAATCAATTGATTTTGACTCAGCACTAAAATCCTAGTCAATTGATTTTTGATTAGTTTTAATACAATCCAACTGATATTATACTTAAAAATATAGTAAAAGGATATGCTGTTTTTGGTTTTGATCTCAAAATCAAAGTCAAATTTCAATAAACTTGCATCTCTGATTTGTATATGTTAGTGATGGGCCCACCAATATTTCTTATAAATAATCACCTAGTAATAATAGCTACAATTGTCCTGTATATGTACAGTGACAGAAAAAAGACTCTGGATTTCAAGGTTCATGATTGTGACCCAACCTTATTACTTCCAGCACTCAAATTTATTATGAGTTCCACAATGATAGAATTATTGGATTATTTATTTAACAACTGCAATACGAGAATCTAGGGAAAAGGCTATTTGCCCGTAAAACCTGTAAAAAGAAATATAAATATTTCCTTTCAGTTAATAGCAAACATCGTTTGATATATATATATATCATTAAAAACTAGTCAACACTTAGACAATTGCAATATCAATAACAATCAACAATCTCAAACTGTTGTCACGGAAACCTCCTTTTTAACAATAACCCTTATCAATGGTCTAATATGTAAACTAAAGATTGCAACTTAACCACAGAAATTGAAATTATTGATACAAAGAAGTTTAAATAAACCTTTTTAAACAGATAAGTATTATCTATTCTAAATACAGACTAATATATAGTCAATTATAACATTATAAACTGCAATTATACATTTCAAATTGCACCCAACGTATTACTTAAATATTAAGTGTAATAATGTTCAAGACTAAATGGGTTTATAAGTAACCATTAGAAATCAGTCAACACATAGACAATTCCAATATCAATATTTGTATATATATATATTATTCATTAAGTTTACTACTTTTTTATAATAAATGCAAGAATGAGTACTAATTAATTGATGATATAGCAAACAGTATTTTAGATTAAATAATTTGTTTATTAAAAATAATTATGATGAAATAAAAACTCATATATTTACACATTTTTATGTAGGTAAAAATTGTTTTGATTTAATAAAAATTTGTTTATCTAATCTGAATTGTAAATATACCAAATCTGTAAAATGTGAAATATATTTATTTTCTGAATTCCAACTCTATTTTTCAAATATACATATTTCATAAAATAAATTTGCGAGAACTCTTGAATTTTAATTCATTTCCTCACTTTAGCTGATTAAACAGTTGGCGAAATTTTAGGAACAAAAAACTATTTATGAAAAATTTGAATTATTCTATATCACAAAAATTAAATGTATTTAAAATACGACATAATCTAAAACTCTACATACATATATATAGTCGTGAGCAGAGTGTGATTATAGGTGGATTTTTATGCGCACTATTGAAACATAAGGTTTGAAATCATTGACCTCCATTTAACAGACCAATTCTCACACAATACGCGTGCATTTTGGATAACCATAACCATTATTAGATATATTAAAACATCCACCACTCATGGTAGGTCCACATTTGTAATAAACTTATATTTATAGTAGTGGACTAAAATCTGCATATCATTGTATAAAAAAAAATTAAAAATAAATGTGCATTGTATATAAAATATTAAAAAATTTATATAAATATATTGGTGCAAAGTGGATGTCTTTTTTTATCGAGTTAGAGTTTCTGCGAGATGTTAACGTTAATTAAACGGGAGTTGAAGAGATCTTCATTCTTATGGTATTTTATATATATGTAGGCACAGATATTGTAATAACTATTTATTATAGATATAATAAATTTGCATATGATGCCCTGGACACAGCTAATGTAAATAAATTAGAACAAAAATTGATGAACTCAAATAATAATAATAATTCAATTCAATTCTTTATTTATTTAATGCATATATCAACAGCATTTAGCCAATTATAGATTGCATAGTAATGTCATTATTATATACAAATCTAAATAAGCATTAAAAAAACAAAACAAAACAAAAAATAATACCAATAAAATAGAAAAACAAAAAAATGCACAAATAAATAAAAAGGCAATATATCAAATGAAATTAAGGATAATAATTTTTTATGAGGACTTTAGTGAATTGTTTAAAATCCAAATTAAAAACATCATCATTACCAAAATTTTTGTTATAAGTTCTAGGTAAACGAAGTAAAGGGGAAAATCTTAATATATCAGATTTACAAATTTTCAGTTCAAAAATATTGTGAGTACGAGTATAATTCTGTTTCTTAAGACCTAAATTAGAAAGCAAATTAGATACAGAAATATTCTGGGAAATAAATTTATGAAAAAGCTTGAGATCTCTTGTTTTTCATCTCAGCAGTAAATCAATATAGTGTTCATTACCTAAACTATTCAATTTTGTAAATTTGTCAAAAACAGACTGAATTCTTATGATATCTGTCCTGGTATGAGGACTCCATATAATTGAACCATACTCCAAGATGGGAAGAACTAAGGATATATTATTATTATTATTATTATTATTATTATTATTATTATTATTATTATTATTATTATTATTATTATTATTATTATTATTATTATTATTATTATTATTATTATTATTATTATTATTATTATTATTATTATTATTATATGCTGTTGATATGTACATTAAATAAATAAAGAATTGAAAATAAAGAATTGAATTATTATTATTATTATTATTATTATTATTATTATTATTATTATTATTATTATTATTATTATTATTATTATTATTATTATTATTATTATTATTATAACAACAACAACAAATGACTGCTGATAGTTAAGCACATGACAGTGCAAAGATTGATTAATAAAAACTAAAGATTATAGAACAGCCTGCCACCTGGTAATATGCATAATAAATTCATAAATGAGAGTTTCTGGAGTTTATTTATGGTAAAGTATTAAAAAAAACATGTTTTTCATTTTGAAGACGATTGTGTTCACATTATAAATCTTATTTTAAAGATAATGTTAAATGATGCAGAAATTTGGCTAAAAATAAAAATAATAGCTCGCTACGATATAACTATGAAAAATTTGGGAAAACTTTAAAAGGGAAGTTAAAAGATGACAAATAAACTCACTAAAAGACTATGTGAATGTATTTGTTGTTTATAGATTGCTCTTATTAATAAAAGATATGACTTAATTTTAATTTATAAGTCTTATAGTATGGGATTAAATAAAAACCATTACAATATTTACTTCTCTGGTGGTACTCTCTAAGCTTAATTCAGTAATAGAATAGTAGATTTTGGAACTCAAGATTTATAAATTATGGTCCACTTCTACTATTTTGGCTGTTTGAACTTTTTATGAACTTCCAAGTAATAAATCATTCAGTTATTATTATCCATGATGCCATCTTATTATAACTAAGTTTAACATTTCAAAAACAAGATAAAGGGATTGTGTATTACACACAGGCAAAAGGGGTCATGTAATTACACATATGCAACCATTGGACCACTTTCATTGAAATATTATAACCCTATATTAATTTATTTAAGTTTAATGTTGACCAGTGCATGATTTCTTGCTGAAAAAATACAACACTGATATTTTTGTTAATTTTAAATCTAATATCTTCCTATTTTGATGTATCATTCTTGTTAGTAAAAACCCTCACATCAGCTATTAAGAATTCAAGTCCATTTCCCCAATTTCTAATTTTTCATTTGCCTTATGAAACCATCATTAATGCAGATTTTAAATGTTCTCTATAGAAGCAATACAAATGGCAGTAGTTTGTATGTTTGCATAAATTTTCCTATACTTAATATCACCATCTTCTAGAAACTCTTGTGCCAATAATATTCAATTGCTATTACATCTTAATACTTATTTCATTTTATATCACACTAGCACTACCCATATGTATATATGTCTGTAATCATGTTCTTCTAAACAGTAAAGTTATTATGATAATACAAAATTTTATATTTAAAAATCACATTATATTGTACTACTACTTTGTCATTATATATTTTAAAGCTTATATAATATTAATGTTGGACCATGGATAGTTGTCAGCACATTAATGTGTTCGATCTCTGCCCTGTTGTTAAACTCTGGTTTTGGATAATAAACTATTCTTTAGTAAATTTAAGATTTCGCTTTAGATAATTAGCCCATAACTAAGCCAAGTAGTTGTTTAATACTTATTGATAAATGGATATTTAAATATTATTAACTATAGGGTTTTGGGGGAGAGAGAATTGGGCAATGTGCTTTACCAATAGAATAAATAAGTTTGCATTATATCTCTATTTTGATTATATTTTCTTGGAAAAATACATAATTTATTTTAATTAATAGACATTATTATTTTAAAACATTACCAACTCACTATTTAAAAAAATTAAGAAAGTGAAAGGAGTTAGCCTGGATATATTGCAAGAAGAGATAATTATAGATGCACAGTTGAATTCTTAAACATGATCCAAAGAGATTGTAAAAGATTTAAAAAGAGATCTCATGGGATATGAATGGATGGTATAAGAAAATGTACTAGTATTATGTGGAGAAGGATTAGAATTTTTTTATTTCACTCAGATATCTCACTTATCTCATATGTAATTGTTAACTCTTCAATAAGTTGACATTTTGTCTTGTTATTTCAGGAGATAGTTTTTTAGCAATGTTCAATCTTTGATATCAGTATAATTTTTTTTATTCTATAATAAAACTCAATTAATTGGACTTAATTTCTTACAAATGTAAATTTACAAACATGGTAAACATACTGAAAGTAGGCAAAACTCTCCATACTATTATAATAATAGTTATGAGCTAGCATAAGAAATGGTGATCATGTGATATTTAGTGGTCATATTGAAAGCACTAAGCATACTATATTAAGACTGTTTCACTCTAAACCTTTTCTTATTCGGTGTCTCCAAATGCTTAAATCTCAATTACAAATAAAAATATTCTAAAAAAATCATATTTTAACTTTGCAAATATTGAAAAAATGAGTTGGGAAGGACAACAAACATTGAACAGTAGGCAGGAAAACAGTATAAGTGAACAATTTCAGAAAATGAATAAAATCTTTTTTGATTGAAATTTATTTTTAACTTATTTTAATATATAATTTAAGAAAGATAAAATGAACTAAATTATTGGCTGTTTTATTTCTTTAAATTACAAACATTTACATTAAATAAAACAGATTTTAAAAAATGTATCGACAACTTTTACATTATTTCTGGAAAACGTATCATACAAAAGGTTTTACAGAAAACCATCTTTATAATATAAGTGTCTGTCAATGCACTATTAAACTGTTGGACATTAAAAACTGACCAAATGTCAAGTAGTTATAACATTTAATGCTATACTAGTAATAATATATACATTCATTAGTCTCATATGAAAACATTTCCAATGCATATTGCTATTTGAAATAAATATCAAATCACATCAAACATTAAAACAGTTTCGGTTATGGCTCTGTGAATAAACTGTATTCGAACCTACATCTCAAAACATCTAATTCATAAAGGTACCTCTTTGAACTACAGTCTGTCTCTATTTAAGTACAGTAAACCTGTTTTTAGGAACATTTTAATGATTGTTGCTTATGTCAATTTCATGCTCTGTTTAAATTAGTCTATGTTTCAATATTTTATATCTTTGCTAACTGTAGTTCAAAGAAGTACCTTTTTTGAATAAGCTGTTTTGGGATGCAGGCTCTAATATGACTATTCACAGAAGACATAGCCAAAAATTTCTTAATATTTGAGGTGATATATATATAATGATTATGAGTTTTTTTCTGTATCTTTTGCTTACTTTCCTAATTATAATATATATATATATATATATATATATATATATAAAAATAAAAAAAGATATATATATAATGATTATGAACCCTTTATGAATCTTATGCTTACTTTCCTAATTATAATAGCTGCCACTAAATGTAACATGATATTGGTCAAATTGATTTGCTTAACAGATGCAGTCTTGTATCCTTATTAATTATTTATGAACTTAAAACTGTTTTGACAACCTTTTGATTGTACACTTAAGCAGAGGTGTAGAAGATTACTGATAGATTAACTATCAATCATACCTATGATCAGACCAAGACTGCATGAACATACAAATCTCAATCATTTTTCCTGATGACGACACCCCTCCATAACTGCTGGAACTATACCAATCCTCCAGAAGCAATTTATTTTCTAAAATAAATCTCTACCCAGTGATATAAAATTTATATAACTGTAATGCCCAGATGAACAGCATAAGGAGAACCCCATGCTTGAAAAATAACCCAGACTAGCTCCCATACTATGAGATAGGGGACCCAGTGCGTAAATCAAGAATGCATATCAAACTTACCCAATTTTTAATCATGGAGATGCAGGTAAAGGAAAGAGAACAGACCATGTAGTCTTTAGAATGTACATTTTATTCCTATACACACATGCACTAGTATGCCAATATTTCCATTACACATATTTAATACCAAAAAATAAACATATAATAATAATTAATAAATAAAATAAATATGGTTTAATAAGATTTAATTTATTACATCCTTCTTAACTTATGTCATTCTAACACTGGTAATCTCAATAATCCTTTTTTTCATATTAGTTCATTTATACCTAATAATATTTAGACATTTACTGATAAAGTTCAATATATTTACCTAGGTTTTAACTTGGATGTGACATTATATCTATTTATGACCATTTTTGATGATCATCTCTTTATGGTCTGTGGACTTGTAAGTTCATGATATTTTTTTCACTCTTCATGGTTGGCCATTGGGGCATCAGCTTCAGTTACTTTTCTCCTTTTCTGGAACTTTGGAATGATAATTGGAGAGAATATAAACAGCAGAGTTCTACATTACAGGTGAGACTTTAATGGCAGGAGAGTGATATTGATGGAGATGGAATCTGGGGAATGAAGTCCAGATGGCCATACCTGTGGTGCATGGTGTTATTTAGTCAATTATTAATTTTACAGTCCATTGCATACTTCTTAATAAGCTGCAGTCTTCTGCTACTTGTCTCATTTCAGACTGTCTGTGGCAAACTTCAAAATAATTCTGTTAAACTCAAATTGGAAAACTGCAAGCCCCATTCCAAGCAATTGTCACCAGAAAATTAATGGATTTTACTCTCTCTTAAATTGATCACAAAAAAGAATTTAACTAACTTTATAAAATATCAAACCTGTCATTTTTATAGACTCCCCTCCCTTTTATTCACTTTTATTTATTTTTGCCTTTAACTTTTTCTTTTATTATATAATTAATCTTATCTTTTTTTAGATTAATCTACTATCTTATCAGCCATGAATTTTCCAAAATTTAATTGTATTTCTGCCAATGAGATAGTTTACAAACATTACTTGTCATTAATTCTTTTAATTGTCTATTTCCAATTTGAATTACATTTTATCACCATTCTTTCAATATACATTATGTTTTGACATATCCTATTTCCTTTTCTTTCTACACTGTTAATTCTTTCTTAAAATCAGTTGTTTTCCCCCCACTCTTGAAATTCAATTAATAAAATTATTAATTGTCTTCCCTTGTTCTTATCTTATTGATCTACTTGCTATTTACTGTATTTTAAATATACATATAACTTTACACTTTATTTCTTAAATTCTTTTTTTATTTATTTATCTTTTTTTCTAACAAACTATAAACAAATACATGTAATACATATATATGTAAATGAGTGTTACACTATATATATATGATAGTTACAATATATAAAGTTTTAATAACACTCAACTACTGCACTGTATCTCAAAGTAGTACATAAAATTTTCAATTGTTAATTTAAAATATACATGTCATGGAATAATGCAACAATATATATGTCATGGGATTGTGTATATTTATCTATCACTCTACCAGAATCAAAATTTGTGATTCAGACATGTTATTCCTTTAAAATGTTGTGGTAAATAGTTAAACTATGTTTCTATTTTTATAATTCAGAGATCGTGCTACAGGCAGCTTTAGAGACACATTGTGATATAACAAATTTTATTAATTTGGATATTTGTAAACACCTTTTTCATAACAGGTGCAATAAGAAGGAAATATAAAGTGGACATTAACAATTGCCCTGCTCATTTCCTTTAAGACCTCAATGAAGAATCAAAGTGACACTTTTCAATAAATATCGAACCTATTTTGCATCCATATATATATATATATATATAATTAAGTTCCAACCAGTAACCACCTAAACATTCACAGTAAAATATAGTAATCAATATTTCTCACTGCTGTCAAGGCAACCTTCACACCTTTTAATAGCAAGAATGGAATCCATTCTTACTAATGGTCCATTGAATATATATGGACACTTAAAGGTTGCAACTTGACTACACACACACACACACACACACACACATATATATATATATATAATATATGTAGTATTTATATGTAGTATAAATCAAGTATTGATTTCAATAACAATAATTCCATTGTGTTCGTGATATTTTTAGTTTTTCTTATTAAATGTTATTCAGATTCTTAAAAAAAATGTTTTTACAAAGTAAGTTTGTTCATTTTTAATTAATAAGTGGCTTACATTTAAGTAAGCTATGATTGTTTTCAAAGCATTCTCCCGTATTACATGACATTTCAATCATTGAATATTCTTGAATGAAAATCAGCGTAAAATTTAAGAATCAATTTATAAAACTTTTTACTTTGAATATAAAAGCGTTATTTTAAGATAATAATTAAACTATTATTAATTCTAACCAAAATCAATTTCATCTTCAGAAATAAATTTAGAAAGTTTTACTTTTTGTGTGTGTTTTTGACATTTCAACGTGTCAGATATTTTGAATCCTGTAAAATGACACCGTTTATGTTATAAATGTTACTAATTATTCTATGTGTGGTTGATCATTATATTAAGAATTATATTGTGTGATTACTTCTTCAAAGATTTTTTAAAAAAATAAAACAATGTTGCAATTGAGGCGCTATCTGGATAACATTATTTTATATAAAAGTTTCAACAGTAAACATATTATTTATTTATTTAGCATGTGGTATCAGCACATCAAAATTCAACAATAGCACTTCTTAAGTAATCAAAAGCAGCCTCCTCCAAATTATGAAGAGCAAAGGGTCCAACAGAGGCCTGGTAAATTAGATACCCTTTGTAAATATGTACTATGATTTGTGGTCTTTCACAATCACAGGTTGGAGCATCTATAAATCCCAACTTGTGCAACATACAACCACATCTACTCTGGTCCATTCTAATTCTGGTAATCTTTGACCAGAGTTTACTTGGAAGTGAGAAACAAGACATTTAGAGAATGGGGGCATCTATTAGGGTGGGGTTATTTATGTTGTCAGTCATGGATCCACATGTTCTTGATGTCCAATGTGGTTGCCTGCTGAGAATTATCAATAAGCCAGAAAAGTTGTCTTGATTTTTAGTCTGAGGTTTGCAGGACTGATCAGAATGTTAACTTATTAAACTTCACCATGAAGACTTCACAGAGGGTCACAGTGTTAAAATGGCTGATTCTTCTAAGAATCTTGAAGTGCCATTTTTTAATCAATGCATGTTTTCATAGCAAAATACTTTATCTATTCATCATAACAATTTTAAGGTATCATGACATAAAACATCGAATATAATAGTGTGTTATATCCTCATGACCTTTGATGCTCTTCCTGCTATTATGAAATGGTTCAAATGATTTGAAAACATTCTTGTAATTTATGGTTTTACTGACATACACAACGTGAATTATGTCAAGTATTTCAGATGCAGTTTTGCCCAATTTGTAAACAATATTTAATTTTAGTATAGTTCTCCTTCATGTATTAAGATAGGATACACACTGTCACCTTTCATGATATAACTACCTTGATCCAGTCATGCTACCATTTTAAAATATTTATGGTGAACAACTAACCTGTGACATGATATAACACATGTGTTGATTCATAGATGGCACTGCAAGCACATTGGAGAAAGAATAATCACCAATCATCTCTTTCTGTCAAAGATTGCATTATTAAATGGCAAAAAGTAACTAAACTATGTTATTATGTAACATATGTTGAATCATTGATGGACACTACAGACAGCTTGGAGGAAGATTGAATCACTCATCTTTTTACTGTGACATGGTACATTATTATACGCTGAAAAAAGAACATCATCACCTTTGATGAAATATTATACCCTTGATTTGGTTTTAGTATCCTATTGCAATTGTTAGTTATAATTTCCTTATGAACAGAAAATCTAGCATATATAGCTATGTTATCTACTTAACATCATAGAAAAATTAAAACAAATAGTTTCTCTGCCATATTTATGTTCTCATCATCCATAGTTTTAATAATCCAGACTTGAAAAAAATATTAAATAACAAGATTTACAAATTTGAATTTACAAATTTTTTGGTTCTATGAGTGCTATCATGAATTACCTCTAAGTAATCTCTCTCATCTTATGTACTTAGTCCATATATGTGGTTGTTCTCTCTTTCTAAATTTATTATTATATTTTCCAGCATTATTTAATGCATAGGCAGATTAGCAGACTCTGGAGTTCAAGGTTACATAGATTGCATCCAATTCCGACTTTTGGCACTCAAACTTATTATGATCACTCAAACGATAATTTCATTTAATTATTTTATTCTACTGTATTTTTATTGTAAATTTTGTTAAGTATTTTGAACAGATTGAATTATGTGTGTGTATATGTAAAACAGTTATTATTGTATTCATTGTGATTGGCTTCATATCTATAAACTAACATTATACCAATTGCTATGAATGCAAAAGAATGATCATACATTATGCTATGTATGGTTCGATTCAGCTTTAAAGTCATAGACTCTGTGAACTTAAGATTCATGGAGTTTATCCCAGTTCTATCATTTCTATGCTCCAACTTTTAAACAATATTTAATCAATAAATTATATTTATGTTATTAATATGAATATAATTTATTGATTAATATTGTTTGATAATTCTTAGGCTAAATATGTTTTATTTAGTAACCTATTATAGCTCTTTTCTCTACTATTTTGCCTGTGTTATTCAGAACAAAAGAAATATATCAGATTTCTAAAGAAAACATGTTTGCTTTAGGACTATCAATTCGTAATTGATTATTTCCTAGCAACATCATAGGTAAAGTTATCTCTCATTATTTACATGGATTTATAAATCCTCAATTTTTATTGTTTACATTATAATAAATCTATGAACATACTTAATTTAACATATATTTATATATCCTTATATGATTTGGAATAAAAAAAAGTTATAATTTATTAATTATCATTACGTATAAATTTATATATTTATAAAATATTAGTTTTTTATATAAAAAAATTAGATTTTCCATGACAAAATTACTTGTACAAAAGCTGTTCTATAATTTGACAAAATATATTTAGAAAAAGAAATTATTTTTATTTATCAGAAGCAGTTTCAAAATTGTTGTCCTTGTTATTAAATGTTGGAAACGTAATTGCATGACCACACAATTATTTTGTCATAATTAGTATAGTAAGATAACTAATAGCATGAGAAGCTCATAATTACGGATCCCTACATTAACTTAAAAGGAAGACAGAAAAGTCTGTTTACATCAAAAACAATTAGGTAACCTTTAATTAATCATTATCATATCATAAAATAAAGCAAAAGCTGTGAACATGGAATGTTTATTTGTTATTCCCATTTATGTCTCATATTCTAACGTTACTCTACTAACTGCCACCTGTGGAGCCTCCTACTGGGAGTCTCTGAAGACAACAATTTTACTCGCATTATCTTGATGTTATATAGATGTTAAATCAAAACAAGTGAAGTTATTCACTGAGATTACAAAGTCTCACAAATAAAAATGATGTATCATCCACAATTATATCTTTTCTTTCTCTAAAAATATCAACTGACAATGTTTTTGCTAATAGTACAAAAATCTAGATAATTATACCAAAATTCTGGATTTTTCTCCCATTGGATGAATGTTTTTAAAAAATTATGCCCTTTTCATAGTCATGAAAAATAATTGCTTCAGTACTAGGTGACATACACACTCATGTAATAAAACAATAATCATCAGAGATACATCTCTGTATATTCTGGATAATTGACTCAATATTATAATTAAGGCTAAAATCTTAGCCAGATAAAATATATCCAATAAACATCAAAAAAGAAACAATTGAGATTCGAAATTAATGTGAGTAATTTAAGCAAGTAAAGCTAGTAGGGCTATAGACCAATAGAACAGAAGCAACTTTAGAAAAAAAACGAAACATGGGAATACCGTTGTGTTAAATGGTGTCTCCTTGTTTCTTTAAATGCTTCTAAGTTTACAATGGATGAAATTATTAATGGTAAAAACATGTGATAATTTACCTACAGACTTCATTATATTACAAGTACCAATGGCACCTACTAGAAAATTAATTTAACCATTTAGACAATGAAAATTGAGAATTGATAAAAATTGAATGATAAAAATAATTTTATATATATAAACTAAATGGATATAATTATATACTACTTTTTAATAAAGTTTAAGCATTAGGCAGTTTGTTCAATGATACCTAAGTGTTACTGATTTCAGCATTACCTAATGTAACAAGCCAATCTGCTTTTCCAGGATAAATGTTTTTATAATACCAGGGCAGGTATAATCAAACCCTGTTGCGATAATTAGACAAATACATATTTGTATACTTAACGCATTATTAAAAAAATATATATCTTATTACTAACGTATTATTAAAAATATATATTACTTTACTAACAAAATTAATATTTACAGTTTGATGTACAATCAACGGTCATTTGCGTGGTTGTACAGAATTGATTTAGTTATTTTAATTAAAAAGAACTCATAGAAGAGGTATGGGGGGTTATACACTTGCTCTGATTTTTTTCTCTCTTTTGCCAAACCCAGCTATACACATCGCTATGTATATGTGTGAGTGCGTTTTTGAACCATTAAAAATGAAAAATTCACAAAATAAAAATAAAAAATATTTTGTTTGATAAACTTTTAAATATATACATATTAAGTCAACAAAAGAACTTTAAATATCAAGATGGAAGACTAATTTTGCAGAACAATGGAAGTAATTATTATAAAAATCGTGGAATGTCTAATACTAATTAAATATTAATTGGAAAGAAATAGGTGTAAAAAGCTTTTGTGGTGCATTTTAACAAAGGCATATGGAATGTGAATGGAAATATAATTTTAAAAAAAAAGAGTGAAAAGAAAGATAAGTTTGAATAAAAAGAAAAATTAAATTAATTATAGGAGTATAAGTTTGGAGGTAGAAGAAAGCGGACGGTCAATGTGATATACATTTTGAGAAAATATGGTCAGGCTGGGGTAGAGGCTTCAACGTGCGGAGGGTCCGAATCCTTTGCCCCCGAATGTATAGCAGCTGCCGATAGCAGAGAAGGGACATCAAGCCTGGAGAATTCGCCTCAATAAGCAACAATATTGAATCGCCAGAAGAGAAAGAAAATAAATAAATAAACAGACTTTAGCCATGGAACCCGAACTTCAAAGAAAAAAAAAAAAAAACAAAGTTTGTTCACCGACAAAGGACCGGAGATTCCATTTTCACCAAGAGGATTCGATCAATTCCCCGGGGAAACCAGGTATTTTCTTTCTAATTACATCTATATATGTCACTTTTAGTAAGCTTACTCCATGAATTTGAGAAAACTGTTTATTTGACACAATTGTGAACTTAAAATTTATTTTCTTTGCCCGGAGAGGTCAAACTATTTACTACGGAATTTATTAGTGTATAAATTAGTCCAATTAAATCTTCGGTGCAAAATACATATAATAGCATATTTGTGTGTGTGGGAGTTTTGGCAAAAAGAGAAAGGAGCAAACAAAGAAAAAAAGAAAACTGATATGAATCTTTGATTTAAAAGAGAAAAGAGACACTAATTTAACTTAAGTAAATAATATATATTTTTTTTATACATACGTAAATATCATAGCTAATAAATGTATATAAAATGAATGTTTTTTTTTTTGTTTTGTTTTTATGTTATGAGTTTTTTTTTTAAAAAAAAAAAGAGAGAGAGTTAGATCTACTGCCGGTAAATTTTACCACCAGCCCTGAGCGGAGCTAGTCCAGGGGCATTTCCATATTGGTATTCCAGTTCTCCCAGCATAATTCTTATAGAAATATGGGATTGGCGCTTGAGGTCATAAATTGATGCTCATAAATATGCTGGGGCAATAAAATGGAATAATTTAAGAATAGATATTCTTTTAAACCATTACGCATATACGTGTATCGTTATATATACATACACGCAATCGTACAAGACTACATATATGCGTAAAATATATATGGAAAATGGCTAATCCCATTATAATGGCGACCCAATGAAAGGACATCGAAGAGAAGTAGGTCAATGAGGGAAAGAAAAATATGAAAGAATTTAGCATGATTTTTTTTTTTTTTTTTTTGAGAAAGTAAATAAATGTATACATATCGGTTTTGTCAGATCATTATTGTTTTAGCTAATAACGGAAGTTATATTATATTGGCAGAGTTGGATGTAGTTAATATTGAGTTTTATAAGTAAAAAAAAAAACTTTTTAGGCTATATGAAAAATACCAACTGAGTGCAGAAGATAAAAGCGTTTCATAAAGTAATCAGTTTAGGTTAGACTGGTTTTTTTTTAAAGAACTTTCAGTTTGTTATGGATTTTTTTTTTTTTTTTGTAAATAACGAACGTAAATGTTTTATTGTTCGCGATTGATTTTTTTTTTTTTAAAAAAAAAAAAGTAATACAGATATTTTAAAAGAAAAAAGTAAACGAGTGTTTTAAGTGGTTAACCTTTATAATTAATCCATTTTAATTAGATACAAAATAATTATTTTGGCTTTCTGTCACTTATTACTATAAGATGTCATAACCAGATAAAAATAATTTATATATATATATTAAATTGATGTCATTTTAAAAGAAATTCGAGAAATGAATTATATTTAATTTACACCCACACAGTAGCTATGTTTTTTAATATATTTTCACTTTTTGCTTTATAATCATTCGACAATTTCTGAATTTGAAACTAACTTTGAAACGAAGGTTTTGAAATAACAATAGTCTATCTGTACTAGTTTTCAAAACGGGGTTTTATAAAAGTGAAACACAAGAGTAAGTCGAAACAACATAATGAAATACCGATTGGGCCACGGTAAAATTATAAATATATATACTTAAGAAATATTGAAGGCATAAGAAAGTCCGGAAGGGGGCAGCACTGTGTTTGGCAGTTTGAGATTTCGGAACCTAGCATGTAGGAAAATATATATACATCACATAAAGAGGATGGAGTTGATAAGAATAAAAAGTATATGGAGGAAAGAAGGAAGAGACGCCAGTAGAGCACCTTAGGAGTCTGCAAAGATACTTTGTGTGTTATGGAACACCAGACAAGGTTAAAATGATAATAGCGTCTTACCACCTAGAAGGGCAGGCCATGGATTGGTGGAATTCATTGCTAAACCAACCGCAGACATTTTTAGATTACAAGATAGCCCTAGAGAGAGTTTTCTGGAGTGAAGAAAGGCAGGACAACATTAGATCCCAATTGATAAGAGAGAAGTTTCAAGAGGATGGACCAGAGGAATATGTTCATTTTTTTAGGCATCAAGTAGCCACACTTAGGACATTAGAAGCATGTAATTTGTCAGAGAAACAGATTGTGAAGACCATCTGCAGAAATCTGCCAATAAGAATAAGGTTGATGCTAGAGGAAGGAGGAGATAACCCATCTAAAGAAATAGACGAGATATTGACTCAAATGGAAATAAGTGCGGAAATGAGATGGATTCGAGAGAAAAAGGAAATAGACCAAAGGAAAGACATAATATTCAGACAGCAACCGAACTCAAAACACATGGGGAACCTAATTTGTTCATGGGAGGACCGCGTACCGAGTTATGCATGCCAAACATGTCCGAAAATAAAGATAGCAGCAGGACAGACCAAAGTAGAAGCGCTTATTGATTCAGGGAGTCAGGTCTCTGTAATAACAGAAAGATTGTATCATAAACTCACCAGAGAACAACCAAATATACCTGTTCTACCATTGAAAGCTGTACAAGTGGCAATGGCCAACAACAGAAAGGCCAAGGTTGAACCCAAACAAATATGGCTGGATGTCAAAATCCATGGAGTAAGTTGCCCCCATGTATTCCTAATCATGAAAAATTTGATTTGTGATGTTTTATTGGGAACTGACTTTTTATACAAATATAAGTGCAAGTTGAACTACGAAAGTAGACAAGCCACGTGTAATGGGGAGGTGGTTGGATTTATAATGGATAGCACGGATAGTTCAATAGGTGCTGTGAAAGTTGTCGAAGAACACAATGATGATTTGATAATGGAAAAAATAGACCAGGTGAAGATAACTGGGGGAGAAGGGAAGGAAATACTAAGAAAGATACTGAAGGAATACAATCAGGTATTTTCAGACAGGCCAGGCGTGATCCCAGGGTTCGAACAAAGGATTCAAGTAAATGAAACACAACCATTTAAGGCAAAATCATACCCAATTCCTCATCAATATAGGGAGCAGGTGAAGGAGCAGATAGATCAAATGTTGGAATGGGGTATTATATCAAAAAGCTCTTCGGCTTATTGTAACCCGATAGTCGTCATCAAGAAAAAGGATAATTCCGTACGGTTATGTCTCGATGCGAGGCAGTTGAATAAAATCACGGTCCCAGATTGTAACATACCACCACCCATGCAAGAATTACTTGGGAGATTTAAAGGAAAAAAATTTTTTTCAACATTTGATCTGACAGCAAGCTATTGGCAGATAAGGCTGCATCCAGAAGATCGTAAGTATACTGCCTTTAGATATGACGGCTGCTCATATCAGTTTAACCGTATGCCATTCGGCCTGATTAACAGTGGGGCTGGTTTACTGCGATGTTTGGATCAGGTATTATCTGCTGAAGTCAAGAAAATAGTTACAATGTATGTGGATGATGTATTGGTGGCATCGGCTACTATGGAAGAACATACCAAAGAGGTGGAAATGTTTTTAAGGGAATGTTGGAATAAAGGGATCAAGGTAAACCTGAAGAAAAGTGTGCTATTTCAAGAGGAAGTTACATTCTTGGGCCACCTTATAGGATCACAGGGTGTCCGGCCACACTCAGATAAAATCTCAGCCATTGAAGGTTTCCCAATACCTAGGTCCAAAAAGCAGATACGATCCTTTTTGGGTATGTGTAACTTCTACAACCGTTTTCAGGAGCAGTTTGCTCAACATATGGAACCACTAATTAGATTACTGAGAAAAGATGTAGTGTGGGAGTGGGGTGAAAAGCAAAGCCAGGCATTTGAGAGGGTGAAGCAAGGGTTCATGAAACATGTAATGCTGGCTTTTCCCGATTTTGAGAAACCTTTTGTAGTGCAGACTGACAGCAGCGGGTATGGGCTGGGAGCAACAGTATCACAGATTCAAGAGGATGGTCAGGTAAAAGTGCTGTATTTCTTAAGTAGGTTGCTCAAGGGTCCAGAGTGGCATTACACTGCCACAGAAAAGGAAGCTTTGGCCATTGTTTGGTCATTCCAAAAACTCCGCACATTGTTGTTGGGATCAAAAATAATTGTGGTTACGGATCATAAGAGTTTAGAATTTATTAACCATAGTTATCTGACAAATAGTCAGTTGGTACGGTGGAGCCTATACCTCCAAGAGTATAATTATGTGGTAAAGCATTGTAAGGGGTCAGATAACATTGTAGCTGATGCTCTTAGCCGTAACCCAGTGCATTTGCCATCATGTCATCTTAAAGCTGAAAATTTATATGTGGCAGGAATAGACTTAAGGATTAATGAAGGGGTAGAGAATGACCTTAAGAGATTAGCCCAGTGTCAGAGGGAGGATGCCCAGTTAAGTCAAATAATTGCACAACTGAAAGGGAATACAAAAAAAAACAATGATGAATCCAGAAGTTGGATCAACCGATACAAACTTGACCAAGCTGTTCTCCAATACAGAACGAAAAGGGGACCAGATAGTTGGAGACCTGTAATACCCCAGAAAATGCAGAATGCAGTGGTGACTCATGTCCACCAAATATATGGACACTATGGGATATGGAAAACCGAAAAGTGGCTCAGACAGTGGTTTTATTGGCCAGGCATGCATTGGACTGTTGTGAGAATGATCAGGCAATGTGAACTTTGCCAGAAAACTAAGCCTGCTAATAGGAATTATGCAGGCCCAATGACCTCCAAAATTCCAAAGAAGCCACGTGAGATGATTGCGATAGTTTATTATGGGCCATTGCCCGCCTTTAATAAAAAAAAAATACTTGTTGGTGGTGTATGATCTATTCAGTAAATTGGTGGCTGCATATCCCATGACTCAAGCAAATACCCGAAACACCATACATCTCCTTGAAAAGGAATATTTTACAGTGATAGGAAAACCTCAAAGCATCCTATCGGATCATGGCACACCATTTATCTCTGGAGAATGGAAAGCATGGGTTCAGAAGTCAGGGATCCAACACATACTGACATCAATTAGGAATCCACAATCGAACCCATGTGAGCGGGTGATGCGTGAGTTGGGTAGGTTGTTTAGGACATACATCCCAACTAATCACTGAGGTTGGGTTAAAAAGATTCCAGAAATACTGAACTACATAAATTGGGCAGTTAATGAATCCACAGGGTTCTCTCCCATGCGGCTCCAATTTGGGAAACATGCCCCTAAATTAATCAAGGCCAAAATACCAGGACCAAAGGAAAAGCCAATAAATGTGGAGGAGGACCAAAAGCAGGCATATCATACACTTTTGAAAAGGAGTCAGGAAAGAAACAAACATACACTGGAGAGGCCTCATCGGTTTAAAGTGGGTGACCTAGTCATGGTGAAAACCCCACATGTGAGTGAACCGGGGAAATTTATCTGTAAGAAGTTTTGCAGTTTGTATGAGGGACCTTTCCCTATTGTTAAGTGTCAGGGGGATAATGCATTCTGGGTGAATACTGGGCAGGAGGTAAAAGGATCATACAATGCTCATTCCCTCAAGCCTCATGCCAGTATGAACGGTTCATGATATTTAGAAGCCATTCAAATACATAGACCATATTTGAAGGCTTCCGGGAGGGGGGTATTGCAACAGGGCAGGTATAATCAAACCCTGTTGCGATAATTAGACAAATACATATTCGTATACTTAACGCATTATTAAAAAATATATATATCTTATTACTAACGTATTATTAAAAATATATATTACTTTACTAACAAAATTAATATTTACAGTTTGATGTACAATCAACGGTCATTTGCGTGGTTGTACAGAATTGATTTAGTTATTTTAATTAAAAAGAACTCATAGAAGAGGTATGGGGGGTTATACACTTGCTCTGATTTTTTTCTCTCTTTTGCCAAACCCAGCTATACACATCGCTATGTATATGTGTGAGTGCGTTTTTGAACCATTAAAAATGAAAAATTCACAAAATAAAAATAAAAAATATTTTGTTTGATAAACTTTTAAATATATACATATTAAGTCAACAAAAGAACTTTAAATATCAAGATGGAAGACTAATTTTGCAGAACAATGGAAGTAATTATTATAAAAATCGTGGAATGTCTAATACTAATTAAATATTAATTGGAAAGAAATAGGTGTAAAAAGCTTTTGTGGTGCATTTCAACAAAGGCATATGGAATGTGAATGGAAATATAATTAAAAAAAAAGAGTGAAAAGAAAGATAAGTTTGAATAAAAAGAAAAATTAAATTAATTATAGGAGTATAAGTTTGGAGGTAGAAGAAAGCGGACAGTCAACGTGATATACATTTTGATAAAATATGGTCAGGCTGGAGTAGAGGCTTCAATGTGCAGAGGGTCTGAATCCTTTGCCCCCAAATGTATAGCAGCTTCCGAGAGTGGAGAAGGGACGTCAAGCCCAGAGAATTCGCCTCAATAAGCAACAATATTGAATCGCTAGAAGAGAAAGAAAATAAATAAGTAAACTGACTTTAGCCATGGAACCTGAACTTCAAAGAAAAAAACAAAAAAACAAAGTTCATTCACCGACAAAGAACCGGAGATTCCATTTTCACCAAGAGGATTTGATCAATTCTCCAGGGAAACCAGGTATTTTCTTTCTAATTACATCTATATATGTCACTTTTAGTAAGCTTACAACACGAATTTGAGAAAACTGTTTATTTGACAGAATTGTGAACTTAAAATTTATTTTCTTTGCCCGGAGAGGTCAAACTATTTACTTTGGAATTTATTAGTGAATAAATTAGTCCAATTAAATCTTCAGTGCAAAATACATATAATAGCATAATTGTGTGTATGGGAGTTTTGGCAAAAAGAGAAAGAAGCAAACAAAAAAAAGAGACTGATATGAATCTCTGATTTAAAAGAGAAAAGAGACACTGATTTAACTTAAGTAAATAATATTTATTTTTTTATATATACGTAAATATCATAGCTAATAAATGTATATAAAATGAATGATTTTTTTTATGTTATGAATTTGTTTTAAAAAATAAAAAAAAAGAAGAGAGAGTTAGATCTACTGCTGGTAAATTTTACCGCCAGCCTGGAGCGGAGCTAGTCCAGGGGCATTTCCATATTGGTATTCCAGTTCTCCCAGCATAATTCTTATAGAAATATGGGATTGGCACTTGAGGTCATAAATTGATGCTCGTAAATATGCTGGGGCAATAAAATGGAATAATTTAAGAATAAATATTCTTTTAAACCATTACACATATATGTGTATCGTTATATATACATACACACAATCGTACAAGACAACATATATGCATAAAATACATATGAAAAACAGCAAATCCCATTATAATATATATATATATAAACTAAATGGATATAATTATATACTACTTTTTAATAAAGTTTAAGCATTAGGCAGTTTGTTCAATGATACCTAAGTGTTACTGATTTCAGCATTACCTAATGTAACAAGCCAATCTGCTTTTCCAGGATAAATGTTTTTATAATACCAATCTTTAACTGGTTGTAGAGCCATTTGATAATTCCCCAATGCTCTTATAACTATATATAATTTATAACAGATTGGATTCTAAAGCACCATGATCATTTTGCTCATTAAAATCTACTCATCCGTAAGATAATTATTTATAAGAAAACATCAATCTATATTCCTGTCCAGTACTACTTATGAACTTTTAAGTTTTAGAAGGAACTTTATTCAAGGAAATATATTCTACAGATATTTTAGTTTATATATATATATATATTGTAACGAGCACAGATGTTCGCTACATTGTTTTTTTTTATTTATTAAACATGAAAGTAAATTAAAAAGTTCACATTTAAAAATTTTCTTTAAGAATTAAAAATTGAAATTAAATATCATCTTAAACTCGTATATATTAAATCGCACAGATAAAAAAAAATTATTAAAATAAAACTGTATTAAAAATAGAAAAGGTATTTTAAAAACAAAAACTTAAAAAGATTTAGAGATAAAAATATATCTTTAATCTTGAAAAACACAAAAATTAATCAGAAATGGAAATGATTGTTAATTAGTTAAATGTAAACCAGCCTTGGGCATTTAAATGTAAAAACATCAGTCAGATAAAAAAACAATAGAAACAAATAGCCAATGAAAGAAATCCATCGGGAAATCGGACCTCAGCGAAAGGATCATCACATCGATGACATAATGCCAAGTCTATCCTTCGAATACGTATAAAAGGAAAATTTGGAAATTATTAATTTGTGATTGGTAATCATTATTACGAGAAGATGAAGATGTATTAAGGTGGAGTGTTGGTGGTGAAGGGATGGAAAGATGCACGTTCAATCCCTTCAGTTGTTATAAAATGGAAAAATGAAACCGTATAAAAGGAAAATTTGGAAATTATTAATTAGTGATTGGTAATCGTTATTACGAGAAAACGGAGATGTATTAAGGCGGAGAGTTGGTGGTGAAGGGATGGAAAGATGCACGTTCAATCCCTTCAGTTGTTATAAAATGGAAAAATGAAACATCACTTTTCTTATATTTAGAGGACCACAGGATCATCGGGAAATTTAACGCTGGATTTCAAACGGCAAGCAACTGTAAAAGATGAACATTTCTAAAACCGTAAGAACTTTATAAAATATAACGAACAATATTAATTTGAAAACACTAAAAACTTTAAATTTTAAACTTTCCTAGTATTTAATTGTTACAAATAGAATCCTATCTGACCAAACTAAATTCTTTATTAATAGTGTTATTTGATGTATTTTTTCTTATTTATGTCAAATCATTTCCATTTATTTATCTTTTGTTCTTTAAGTTTTTATCATGATTTTTTGTTTTTTGTTAAATTAATTATATAAATGTTAAACTTAAGTTGGGTGTGAATGGCTGTATAGATTTGTAAAGTTATATTAGGGGAGGGTAATCTTAGGTTATTTGTGTCATTGTTAAATTGGGTCAATGGATTGGATATATTGATGTAGTTAGTAGATGTAGTCGGAGATTCGCTACTGGCAGAATCGCTTCATATGCCGCACTCTCCCATTTTGCCTATGGAAGGTATTATAAGACGCAGAGCGCAGTTCCTTTCTATGGAGTTTTTTTTATTGCTCTTCTTGTCAGATAGATGTAATATTCCTATTTGACGAGAGGCAATTTCTTCTCTTAACTTTGGTGCTGCCATATTTCGTATTACATTGAATACATCAATATATCAGATGGATTGGCGCCAGTTTGGCTGTGACTTTTAGCCTAAGGTTAAATAGGGATAGAATGTTTATTTTCAAAAGCAAATTTATGTAGTATATTCATACTCGACACTAAATAAAAATGCATTAAATTTAAGTTGTTTAGAGACGTTTGCATGGATTCGTTATTGGTTAATTATGTTTTGGATTTCATATTTGATCAAAATATATAGACATTCGATAAACAATGATACCTTCCTGGTGAGTATCTAAAATGTATTTATTCGGATGTCTTTTAAGTTATTGGTGACAATGCAAGTATCTTATGGTGAATACTATTGGGTTACGTATAAATTTCCCTCCGCAATTGTCAGTAATCAATAATTTTGTCTTTGGATCATTTATGTTTATTTTGAAATGTTTTTGACCATGAAATCTATGTAACCGATCTATATTCAACATTATAAACAAGGTTTCATAAATTTATCTGTGCGAACTTAATTAAAATGTAAAATTAGAATATAATAGTAATTAAATGTAAATTAAAGTCAAAAATCAAAATTAAAAATGTAGGTTAAATTTTGAAATATAAAACTAATACTAAAATAATTTTAAATCTTATATATATGTGAAATAAATAAATGTTTGTGTGTTAATTACTGGCAGTGGTTTATTTTATTCTTTTTTTATATATACTCTTAGATTATATTATTAAATCTCCGCTATTCCACTGAGCTAGTGACATGGGCTAACGACCGGATGCAAAATATAAAAAAAAAAATTTTTTTTTGACTCACATATCTGCCTACTTTATAATTTTTCTAGGTTCAAATGCCTAGATGGCGCCCTGTAGTGCAAATAATTTAAGTTTACCTTCTCCGGATTGTTACAACTGGTGCCCCATGTTGGGCACCAATTATATAGATCAAAATGAAAGTGAAGATCGAATCTATCCGCAAACTATGATATCTGCTCTACAGAGCGCCATCTAGGCGTTTAAACCTAGAAAAATTTATAGAGTAGGCAGATACGTGCTGCTAAGATTCCACTTTATTTAAATATTCAGATCGTTAGCCCAAGTCACTAGCTCAGTGGAGATGCAGAGATAAAAATCTATATCTTAATTTATATCTTAAATATAAATAAATAAAAGCCACTGCCAGAAATTAACACATAAAAATATTTATTTATGCACATATAAAATAATATTTAAATTTTGAGGAATAAATTCAACATTTTAGATTTTTCTATTAATCTTTAGTTTTACATTTAAGTAAATTACAACCATGAGTTTAATATTTATTTAGTGAGTCGAGTATGAATAGATTACATAGACCTGCATTTGAAAAGAAAATATTCTATCTCGTATTTAACCTTAGGCCAAAAAAATTTGCAATCAAACCGGTGCCAATCCATCTGATACATTTATGTATTCAATGTAGCATGAAAATACCACAACACAAAATACTATATTGTCAGGAATGTACATCTGATCAGTAAGTAGAATCAGAGAAGACATTGTCTCTCCACCAACAGGACTGTCACATCTGTTGGCGAGTAGAACAATAAACATAAAACTCCATAGGAATGGACTGTGGTCCTTTGCCGTCTTACAAACCCATCCATAGGCAAACAGAAGGTGTGTGGCATATATATATAATCCTGCCCATAGTGGATCTCATACTACATCTACAATTACACAAATATATCCAATCCATTGAACCAATTCAACTATGAAATGAATAATCTAAGATTACCCTCCCTTAATATAACTTTACAAAACTATATAGCCATTCACACCCAACTTAAATTTAACATTTAAATACATTTGCACAGATTATTTTTATACAATTTGTTTAATAATGTCGAGTATAGATCAGCTGCGTAGATTCCATGATCAAAAACATTCCAAATTAAACACAACCGATCAAAATACAAAGTCAATCGATAATGTCAATTGCTGAGGGAATACAGGAGACCCTTTGGTGTTCATCATAAGACACCGCAATGACATTGTTGACTTATATATTCTAATCAACTGTGAAAACCACAACATAATCAACCGCTAACAAATCTATGCAACATCTATACCCAACTTAAATGTAATGCATTTAATAATTTCTACAATAAATATTACTACAAATAAAAATAATAAAATGGAAATGATTTTAGCAAAACTTAACTATATAAATTTGAACAATCAATTATTAATTTGAAAATCAAATAAAAGTTCATTTTAAAATTTAAATTAGCTGAATCTTTAAAAAAACAATGACGAAAGTTCTTAATTACTTTTTTTTGTTGTTGTTAATTTGTAAAGTTCATAGCTCACGGTAGAAGAGTCCAGGTTTCTGCTTTTAATTCCCATGATGCCTCCATTGGATGATAATGTTCTGGAGATGACAATATCTGGTTCAAGGTATCACAGTCTTTTCATTTTTTTTATACAGAGAGTGTGGTTGTGCGTCGTACCACATCTCTCAAACACAAAATGCTGGAACTGTCAGAAAAAACGGATTCAGTCAACAAAATGTCACTAATCCATCACTTTCGTTAGAGTCTGAGCCAAGGCTTAGTGCTTCCATTGGTCAAGCTAATTTCTCTTTATTTTCTTATCTATCTTTCATCAGATCATTTTAATTATACAAGAGCCCAAGGGCCAGTTTGGTTTTCGATAATTCATAAACAATCATTTCCATTTACAGATTATATTAATTAATACCTGGTTTTATTTTTCAAGCTTGCGTTCAAATACTTATTTGTTTTTTTTTTTAAAAATATTTTTAAAGTTTGGCCTCTCTGCGAATGTACATACGTTCAACAAACATTTTAATTTTAGCGTTTAGTTTTTTACTTTTATTTGTGAACTTTTAAGTTTTTATTTTAAATCAATGTAACGACATATTTATATATCGTTACAATATATATGTATATAATTGGTCAATAATTTTATTAATATAACATTTTTTTTGAAACATGTTGTTTATTCATTTGTTTTTTTTCCAAAACTATACAATCTTTTTTATCTAATTTAAAATTTTCTTATCTCTGACTGGTCAAAGTTGTTTTTCAATTTTAGTTATTAAATAAGAAAATAACATAATGAAAGTAAAGTTAATTAATTTAATGAATGAAGGTTAACTGGTTAATTTTTATACAAAATTATATTTTTTGATTACAAATGTATATGATCAAATTATCATACGATAATGTTATTTTAAAAATTCTTTTTATTATTAATCAGTTAGTTTATTAAGTAATTGTTTAATAATATTCTAGTGTTAGTGTTTATTCCTCCAGCTATCTGTTCTATAAATGGGCAGTGTGTGACTTGATTTCATTATAGCTTAGGGTTTTAGGAATTTTTAAAATTTCCCCATAAAATTATTTAAAATGAATAAAAGTAAACTGTTATATTTATCATTCTCTTGGTCACAGGTACAGTCTCTTGAGTCTTATGATTTTGAGATAGCTCTAGAAAACAATAATGAATATTTTATATGGTTATAAGGGTTTTTGTTCATGTTTGGGCATTCAGAGGATCATCTTTAAAGTCCATTCATTGCATTCTGTTTGTTTTGTTAGAAATTTAGTTTAGAGTTGGCTGGTACAGTAATGGTATCATGTGGCCAAGCATTGATGATTTATGATCATACTAAATTTGTTTATAATGTACCTCTTTTAAATCCAATCACAAATGTTGACTGTTGATTGATAAGTTAATGCTTTATGTGTAAAGCTGGATATGCTGTTTATAACTTATTAAAAATATTATTAGTATAACTATTTATAGTTTTATTGATGCTCTGAACTCATCCTTATATATATATATATATATATATATATATATATATATATATATATATATATATATATATATATATATATATATATATATATATTCATATTTTCATTCAATGGGGATAATGATGTTTTCAATCACCTGAGCCTGTATTCATCTTTATACATGCCATTACAGCATAATTGAATCTAGTCTATTTATTTCATGTACATATACTATGAAATGGTGTTTTGCATCTTAGGTTTTTTAAAATTTAATTACAAATTTCTGCTTGAGATATTCTGCTTACCATCAGCTACTATTGCTGTTTTTATACTTTACTTACTCTTCATTTTCATTGTTGTAATAGTATGGAAAAGTGACCAGTTCTCTCAAAGTCATCTGCTTTATGCAATAACTATCATAATTAAGTGCCTTTTGAAATAATTTCCAATCTATAGAAGTTACAATATTATTCTTATTTAAACATCACTAATATAATGGATTTAATGTATGTTCAAATTTTAACATTAAATTAAAGACTGATGCAGAAGATACAATAGATTGCACAATGAAGATTTAACATTTCTTCAATTAATTATATATATGTATTAATCATTTTAATAAACTCTATAAATAAATAATTGCAATTAAAAAGGCAGTACTAAAAATATAAAATAATATTTATGGAATGCTATAATAAACTCCAAATACATATTTATAATAATCCACTTTTTCGTCTGCCTGGTAAAAGAGGTGTTCTTACAAGATTATTAAAAATTTTGGTATTTGTAAACTATTCACTGTACAGCCTGTGCTGGCACTGTTTCTGTGTAAAAACAGAATTATACCAGTTTTGTGGCCGAACCTACAGCTAATATACGAGTGATCATTAATATACAAGTAGATCGTATGTGGTGGTTATAATATGTGGCCAATTCTTCCACGTATCAATAAAACTATGTCTAATAACAATACTATGATCATATAGTTTGCCGTTGATTTCATTGCGGGTTGAAATCCTATGCATATTGACAAAATTTGTATTGTTGCTAGAATTTAAGATGAGAGTGTGAGCATTGTCATCTTTTTCAAGTGTTTATTTGTTGATGTTTATGATTTTCTGTATTTCCCAACTGAAAGATTTTTGTGTACTAGTAATTTTCAGCATATTATTGATATTTGTCAAAAATATTTTTTTTGGCTAATTTTGGCTTTTTGGGGGGTCAAAAAAGAGAAAATAAAATTTCTCAAACTCTCTGGCAGATGATTGGAGTTGTTTGCGGAAAAATACCGTTTCTGTCGTGACTCGGACGAGAGTTGAAAAAGAAGAACAAAATGTCTACCATGTTATTATATTTGTGGGATGTCCCAAACAGAGAAAGTGAGGCAGTTGCATTTTTGCAAGCCCAAAACATCCTGCCATTTGTTACAGTTGATTTATTTCAGTCATAAATGGTTAATAAATTTATTTTCTGGAAAGAATTTATGTTTTGTTTGTGATTATTTTTATCTGTAAATCATGTAATTAACACCCAGAATGACAGAGTTAAAAAGGGGTGGCATAGTTTGATGGACATCTCTTGATTGGTTGATTTTTTTTTTTTTAAAAAAAAAAAAACTTCTTTTGACATACTTATTCATTCCATTTAGAAGCAAAAAGAGGATTTTTTTTGTTGTTGTTGTTTTAAATCAATAAACAGCACGTTAAGTAGATTTTAAAAATGAACTCGAGCTAATTTTTGTTGTTAAAAAAGAATAAAAATACCTGATGTTTTATTTGTTATGAAAACAAAAAATCTTTAACAAACTTGTACGACTCTTAAAAAAGATAAATAAATAAATCCACAGAATGTAACAAAACCGGTTAACATACATATTTTTTGTGTTAAAAAAACAATACCGCGATTGAATTTTTGGTTTTTGTTTTTGACATTTTATTTGTTATTATTAAAAAAAGGGCAAAAAATCAAAACCCGCCGCCAAAAAAAACAACAACCCGTATTTATAAATGTAAAAGAAAAAAGAAGTCCTGTTTTATTTATTAGTATTAAAAAAACAAAAAAATCAAAACCCCAGTTTATTTGTTATTATTAAAAAAACAAAAAAATAAAAACACGCCACCCCAAAAAAAACCCCTTATTTATAAATGTAAGATAAAATACCAAACAATTCTTTTTGTTTATAAGTAAATACGGACATCTGAGGCAGAGTTTGATGGACAGGTTTGAATTTTTTGTTGCTAAATCAATCAACAGCAACCCCCAGCATTTTTAACATAATTCAAAAAGAAAGTGTCAATTCTAATTTTAAATAACAACAACAAAAAAAAAAGAAAGTCGTATGTAAAGCAAATTGTGTATATTTGAGATATTCCCCAAAAAAATTAAAACTGTCCCTTATACTTTGAAATATATCAAATCCAAAAAAAAAAAAAGACGTCTGTAAAAAAGAAACAGTAGATTTAGAATGGAAATCTCCCCCCCCCCCCAATAAAGACGTATGTCAAAAATTATTTACTTTTGAGATCCAAAAAAAAGGTCAAACTGTCCATTATAGTTTTAAATTTATCAAATGAAAACCAAAAAAAAAAATAATTATGTCCAAAACAAACAACAACAATATATTAAAAAGAAAAAAAAATTACAGCCATATGTCAAAATACAATTTATTAGATAAAAAAAAAATCTAGTGGCCTGGTAATGTTATATCACTCTGTTTTTAACTAGCAACAGTGCCACCAAAGGCTGCACTGTTAATAGTTTACAAATACCAACATTTTTTGCATATCTGACTTACATATTACTATAATGTTATTTCCCGAAATTATATATATATTAATGTTTGTTAACTGACTAGAGATAACTTTTTTGCAACAGAAAATTATGTTATTGATAGTAATCCATCCTACATGGAATAATTCTATAATAAAATTGATGACTGAAAAACAACTACAGGTGTCTGGATCAAAAACAATTATTATCTGAGAAAAATAAAAAGAAATTGTACTTCATTAATTTAATGAATGTGTTTGACTAAATTTTCTACAGTGACATTCATAGGTCATATCTTTCAGAACAAGTGGCTATATGATAATTATTTTTATTTATTATATACATCATACCATGAGGTCTGTGAATAAAAGTGTAAGGTACATCCTAATTAATATACGTATTAATTTTTAATAAAATATTTTAATGTGCCATTCAAATGTCACATGATTGCCAGAGCAATTGGGTATATGGTTATTATTTTTTACTTAATATATTATTTCCTTTACAGCATCTAGCTTTATGGGTAATTATAATCCAAGGTTTATGAATCTACTGATGAACTATTAATATAACAAATAATACTCTCATTGATTATACTACTATACTGAAATTGAACTTATGCTATCTCTTTAAGGAGGTATCTTAACATTTACACAATCAATTTATTCACCATTAATTCAAAATTTAAAAATATATTTTTATTGTCATTAGTTTTAAAAATTACATAATACAAATAATTTTTTTTCTAGGTTAATTAAATAATAAAAAGCATTTTACCATCATTTTTATTATTATTTAAAATTAATTTTTGACAGCTTTTCATCCTACCTTAGCTACTATATATATTTTTATACATCCAAATAATGTGTTGAGTTCATTTATTTACAAATTTAATTTATTGCGCTAAGGAATTTATTGTTTTCCGAATAATTCTTGTTACCCTGTTTTAGAACCATCTACTATAAGTTTGAGTAATCAAAGGAAACCAGATGGTATATCTCCACCTACAGATTTGTTTTTGGCATTTGCTTTTGTCAGTAGAAACTATAATTCAAAACTGAAAGTAATATACATATTCAATTAGGAGCCAACTTTTACTGTTTTATTATTTAAGCTAATAGCAGGATTTCAAAAGAAGTCTAAGGTTTGAATGCAGACAAATGCACATCCATAGTTGTAAAGATTTGACATGAGATCAGTTTGTATATATTTTAAACATCTCATCTTTATGCCAAATGTTTTAATTTTTAAAATTACTTTTTAATAAAACTATTTTTTAATGTACCGTTCAGATATCATATGTCCTTCAGAACAACTGACTAAATGGTCATTATCGTACTAATGGTAAATTATTATTAATGATGATCACTTATTATATTGTAATTATAGTATCCTATTATCTGTGTAACTTTCAAAAATTAATTGAAAAGCTAAATGATAGAATTTATCAATAAATGTGATGAGGGTTTCTACTCTGATTGATCATCAAAGATTGAAGACTGTAAGTCCAAGTTGGGGAAACAAAACGTGGCATTATATGCAGTGTGCATGTCCTTTTGATAATAAAACCAATATCATAGTCCATGATTTTATCTACCTTCATTTTACTACATGTAACATTTATAGATTATGTACTAGCCTTCTTTGAGAGAAAGATTCTTTAGTACAGTTATTTATTATATATTTCACATTACATCATACTAGATGACTATTCATAGATATAAAGCACTGTGTATGTATCTATGATTATATTTATGATGCCACAACTTACAGTTCTAAGATCTTAGGTGTGATAGAAGATTTTAACCAATATTTCTGAATATAAAGCCAGAAAATAATATGAGAGAAAAAACATTCATTAATCTCTCATTGATATGACTGATAATATTACTGATTATCAAAACTTCTGGTAAGGAAAAATTTCGAATCTTGTTTTACCATTAATATGAAGAACTACAAATAAAGCTACAATAAACCTTTAAACATCACATGATCACTATATCCCATGCTTGCTCTTTAACTGTTGTTAAAATAGCCAAAACTCTCTCCATACAGTAGTGCCACTCAAAGCAAGACAGAGTAATCAATAGATGCCAGAAGGCTTAAGATCCTAAGATCTAGGTGCAGTGCTCTCAGATTCATGGCTACTCACTGTCAAAGGCCACAAGCCAGAAACTAATTTGGGGATATTGGATGAGTAGGCACTAGACAGGGATTTTATGCACAAGCCTTCTGGCATCCATTGATTACTCTAACTTGCTTTGAGTGGCACTGCTGTACGGAGAGAGATTTGCCTATTTTAACAAAGCTACAATAAATTATAAAATATTAAAAATATGAAACAAATATCTGTAAAAGTTATACGTATATTTTAAAATAGTATTAAGTGCATAAAACTGCTACTTATATGTTAGAAGATTGTGAAAGCTATGTATAGATATCTGATAGATATAGTTATGATATGCAAATAATTAAAATGTAATTATTGGAAATTCATAAATAAAGAAAGAAAAATTGCAGTGGAATTGAAATATCTCAATAATTAATGGCTGAGTCCATATAAAAGGGTTACTATAAGTTAGAATTACTAAACATATAAGTAAAAAATAAAAATAATATGAATTAATAATAATAAAAAGTTGAGTCAGATGAGAAAATAGAATAATTTTAATACAAATGACTTAAATTTGTCTTCATTTTACAGGAGAAGAGACTATGGCAGTAATATGCGATATTAATAATATAAAGATTAGATTTGAAAAGTATGCATTTAATAAGGAAAATAAATAAAAAATAGATGTTTATAGCTCATCAGAAGTTATTGTTAATTTTGCATAGTAATTTATGAATTATAGTTATTAATTTTTTTTTTTAAAATGTAATCCTAACAAAAATAGTAATTAAAAATATGTATACTTATATAAAAAATATAATTAAAAAAATATAATATATATATAATATAAAGAACTTTTACATTTTCAAGTTATTAAAACAGGCAAAACTCTTCATACAGTAATGCCATTCAGTGCAAGTCAGAGTAATCAATGGATGCCAGAAGGCTTGTGCATAAAATCCCTATCTAGTGCCTACTGATCCAATATCTCCAGACTAGTTTTTGGCTTGTGACCTTCGTCAGTGAGGAGCATTGGATCTGAAAGCACTGCATCTAAATCTTAAAATCTAATGCAACCCTCCAGCTGTCACCTTTTATCTCTGCTTAACTACAAAACTATGAGAATAAAATTGAAAACACAGTAATATTTTCAATCCAAGCTCATTAGCTTATATAATCAAATAGGTCTGAACTCAGTTTAGTACTCATACATTTTAGTGTTATTGATTCTTTAATAACCATAGCCACCACTATTCTATTAGGCAGGATTGGTAGTAAGCCACTAAACATCAAATGATCACCACTTCTTATGCTTGCTCATAACTGTTATTAAAACAGGCAAAACTCTCCATACAGTAATGCCACTCAGTGCAAGCCAGAGTAATCAATGGATAAAAGGTGGCTGCTGGAGTACTGCATTAGATCATAAGATCTAGATGCAGTGGTCTCAGATCCAAGGCTCCTCACTGACAAAGGCCACAAGCCAGAAACCAGTCTGGGAATATTGGATGAGTAAGCACTAGATAGGGATTTTATGCACAAGCCTTCTGGCATCCATTGATTACTCTGGATTGCACTGAGTGGCACTACTGTATGAAGAGTTTTGCCTGTTTTAATAACAGTTATGAGCAAGCATAAGAAATGGTGGTCATGTGACATTTTCAAGTTTAAAACTTTATTTTAACAAATTAAGAATGTTTAAAAATAAATGAAAATATAATTTCTATTGTTATTTTTTATAATTAATGTATTTCATTAATTGAGTCACTAATGAGAAACTGATCAAAAATAAATACACCATCACTACTGATTGAATATGGGCCGCCAGGTGAGAGGGCAGAAAACACAGATTGTACATAAGGGGAATGTAAAAGGGTAGAGACAGTATATAAAAGGTAAAATATAACATCAGTTTATTATTCATTAATAGTTTGTTCATTTGCACTTGCAATTGAAATAGCTGAAGGTGGAATTCATTTATTAGCAACCATTGTTGAAAGTCATTAGAAATAAAATCTCCCACATCTGACAGGAGTTCTACAAGAAAAAAAAGCTAGCTTCATGTTTATTGGAAAAAGTAAATGAAACTAGCACCGAGAAAATGGAACACGTGATCATTATTGATTTTCAGTTATAACTATAAAATAATTAATCATCACTGATTTGAATTATACGTTGGTTTGTTAATTGCCAATATTATTTGAGTCATCAACATTGTCTGGAAATGCAGACTCTGAGAAAGAAGAATGCATAGTCATAAATGTTTTATAACTTGCCTACTATTGCTCTGTAAGATAAAAATGTATTCCTGAGTCATACCAAGCATAGAGATAAGAAAATGAAAATCAGCCATTAAAAACAAATAAAAGTGATGTTGTGAAGAAAATTAATCTTTAAAGATATAAAATTTATCCAAGTTTCTAAGATTGAAAAATAATTTTGAAAACCTTAAGATTTGGCTGAGATTTTCTATCTAGAATAAATCTTGTTTTTTTGAACGTTATCAAAAGTATATTTTATTAAATTTAAATCATACATGAGTAAAAACACCATAAAGCAAAACTAAACAAAAGTGAAAATTTTTATGTTGTAATACTAATATCTTTCCACTGATATTCTGGTAGAGTCTTAACTTTCATTATACCCTAGTTAATTAATAATAGATTAATTAATTTGTGTACTGTCCACAATTATTATCACTTTCTCCTCTTAATGATGGATTCAAATTAATGAATAAGAATAGTTATTGCTTGAGAAATATAACCAATTTATCAGTATTACTTCATTGACGTCATACTTTGAGAAATCACACTGTGCAAACAAGTGATGATGAATGGTTCTAAAATGATCTAGATACTGACCAACATTGTATTGGAGGTGTAAAATGTTGGTTGCAACATTTTTGCATAGATTCTTACTTAGGTTTAGTGATTGGTCATCCAATATATAATGATGCATAACACATGACATGATTATTAGATGATCAAGTTCATCATCAGTGTTGTTGTGGTCATTGTGCTTCCATTGACCTATTTGATACAATGTATATATATATATATATATATATAATATTTAAATATATATATATATATATAATATTTAAATATATGTATATTGTCTATACTAAAGTTAATGTGATTATAACAGACTTGAACTTGAACTTTAAAGCTCCCTACATCTATTCAATCTATCTTTTACAACAGATACACACGACCAGATACATCTAAAAAAGATAAATGATCTACACATGTATGTGGCCATGGGTATCAGTTGTACAAGATAGATTGGATAGATGTAGGAAGCTTAAAAGTTCGAGTTCAAGTCCTTTATAATTATATATAAGCAAAGTTATATGGAAAATTTCTCATGATTAGTGTGACTGATGAAATACAGGTGATCTTGAAAATAGGGGATGCGAGATTGGTTTTTTTACTTTTGTCTTTTCAATACATTAATTAATCTATCCTATTACATATCTTTCATGGTTAATTAAAGAAATAATGATTTCGCCATTGTAGTATATAAACAACTATTTTAAATGCTGTTTACTTTTTTTCTCAAAATATGATTTATTAACATAATATTAATCTTTGAATTTACATGTTATATGTAGTGATATACAAGATTCAAACTATGATTTACAATGTAGAACTTGATTTACCGAGTGAATAGAAAAACCTTGAATTGTATATGCACATATCTTGTCATTCATAGCTTCTCTCATAGTTTACTAAGTAACCTCTGACCTTAATGGCAACTAGATAGACCACAGCTACCAAAAATCACATCATCCCCACCATCCAGAAGACGAGAAAGTGAAAACCCGTACTAATCCCCGCAGCAACCACGTCCCAGCCCCTCCTCCTCAGGACTAGGAACCAGGCCTTGGGGTATTTTCAAAGCTCAGACTCTCTCATCCAATGCCCTTACTAATCCCCACAGCACCCAGATCCCCTCCAAAACCCAGGCTTGTGAGACCTTCCAAGCACCAGACCCTGCCATCCAGATGGCAGTGATGAGTGACACAGCAGCCCTGATCTGAAGTTTAAACCATAGCACTAATCTCTTAAACTTAAAAATATGGTACAGTATATATATATAAATGTAAAAAATAATAAAATAACCTGCAAATCGGTTGTCTTTATTTCATCACTCTAAGGAGGAAGAGTAAAAAGAAAACAATACTCATTTGCCGAGTCGCACGGTTTAGTTTTCTTTTTTACTTTCTAGTTAAAAATAAATAGATATATAATTTAAATATTTAAATTTTATAAACAATATTATTTAAGTAATTCAGACTACGGCTATTACCATAATACTGAAAAATGAGAAAAGTTTTCTAAAATAATTATGTAATATCTTTCCACTGTCTTAAAGAACCTTTGAAATCCATTATCACGGCAGTTTTATTCTGCTTTCTCCTGTACCCCTTCAAATCAAGGCATTTCCATATTATTTTTCTCATGTCGTTGCTTTTTTTTTTTTTTAGAAAAATTTAAAACCATTAAAAGCTAGTAAATTGTTTTCTTTTTAATCTTAATGAACTGAAAAAACATTTTCACTTTGTATAATTTAATAATTTAAAATATGATAATCAAAACTGAGAAAGAATGTTGAAAATAAATTGTATTTTTACTGACCGTCATATATACCAGTATATAAATAATTGGAAGTATTTTAAGTACTGAATAAAAACCTTCGCATTAGAAAAACAAACAGATTATATACGAAGCAGAAGAAATTGATATTTATGAAGAATCTATTGGTTTAATAACCTGTCACGTCCTGAGATTTATATTTTAGTCAGATAAAAGCAAGCAGGAAACGTCGGTTTTAAATATAATCAATGCATAAATAACTCCAATAATTATTCGATATTGGTCAGTAAATGGGTATCTAGTTTTATTAGTTAGGCGATAAAGCATAAGGATGGGAAAACATTGAAAATACTTACTATATAGCTTTCATTCAATCTGCTGCATAATTTTTATTTAATTTATTTTGGGGAGTTGAGGGCTGTTAGGCAAGAGATTATTTCAACTTTTTTTTTTTACTGTAATAAATTAAGTTTGATGTCTGTATTTCCAAAATATATGTAATATTCAAATCAATGTGTATATTAAAATACAGTAAAATTCACATAAATTATAGTTATTTTATTAGAAGTACTTTCGACTATACATCTTATAGTCTTTATCAACTATATAACATTAAATAATCAAAATGAGACATCCTTTCACAATATCCATAGTTTAATTTAGATTAGAAATCGTCAAGAAATCGTCAAATGTTAATGAATCGGCAATCATCAAATGTTAAAATCACAGAATTATGGGAATTCTGAATTGTACTATGGGTATTGTTAAAGTTTGTCTTATTTTAATTATTTAATGTTATATAGTTGTTAAAGACTACAAGACATAGTCAAAAGTAGTTCTAATAAAATAACTATAATTTATATGAATTTTACTGTATTTTAATGTACACTATATTGATTTGAATATTATATGTATATTAAAATTTGATTTCTAAGTGTCAACATTTTTGCACTCATAATTTTGATATTATCTACATCAGATAAATGTATTAATGATTATTCTTAATCATTTATTAGACTATAGATTATTATTATCACCGGTATAAACTTTATATCTCAGCTAAAGATTAATATATCTATTTCAAAAGGTTTGATAGACATACAAATAAACAGGGTAGTATATTTGCATTCACTGATTCGTTTGCAAGAGGCTGGATGTTGTTGTTGAGAATCTTCCAAAGATGTTCAAAAGGGTATCACAACAAGATCAAAAAACATATTTTTGTTAGAAATAAATGAAATTGATTTTGTTGAAAGCACTTTTTTTGCTATTTGCTCCCTCACTATATTTAATCTTTTTTGTATGTGGATACCGAGAGATCATTATCATCATCATCAACCATTATAAATCCATTGCAGGATTAAGGACTCTACAAGTTCAATCCATCTTCTCTGATCTTTAGCTTCTCTTCTCAACACCACTCCTGCACACTTTCTTATTTCATCCATCCATCTCACATGTGGTCTCTTTCTGGGTCTTTTACAATCTCTTGGAATCCAGTCTAAGATTTCAATTGTCCATCTATTAACATCTCCTCTAGTTATATGTCCAGCCCAACTTCATTTCAGTCTTTCAATTTTTTCAATGAGGCTAGTAATACCTGTTGGTTCTCTTACCCATGTATTGAATTTTCGATCTCTTCTTGTTACTCTCAACATGCATCTCTGCATACTTCTGTGAGTGGTATGAAGACTCTCTATTGCTTTTTTATTAAGTGTCCAAGTCTTAGATCCAGAAGTAAGTACTGGTAAAACACATTTATTAAAAAACTTTTTTTTCAAACACATAGGCATATTTCCTTTTAATACCAATTATTTTTACCAAAAGCACTCCAAACAAGTTTAATTCTATGATTAATTTTATCCATTATGTTTCCATCTGTATTAATAATCTGACCAAGGTATTGTGGAAGATATATATGTAGAGTTATTTTTTTCTTCAATTGTATTAGAATAGTTATATGAAGTTTTATATCTGAAAAGAATACATATAATTGCAAAATCTGAAAAGAATACATATAATTGCAAAAGATCACTTTATAAAATGTAAAAGTAAAAGCTATCATAGAATCAGCACTAATGGGTCAGTAGAATTTAACAGACTTCGTCACTTTAATTACATTCTTATTTTTGAGATGAGCGTACTGATCGGCATTCGTCTGAGCAACTTAGATTGATTTATGACCTTTATTGTATATTAAATATTAATCAGATGCCCATTAATGCAAATCCTATAAAAGATTAACTCCATCATTAGAATATTCTAAATGAAGAATATTTTAAGTTTGTCAATGTTCGGATTTGAACTCGTTCTTCGGGTTACGTATACGGCAAATAATGCCATTCTTCATTAATTGTGCAAATTAAAATAAAAACTAAAACAAACTGTTAATATTTAATTACATTTTATTTTTATCTTATTCCACTTGTGAAATTTAATTCTAAACTAACTGTGTTTCGCAGTACGTGTATACACACATAGATTGATGAAAACATATAGAGTATGTTAAATTAATTCATTTGAAAAGTTTAAATGATTTAAAATATTACATAATTAGCAAAAACTACAAATGATTGCTAATTTATTCTAAAATTGTAATCACACCGTTAAAGATAATGTAAAGTGGTAAAATTAAAAAAATAAAGCGTCAAATTAACAAAGACAAAAAAAAAAAAATTGTTCAAATTGTTGCTAAGAGAAAAGATAAAACACACTGCAATTAATAAAATTGTTTAATGAAGAAAACACTAATTTAAAATGCTTTGACAAGTAAAATAACTTAATCAAAAGAATGAAAATCTATTTTCAAACTTATATACGTTTTAATAAAAATATATTCTTTGTTAAATTAAATAATTTTAATGAACTAAAGTAAAACAAAAGATGATAAAATAAAAATAAAATGTTTTAAATAAGATTAAATTTTAGAAAATTACATGTCAACATGCTTAAAGCCTTTGATATATCGTAAAGAAATAACTTTTACAAAACTCAGAAAACTTCTTTTTAGGTGTGCAATGTAGCTAAAAAAAATCAACAACAAGCGTTGGTGGCTTCTAAGAAGCTGGTCCGGCTTCGGTTTCCGGTCAACGCATTTGACATGAAAAAAAATTATTAAGTTTATCTTAAAAGATAATAAATAATAATCTAGGGTTTTATTACTCAAGAATTCATAAGAAGTTCGAGGTTAAAGGTTCAGAGTTAGAATCGATCCTAGGACTTTACATTCCGGAGTTTGACACTCTACCCCAACATTAAATCACGCAGGGAGAATTATAATATATATCTATACCGAACATTGCGTTGGTAGAGGCAGTAGTAAAGTGTAGACGTTAAAATTCAAGGTCTTGATCGTAGAACCAATTTATCAATTTTAGTATTTCCAAGCAATAAACCATCAGATTATTTTTTAATTATAATATACAATACATTGAAAACTAAACCAGCTTTTAAATATCTCTACCGCAAGAGCCTCTCTGTAAGCCTTTTAAAAGAAACATTGACGGGAAAATCTGTATTCACGAGGCTTTCCAATTCCAAATGGATTTAAATAGTTGTCTATCTTTGTTTATTTTTCAGAAAAGACTATTTCATTTGTAAATCAATATTGGATCATTATTTGAGAATTGGCTATAGGCTGGTTATTGAAAAACAAGTTAGAATAATAAAAAAATATAAATCAAGTTATTCAGTCTGTATTTGAATTCAAATTAAAGGCATGACAGGCAGATGTGCTACATTTTACTACAAAGCCTTTTTATACATATGAGTATATTTACAATTTGAAACATATTAATGAATCATAGTCAATCTAGTTGCCATTCAATTAATGGATGGTAATGGGTATTTAGTTAAAAGATAAAACCAAAAGAAAAAACAAAAAACAGCTTCATTGACCAGCAGTTAACTATTATCCTAAATGGTAACTCCCCAACTTTCTGCAGGAAGAAATGTTGGAATGATATTTGACTTAGAATAAATTATTTAATGGTATTTCTATTTTTAGTTCTTTCTCTTTATATATATATATATTGTAACCCTCCATCTCGTATATATGTGTGGTCCCAACTACGTAACGTAAGTGCACTGAGAATCATAACCTCGATCACTGATCACTTCCGCTACACATTGTCAGCTATTAAAAGCTGTATCCAAAAGCATTTTATGCTATCTATTTTATGCACCAAAGACCACAACCAACATCTAGAGCAACTTACCACAGACCAAACTAATGATCTAACATAAACTTTTATGATTTAATTTGATCGCAGCCAGGATGTACCGCGATGACCTATCATAGTAGTATGATAAAATACAGTAAACAAATTATAAGTGTAATGTTATTATGTTACAAACCTTAATTTGCGATTTTTATTGTATGAGATCCGATGGCCGACCGTGTACAAGATGGTATAATTTGTGGAACTACATAAGATTATGAAATTTTAAACAATCTATATGATTTTTAATACAAATGCTAGTCCAGGTAAAGCTTTGCAATAAATAAACATAAATACTTGGGTTCTTTTTTATAGTTTACTATATCACTGAGACTCTTTTCATACTGACAAATGACAATTTAAAATGTTAAGTAAATATATTCAATCTTATCATTATTTGGAAAATATGTTTACAGGTTTACTAATCAATTTGTATTGTATACTATAATCAACTACGCAAAGCCAAAATGATGGAAAAGGTAAATGGGATTTTATTGTACCCTACACATCATAAACTACCAAAGACTAAAAGCATCCAAATGTTTTCTCAAAATATCACTAAACTCTTATATCATGTTGACTATAGTATGTACTTCAATGTATGCTCTATCCAAGGTTTATGATTTCTGATTTTAAGAATGACACATAGCAACGGCACAGTAAGTTTAATTATAAATCAACGTTTATTTACAAATTTATGAATAATAAGTAATTAATTCCAATGTTATAATTAAAAACATAAATAAACAAATAAAATAAATAAATTATAATTCCATAGACTTTCTTCACTAACATATCATAGGTACGGTTTTAAAAACCTAATCATACCTTATTTCAATTTGATATAATGAATCTTGAGCAAATTATACTAAATTCAACATCAACTCATGAAATATTTAACGTCATTTCCAGATTCAATAAATCCATACCGCAAACTTATAATAATATAATAAATAATATTATATCTGTAGGATTTAGCTATAATGTAATCATTAAATAAAGTGAAAATTTAAACTTACACTCCGATAAATAATAATCAACCGACAGTTAATTATTATGAAGTAACTTGAATAGAATGTCTGCTACAATTTGACGATCTACCTTATTAATTATGCTTACAAATGGAAGAAGATGATTTAGCAGATTAACTAAAATACTTTGCCCAACTTATATCTATGAAGTAAAACATATTCCTGTGGATGCGTTCATCTACACATAGGAATTAAATAATACTAAACGCTTTGTGGATTGATACACCATCATAAAGTAATACGTATAATTACACAATTCCGCGGATTAACCACCAGCGCTGGAATGAGTGTAAAATACAAAAATGGCAATTAAATAATCTGCGGATTAACCACCGGCACAGATTAATGCCTTTCAACATTATAAAACAACATTACTATTTACTTCACATTAAAGTGCAAAATCATCCTCCTCAGTTACTATGATCATTCGGAAAACACTAACACTTTAGCAAATGTGGGTTCTTGCATAATAAAATGTTACACTAATCAGGACAACTAATGTACTAACTTATCTTGCTTAAAATAAAACGTATGTAATATAATATAAGTAATATTGGTATGGAATAGAAATCTGGAAAGACTCACAAAACACCCCATGAAAATTGATACATCTCATAAATTCATTTAGTACTTTTCAAGCCCTTTCGCAAGCGCTATTCTCTTGAATAAGTATTTTATTCAACCCCTATTAATTTAAACTTAATAAAATATAACTTATGAACTTCACATGCAAGTTCATATAATGATAAAATTAAAGTAATGAATTATTCATCAACTACATAAAATCTAACAGGTGTGTGTATGATATAAATTAAATGTATAGCATTTTATCGTTCAATACATGAATTTTAGCAGGTGTGTGTGTCACAAATTAGATTGTATAGCATTTTATAACTATAAATATGATCCGTGAAATCCATGTATGATGTGTCGAACAATAAATGTACGAAGTAATAAATATAATTATGGTTGAATTCCATACATGCAATTTTATCCATTTGTGTTAGTTATTATAATCACTATCAGAATAACGATTTTACGTGGCTCCATAAACAAGAAACAATTTCAAAAACATGACACGCAGAACTTAAATGAAAATGTTTTTCATAAGTTATTAATTTCTACATTTCTCTATTAAAATGTTCCAAGTTTCTCACATCCATGCTAAATATTTATTTATCCACGCTTAAATCTAGGAATAACAATTATAGCAATTTATTTAATCATTCCACACTGACGATAAAATTAGAAAATAGCTTTGATCAATTATTTGAAAACTGTTTATTATCCAAATGGCAAACAAATTAACTAGCGAATATATTACTGGCATTATAAAGTTAAATATCAATCAATACTATATTTTTATTAGAATTTGAAACGGAAATATTAAACTATGTTGATAACTTTAACATTTTACTTTAATTTAAACTTCTTTTTTAAAAAACAAATTTTCATATATATAAAACTTTTGTAATTAAAATACTTATTTAATTTTTCCAAATTGTAGAACAATAAACATTTTAAAACATACCAAATTCTTGCAATTAATTCTTTTAAACTGGGAAGCTCCGGCATTTTAAATGTAATATTGGGAAATTATTACCGGTGATTTGATCCACTTGGCCAGCCGACTTGAACAGACTTTTAAATTTAGCAATTCATCTTATAATTAAATACCACGATATTATTTTTACGTTTATAGAAAATTTGTGGTAATCCGTTTACTTGTTAAATATTTTAAAATAAGCTTGTCAAATTTACACCATTTGCCTTCTTACCATTTTCTTTTCTTTCTTTCCCCCTCCAAAAGCAAACTAACAGACGATCTGCTCTTAAATTTGCGCTCTTTTCTTTTTTTACATTGAGACGCTTACGTAATTACTGTATTTATTTTTAATAATTTATTTTAATTGAACAAATGGTTTTGTTAATTCAAATGAAATAATTTTTAAGATCATTTTAAACAAATGTAAATAAAATATTATATTTTAATACTATTTTACCAAATTTAATGTGTTGTCAAAATTTTTAAAAAGTTAAACATTCTGATATGAATTAGTATATGGAACGAATCAAATTTAAGTTTATTAAAATAATATAAGAGAGTAATCTGTTCAAAGTGCAAATCAAGCCAATCAAATCACCAAAGAAGATAGAGAAATTTTTTAATAATAGTTACATCAATTATTATATTTTATGCTAAAATATATGGTTACAATATATATATATATATATATATATATATATATATATATATATATATATATATTGGAAATACAAGTGGAGTAGGATTCATTATAAATAAAAAGTGGAAGAACAATATTGTGGATATTTATGGTGTATCGGACAGAGTTGCAAGATTAGTTATACAACTTAATAGCAGATACCAAATGCAGATAATTCAGGTTTATGCCCCAACAAGTTCTCATAGTGATGAAGTAGTAGAAGATTTTTATATGGATGTACAAAAGGCTTTTGATCAGAGTAAACAACATTTTAAAATTGTTATGGGAGATTTTAATGCTAGAATTGGTAGACAAATGAAAGATGAAATTGCTGTAGGTAATTTTGGTTATGGTAATAGAAATGAGAGAGGACATACACTTGTGGAGTTTGAAGAAAAAGAAAAACTTTATATTATGAATTCATTTTTTGAGAAAAATGTTAAAAGAAAATGGACATGGAAGCATCCAAATGAAGGTATAGCAGAATTGGATTATATTTTGACTAACAGGAAATACATATTTCAAGATTGTAATGTTCTTAATAAATTTAACACAGGAAGTGATCATCGATTAGTAAGGTGTAAGTTACGTGTTAATGTAAAACTAAAGAGACAAAAATTATTGAGAAAAACAATATTTACAGTTGATATTCCTAATCTTCAAAAACATTCTAATGAATTTAAATTAGAACTTACAAATAGGTTTCAAGTGTTAGGAGATTTTGAACATGATTCAGATTTGAATGAAATTAATATGAAAATAACTGATACACTTTTAAAAACTGCAACAAAGATAGCTGGTAGAAAAAAGCAGCAATTGACTAATAAAATTTCTACTGAGACTAGAGAATTTATGAAGAAAAGAAGGAATATGAAGATATACAAAAATGATGTATTAAAAAGAATTGAATATCTCGAATTTTGTAAAATGGTACGGAAAAGAGTTGAAAATGATATAAGAAAGTATAACTGTGAAATAGCAAGGAAAGCTGTAGAAGAAAATAAAAGTCTCAAGAATGTTAAATAACATTTTGGTATTGGAAGGAAATTTATATCTGCAATAAGAAAAAAAGATGGAATTATTACTAAAAAGAGAGATGACATCATGAAATTGGTAGAAGATTTTTATCAAGAATTATATAGTAATAAAGAACAAGACCTCCTATATCTATTACATCTTCCGAATTGCCCAGAATTTTAAATGAAGAAGTGAGACATACAATTAAATGTATGAAAAAAGGAAAGGCTCCAGGAAATGATGGAATTATAATTGATATATTAAAAGAAGGAGGTGAAGAAATAGAAACAATTTTAGCAAAGTTATAGACCAAATGTCTAAATGATAAAGATGTGCTGGAAGATTGGAAGAATGCAGTAATAATATTAATATTTAAAAAAGGTGATAAAGAAGATATTAGAAATTACAGACCTATCAGCCTTTTATCAGTTTTATATAAAATTTTTACCAAGATAATTACAACTCGTCTACAGAGAACTTTGGATTTCCACCAACCAAGAGAACAAGCTGGATTTAAAAGTGGTTTTAGTGCAATAGATCATATCCAGCTATAGAGAGAAGTCATAGAAAGGACAAATGAATATGAGTTGTCATTATGTTTTGGATTTGTAGATTATGAAAAGGCATTCGATTCTATACACATTTCTTCAGTGATTAAAGCATTGGATCATCAAGGTATAGATCCAGGATATTGTCATATTTTAAAGAATATTTATAAAAATGCAACAGCAACAATTAGATTACATAATAATACTGGAAAAATCAACATTGAGAAAGGTGTAAGGCAAGGTGACTCCATATCTCCAAAACTTTTTACAGCAGTGCTGCAAGAAGTATTTTGTGGATTAAAATGGGAAACTAAAGGAATGAAAGTAAATGGAGAGTATTTAAGTCATTTAGATTTTGCAGATGATGTAGTTGTTTTTGCAAATAATGCTTCAGAGCTGCAGGAAATGTTGCAGGAGTTAGCAGATGAAAGTAGAAAAGTAGGACTAAAGATAAATGTTAAAAAGACTAAAGTAATGTTTAATCGATTTGCTCAAAATATGAAAATAAAGATTGATTATGAAGAATTAGAAGAAGTTAACAGTTACAAATACCTAGGTCAGATTATTAATACAGATGGAAACATAATGAAGGAAATTAATCATAGAATTAAACTTGGTTGGAGTGCTTTTGGTAGAAATAACTTGATACTAAAAGGAAATATGCCTATGTGTTTGAAAAGAATGGTTTTTAACAAATGTGTTTTACCAGTTCTTACTTATGGATCTGAGACTTGGACACTCAATAGAAGAGCAATACAGAGACTTCAGACCACTCAAAGAAGTATGGAGAGGTGTATGTTGGGAGTAACAAGAAGAGATTGAAAATGCAATGTATGGGTAAGAGAACAAACAGGTGTTACTGACATCATTGAAAAAATTAAAAGATTGAAATGGAGTTGGGCTGGGCATATTGCTAGAAGAAATGATAATAGATGGACAATTGAAATTTTAAACTGGATTCCAAGAGATTGTAAAAGACCCAGAAAGAGACCACAAGTGAGATGTATGGATGAAATAAGAAAATGTGCAGGGGTGTTGTGGAAAAGAGAAACTAAAGATCGGAGAAGATGGATTAAACTTGGAGAGACCTTCATCCTGCAGTGGATTGATAATGGTTGGTGATGATGATGATGATGATGATGATATATATATAGTAAGAGATAGTAAATGTCCAAACAACAATTATAGACTACCATATGCAATGTATACAGACTTTATTGTTTTTTAAATATATATATAATATTTACATATTTCTAAAATGCTTTGTATCTGAGTTTGAATCAGTTCTCAGCTGCATAATTTACATTTAAAAAACTTTAAATTCTTTTAGTTGGATGGAATTAATTTCTAGACCTAACACTAGGTGTACATAAAGGTTAAAGGTCATTAATCTTCCACAGTGAAAAATGTAAAAGCATATTTTTCAGGAGCTGGGATTTTGATATTATTAAGGTGTTAAGAAAATAAATAAAAATAATAATATGTTGTTGTATTGGCAGGGACAAATGACTTTATAAATAGGGCCACTGAAAAATCAATATGATATTTGAGAATATGATTATAAATTAAAAAGAAAAAATGGGCATGTAAGAATAATGAGATTATGTGCGATATTGGGATAAAATTAAATAAAGTTTGTGGATTTACGTTGAGGCTAAAATGTTTGCGATTGAATAGTAGTGTAATGTTGTTTAGATGTTTAAGATGTGTTTATTAGAAATAGATATTAATTAAAAAGAGACAGGTTATATTTATTAAAAAGAAGATATAAAGCCTTAGGTGAAACAATCTATACTACTTACATAAATGTGAAATTTTTTTGTTTGTTTGGGACTTTATAACTCAAATGTTGCACCAACCATGAAAGATTTTGCATGATTTTTTTGTCTTTATTTGTATAAAATTTTCTAAATATAAATTTTTGCTTTAATTGTTTTTAAAAAAATTGTAATTTCCTATATAAAAATGTATGGAAATCTATATCATAATTGTTTTTGAATGTCATCATAAAAAAAACCAAACAGAGGGCAGCACGGATTAAAAGATTACAGAGTTGGAAAAAAATTTTAAATGAAAAGTGTAGTTTTTAGTAAAGCAAATTTAAAATTTGATTTTGTAAATATATTTTAAATTAATTAAATACATTTGTATCATGTATTTAATTTCTCATTTGAATAATGACAATTTAAATTAGTTATAATAATGAATTTAATAACCTTTTAGGAATTTAGCTTAAATATATATCTAACACATGTTAAAGCAAAAACAAATTAAATGACACAGATATAGCAAGAGAAGTGCTACAGAATTTGACAAACTTTTACTATGAAATTGATAAACTTTTAAAAATGTCAGTTTATATATATTTACATAAAACAATAAAGTTTAAAATGCCAGGGGTATAGAAATAAGACTACTATTGAATTTGATAAACTTTTACTATTTCTACATTTTATATTTCCAGGTATGTAAATTATACCTGTATTCAAATATTATATTTTTCTTTAAGTATATTCTCAGATACAATTTATCCAAACCACTTTGAACACTTTTTAGCAAAATTCTTTTATATATATATATTCTAACAAATAAATTAATCTTAAATATAAATTACGAATTTCCTAAATGTAAATATACGAACGATGAATTTCTTAAGTATCAATTATATATGCGATGTATAGATTAATATATTTCATACATCTAAATTAAATATATATAATTTCTCAAGTACAATGTATAATAAGTATAATGTATAATCTCCTTTGTGCGACCGCGTTACAAGCCAATTGTAACTAAATAAAAATCAATTCTAACAAACGAAAAGTCATTCTTTATTTCGTTAACTTTATAAAAACTTATTAAATTAACATGAAACACATTTTGCAATCTCTCGATCGGTCATCCACATTGGATTTTAAATAGCATTAAAATGATTGGGAAAGTTTAAAAATATCACAAATATTATTGGATAGTTTAAGCTAATTATAACTTTATTCTAACCAATGAGAATTTCTATTCAAATGGTCTCATAGCATTTAAACACTTGCAGCTAAATTGCATGCCAATTATAACATTTTAAGGATAGATCGATGGATGTTTCACCATTCCCAACTGACACTATTTCTGAAGCCTATTGGGATGATGATGATGGTACAGCACATCTATAAATTTAATTGCCAGGGTGCCAAATTGCAACTTTAATAAAATATAAAGGTTAAATCTGAATTCAATACTCTTAGTAATAATATTTCATGAATGGGTTAATGCATAATCGATTTAGAGAACACTGAGAGTGCGTTTTAATCGATAATATTAATATCTGTAGTAATTTTTGGTTATTCCCAGCGCACTCCCATTCACTATGATTAAAGCTACAATTAAATTTTATTCTAGTTACAAAGTTCTATATCCATCTCCACCTTCCTGATCCATCCCTCTATCAACTTCACATCCATATGTCTATTACACTATTATTTATTTGACCATTAAAATTTACATTTTTGCTAGCTCATTTCCCCTTATAATCTCTTCTCAGGGTTTTTTGAATAATTAGGTGAGGAAATCGAATAAGCTGCGATAGATTATTGGTGATAAACACCCCTCTCATGATCACCTCCGAGGTGATCTTGGGTTGTCTTTAATGCAGTTTAATATTTGTTTACATTAAAGCTCAGAATATTTTAAGCTTATTAAAATCTTTTAGAAATACATTATGAACCTATTCACTATTATAACAAAATTATAAGGAAGTGCGTCTGGAGAAAGGTTTGAATACAACGGGTGGGAAAAGGATTTTATGCCCACCCCACTGCACTCGTTATCATTCAATAACTATCTCTATTCACAGTTTATACTTCAATAATATTAAATTATTTGGTAATTTTAAGTATCTGAAATTAACCTTTTAAATAATTTTACTGAATATTAGTTACATACATGATAATTCAAATATTAATAATAATATATTGATGTATGATTGGATTGGAAATATCCAGATAATAATAACCCACAAAAACACTGAGACATACACAAATTTTATTTAAAACAAATAACAAATTTTATTTGACAAACTATAATTCAATACAAAAACATATACATTATATTTATGCTTTCATTTTATCTTAAATATAGTGAATACCAATTTCTTCCCATGTTCAATGCTTTCTCTTTTATTACTGATTTGTTTTAGAACTAATTTCCCCCCTAATTAAATTTAATAATTTTATTTAACGAATCTAAAATTAATATTCCCTCACAAATTTCTTGATCTTATCCTATCATCCTGATCAAACATTCTTTTGCCCTAATCTTTACAACAGAGATATCTTAATAATAGTGAGACTAAGCCATTGCAAATAAATTGGCATTAAGATCAATCATCATCATAATGCATACACTCTATGCTCATGTTCTTTTGACATAATAATATTTTAACAATATTACCTTTCCAGCGAAGTTCTCAGCTGGCCATGTAAATATTGATTAAATAAATTTATATACACATTGCTTATGCTTACGCTTAAACATTCGTAAGTTTTATCCAACCCTTAATTTCACATTTATCAACATTATTATTTTAGTCTCAATTGATAAATTAAATCTATAAAACAATATTCAAATACACTAATTGCACACACATTATCTGCATTCATTCTGACATTAAATTGAGTTTGCGACCTGGTATCCGATACTTATAATAATGCTTATCATGGTTATCTCTCATACACACGTAAGTAATATCAAATATTAATATGAGGCAGGCAGTGACCCAAATAGGAGAGAACCTTTTCACTAAAGTTGAGATATGCTAGGATTTTTATTGCTAGTCATACAAAAACATAGGTATACCAATCACCTCTGGCCATCAAAATAAGAAACCTTCTTACAGTGTAGAGAATACTCAAGTGGGAAAACTCTTCCACTGGTTTCAAATACTTTATGAATATAGCATAAATCTTAGTGAGCTAGACTTCACTGGCTTTGTGGAGACCTTTGTCTATTCACATATATATAGGTCGAAACATCAAATTATACAAGTAAAACTTTTATATCTTTAATATTCTTGGAACTAATGCACCGGAATATGAGCCTATAAATTTTCCAAGCATTGATCAGGTTGTTTCTGGCCTTAAATCTATGATAACAATAATAATAAATAATAAGAAATGTGTATAAAATTCTCAAAACTATTTCCATGCACTTTTATAAGAAAATGATGATGTTATAGCTCAATAGACAGCAATTTTATTTATAAGTCTAAGCATTTGACAATAACTTCTGATACCAACAATAATATCTCTAAGTTTAAGTTTTGTTAAAAAAATAAAATTGTAAAGCATTTTAAATAAGGCATATCAGAACGACATGTTATCAATTTCACCTACCCCCAAAATGACAATAATAGCAAAAGCATTTAAATAAACATATATAAAATCATCTGATATCAATATCATCTACCCCTAGAATGTTAAAAAAACATTTAAATAAACATATACAAAATCATCTGATATCAATCTCTGCCCCCAAAATAAGACAACGGTAATTATAACATGAATTAATTTTAAAATAGATGATATACATGATACACTACAAAGAAAGAAATTCTTTTTTTTAAGTAAATGTCCTACACACATAAAAAGTGAATAAAAAAATTATACTTATATAAAGTTCTTTAGCAAGTGTCCTCCAAAATCCAGGTTTCCATTTTTTCTTTTTCCTTTCCTCCTTAATCAGTTTGTAAGAGCACATAAGTCTTTGTAGCAAAAAGTTCTTTTGATAGAGTTTGGTTCCTCTGCCATCATATATACAATTTTTATTTTGCTGAACTGTGTTCCTCATTTCCAATTTTATGCAGGTTACAGAAACTTTTTAATTTTATGCAGATTTCAGTTAAACAGCATTCATTTAACTATTTCACAATATAAGTCTGTTTTGATTGTCTTTTTTCATCTTTGAATTCATTTTATATATTTAAATTGACTTATATATACATTAAACTTCTGGGTTTTAAATTTTACTATTTTCTGATACAATCATGATTATTGGTTAACTTCTGGAGATTAAAGAAAAATGTGTGCCCACTTAAAATTTATTCACTATACATTGTCTTTTCTTAAGACAATGGTAGATTTAGTCAAGTTATTCTTAAGAGACAAAAAGTAACAATAAACGATTTTTAAATTTTATAGCACAGTTTTCTCTAAGTCAATGAAAGAAAACTTGCAATAGAAAAATTCAAATATAAAAGGGTCCCCTCCCGTCTGCTAACACAGAGTTTTTATAGAGAAATGCCACCTAGCCATTCTCTTTCTTAATTAATTGACTTGTTCCCTTTTCTCTATTTAATTTTTAACCTTTTTGCTCTTTCAGAAAACCAGGCCCACTTCACATCTGTATTTTAACAGATGACCACAATTAATTTTACAATTCAATAGCTATAATTGCCAATTAATTTTTGACATTTCACAGACTATCATCATTAATGGTCCACTTAAATTCCTTGATGAAAATTGGTATCATTTAAATGCCTTGATAATTGATTAAGTAATATAATACTGTGAAACCTACACTAAAAGTAAATAACAGAAAAAACTTTCTTATTTTTTCCATTAAATAATGAAAAAAATATATTTTATAGCCCAATTTCAAACCCAGACTTTGAATTAATATTGGCTGCTAATATTAAACTTACTAAAATGATTTAATTTTTTATTTAAAGATTGCTTTACAACATGCAAGGAATGATTATTAATTGTGAATTTTACAATTGAGATCCACAATTAGATTATATACACACACACATTGCAGGTATATAATTTTTTTACTTAACCTTTAATACTTTAATCCTTAATTATAATCCTTAATTATTATAACTATATTATTATTATTTTTTCCTTTACTCTCATGAACTATTTATTTCTAACTTATTAGTATAAAATAATGTCCATTCATCATCACTATCCAACCTAGTTTTAATAGTCACACATCTTCTCCCTTTTCTCAGTTAACTTATCAGCAAACATATATATCTTGCTTTTCTAATATATTTTTAATAATAACTTGACCCATCAATTAAATAAACTAATTTTTTGGCTAAAAATACCTTAATAATAATTTTCAGATTGTTTCCTAAGTCAAACATACACAATCCTTATAAATATGGGTTTGAACTTGGTCTTGGCTAAAATTTTGCTTATTTAGAAAAAAAAAAAAAGAACTATGAGGAAAAATTTTATTGAACCTTCTCTTTCATAGTTAACTTAAAAAAATGGAGTCTTGGACAAATCCAAGGATTACAATATATATATATATATATGTGTGTGTGTGTGTGCTAAAAAGTGTTTTGGATAAATTGTATTTATATAAGGTATTACAGCAAAATAAAGGAAAGAGTGATTTTGGTAATATATTCTCAGATGATAAAGTAAGTTTTAAATATATTTAATTAGCATGTGAGAAAGTAAGTTTTAAAATGGTATGTGTATTTGCCTGATTTTAAAGATTAACCTCCATTAGTTAACTAAAATGCTAATATGGATATAACAATAAAAAAAAAAATATATAAGAAATAGAAAAAATAAGTGCAGGAAATAGGCTCCTATTACTTATCTTGTAAAAAATGTTGACTTACAATAAGTAAAACAAAGGTAACTTTTCTACAGTATTGAAAAAATATTATTATTCTATTATTTATCTGTTTACAATATATATATATATAAATAAAAAAAAAAAAATATATATATATATAAACACACCTATTCATAGACCATAGATTTTTTCTTTATAGTACATAGCTCTATTTAAGCAATAATGACTTAAACTTAATTATGGCATGTCAATAATATTGACATTAAGAAAAGATTTGGGCATTGGGCATTTCATCATCAGATTTTCAATGGTATGAATGACCAAAGAATTGGAGGGTGGAGTAGATTGAGGCCTGTCCATTAAAGGGTGAAGATTTCCTATCTTAATATATACTGGGCACTGATTATCTCTCTCTTTCTCTTTCTCTCTCTCTCTCTCTCTCTCTATATATATATATATATATATATATATATATATATATATATATATATATATATATATGGGAGATGATAATCTGGACCATCTAATGAGTGTTTGTTCAACACAAAACACGAATATTGGAGATCATTTATCTTTTTCACATGTGTGTGGTTATGCATATCTGTTGAATGAGAAGAGTGGTTGGTTGAAGGGAGCTTAAAAGTCTGTGTTCAAATCTCCTATATTACATCTAGATTCCAGGTAAATAAAATATACTTGTATTTATAATAAATTCAATAAAATTAAATGCGAGCAATAGTCACGCATTTTTCATCCTCAAAAAAATGTTGACTTACAATAATTTTTAAATAACCTGACTTTTCTGTAATACTTTATAAATTATTTTAAACAATATTAAAAATTATAAAATACAATAAATTATTTACTATTAAAACTAATAGCGATGTGGATAATAAATTAATATTTTATTAAGCGCTTTATAAATTATGTACTTTAAACAATATTAAAAAATCCAATATTTTAAAGAATTCTTAAAATATATTTTTATTATTTTTTTATGTATATAATACATGCTAATACCAGACAATTTTTGTGGTAAATAGCTAAAGTAAATTATTATAGAATACCTGTATTCACTCAGAGATCGCATACCAGGAGGCTTGGAAAAAATATAGGTTCCTTTTTTTATTTGGACACACGTGTTACAATTATTGCCATTGTCAATAATAAGATTTGTTAATGAAGTTATTAATCAAACCATACCATAAAAATGAATAAATAGTTAGGCACTTATGTCTATGCATACAGAAAACCAACAACTATCTCATAAATTAGCACTATTGTAGCTAAGAACTGGGATATTATCACGTGATTCTGGAGATTAAATCAGTCATTTCTTCTCCTTATAAATCAATATGATAATATTTATTATTTGAATTAGATATGCATGATTCTACTGAAGAAATAAATAATTATATATATATTGAAAAACACATAAATAAAATGTCAGGAACTGTAACTCTTGAAACTTAATTAACATATATAAATGAATATTATATGTAATTATTCAAATTAGTAATGCATGATTCTGATCAATAGAATAAAATTTAATAATAATAAAACTCATGAAAAAAATGCATATTTTAATATATTATAACTTCTAAATATTATGCCAGGAACAAATTCCATGAAAGTAACTAATATTTACAAATGATTAATATTTGCAATTAATCAACTTTCTGTTTAGACATGCCTTGACTATATTATATATATCAGAGTTTATGCTTAATAATTATTAATAGTAATTAAATTATCAAGTGAGAAATGTATTTAAACTAAAATACTAAAAGTTAAATATTCAGTAGTATAACTGATTATAAAATGATATATTTTTTGCAATATTGCTTTTGATAATTCATTTATTATTATTTCTTTTAAATAATATATAAATATAAAAGCCATGAAACAGTTAGATATTGCATTATATTAATTTATTCTACTAATGCGAGCAAAGACAGAGTTACAGCTAGTTTATAATAAATTTTAATATCTGCTAAACTAAATGAAGATTAGTAGCTGATATATATATATATATATATTGTACCGTTTATTTATATATGATACAAATATATTGGCATTTGGTAAAAGCTAAAACAAGAAGTAAATTTAGCGATTTTATTAAAAGATGCAATTAAATTTTTTTTTTACTTGGTATAATTTTTTTTTTTAAACATACAATGAAAGTTACATTTTTCGTTCATACTTTTTTTATGTGATTAAAAATAAAAGTTAAAATTGGAAAAAATAAAAACAGGCAGATTACTAATCCAGATAAACTAAAGAAAAGAAAGAATTCCACATGCAGATTTCAATTAAAATTTTTTTTAACTCTGATTAAAGATGGTGGAATTATGTTTAAAAAAAAGACTTTATAACTAAAATTTAAGAAGGAATATACAATATTATTATCTTGTATGTTGATAAAAGAACAAGAGAAAATATATGCAGAAGTCTGAAAACAATACCTCTAGTATAAAAGAAAGAATACCTGTGTGATCAGGGTCTTGTCTGTTTTTCTTTTGGCTGGTCCTTGATCACGAAATCCAGGACCACTCTATATTGAAATAATTCTTCATGCTGGGGTGGACTGAAGCTTCTGACATCATTCATCATGAAGACCGCCATTCCCAGAAAAGCTTTTGTGACTAGCCTTTAGAACCAGGATCAAGAACAAATTAAAACTAATGGCACGAGCTCATTCTTCCTCATAGAAAAACTATGCATGGTAATCAGCAATCTTTGTAAACTTGCTAAACTTACTGGTAAGCTATGATTACTTATTCCTGATTGTCACTAAAAATTAAGCTTATAATATAAACCTGATAGAGACATTAATTTTCTCATTCAAGAGACTTTCATTTTAAAGAACTTTCTAGAAGAAATTTGAAAGTGAACTGTAATTGTTTAACTGTTTTTTTTTATTAATTGATTCATGTCTGAATTAATGTGCGTGCATTCTTTCCAACTTATTAGTAATTTATCTTTAAATATTTTAATTTGTTAGAATAAAATATTTTTTTCCAATATCAACTTTTCATTATGTGTTATTAATGATAGTTATTAAATTGATTAATGTTTAGTTTATTAGCATTTGAGTGTATAAATTATCTTACCAATATTCTTATTTCTTAATTAAGTCCAAGAAGAATATTTTTTTTCTTACAGTAACTAAATTACAGGAAAGCAAAAACCCAGTCTTTAAAATTATTACTTTATAAGTTACGATATGCTTTATGCAGAATCAATGAGTCTAAGACTTTGGCGCCCTCTTTTATAAATTAAAGACTGATTCTTCCAGCAATTGAAATCATATTAATTCTTGGGTTGAGTTAATCAGGAAATATAGCTATGTTTTTAAAAATATGAATGAAATATTTTTGTTCTTCATAGCTTGATTAACTCATGCACCCTACTGTGAAATTGAAGGTCTATCAAAACATGAAAATGTTACAATATATATATAATAATAAAACAAGTCATAAATTTCATAACTAATTCGTTATATGTATAGAGAGTTTTGTCTGTTTTAATAACATTGAGAATTACAACACAAATAAATATTATAAAGTACCATTAAACCTCAACTCATTCTTGCCAAACTTAAAAAAAAACCTCTCAGTATTCCCAACCCAAATCACCAATTTCCAACACAAATCACAACTCTTCAGCCATCCATTTCATTGAAAATCTGATAATGGAACATTCAAATCCCACGTTAGTGCCAAAGTTGTCATCCTATCCATGTTGACATTAGTCATTCTGATCCTCATGTACTGGAGAATAAGTGGATTTAAGAAACAATACCCATTAGTTACCAGAGAATAAGTGAATTTAAGAAACAATAATATAAAACTAATTTTTCCTCTCCTAGAGTCATCAAAATATTTATATACAAATTACAAATGGCACTATTGTATGGAGAGTTTTACCATTGTTTAAAATAAAAATGTGTTTATATTTATCATGATAAAAACAAACATGAGATTTTGGATGAAATAGTCACCAGTGACTCATAAGTCACACTTTGCCAACTCCTGGAGTAGACCAATATTAATTTCTGTTATAGTATGCTGAATATACAGTGGAGGATTTTTTAAAATTATTTCACATTTAGATGAAGGTTAAATATTTATGATCTTTTACTCTTAAAGAAATATGTTTAAATTTAGACATGTAAATAAAATAAAAAAGTAACATGGTGGAGTGTAAAGCTGACAAAAGAAGTTTTTCAGAGGAGACCTGAAAATTTCTATAAAAATGTTTAAAGAAAGGGCTACAGATGTTGATTTAAATTTTGATATATAATCAAGAAGGTAGAATATATAAAAAAGAGGGGAGGATTTTTTTTTTATAAGAGAAACATTAGAATTGTTACACATCATTGGGGAGCACCTGAGAGATGAAGAAAAACCATATCTTCAGAAATGTGAACTAAAGTTGTTACATATTATATTTAGATATTTTAGAAAGAAATTGTAAGCAGCATGTTTGGATTAGAGTGAAATTGGATAAGAAGAAATGGATATTTATTATAGTAATTACATTTAATTATTTGTCAATGGGGGAATTTAAAAAAGAGGAATGAGTATATTTGAGAAGCATACCATTTACACCTATAAATAAATAAAGAGTATTGATAAAGTATTTAAGAAAGGTGTAAATGGTATGATATGTTAAAGTAGAAATCGATACATAGGAAAAGGAAGAAGAAAAAGAAAATTATATTTGAGAGTGTTTATAGATATAAGTTTAGAAAAATAATTACAAAAATATTGATTGTTGGACATTTTAATGATGTTGATGGAATGGAGAATATAAATGGCACATTATTCAAGTGAATATAAGAGAAAGGTAATTTGAAAATTGACAATTTATGTAAAGTCTATGATGGGGAATTTTTCATCCTTAAAAACGGAATCTGAATTATACTGTTGATTGTTTCAGCTTCCACTATAAAGATTAGTTTTGAAATTCATTATTTTAATTGTTTCACTAAACTGCATAAGAAGATTGTTATTTAAAATCTGTAATATTAATCTCTCTTAGTTCTTTTCTTTGTTCATTAACTTCAAACATGAAAAAGTAAATCTAGCAGAAAAAAATGAAGATAAACATCTTAAATGGTGATTTTTTTATATCATAGAAAGATATCCCATTTTCCAGGCAAAATGGGTTTTTGCACTGAAATTTAAATGGCAAGATTTTTGTAAATATTTATGGATATGCATGATAATATTGATAGAATGTAATTTCTTTTAATGCCTAATGCATGCCTAATGCATCATTTTACTTTGAGTGCATATTGGAGCTTTGAATTTTTTTCCCTGTATGATTTAATGCAGGAATAGTGGGAGAGACTCGAGAATTAAAGGTATCTAAAATGAAACTCTACTCATTTGCAACACTCAAATATTTCATGACCTTATGAGTAATCGGTTATATTTTAATTGTAATTTTATTAATTCTTGTGTTCTAATTTTGTATTTACTATGATTATAATTTAGTGTCACTTAAATTCTTCTATTTGAGAACATTTAGTCAAGCCAATTAATAGTTTCCTCGATTTAAAATTTTTAGAAACTTTTATAAGACTACTATTTTTGCAAACAGAATTGTAAACTGAGGTTAGATCTATAAAGGTCACATCAGTTTTTAAAAGCCTTTGTTAATATGAATAATTAAAAATAACATTGTTCTTAACAGCTTCTTCTTGATGTAAATCAACCCAGCTCTATTATGTAAACGGCTCTCAACTATTGGCAAAATTCTTGTTAATATGATTCTTTCAAAAACGTCATAGGGAGCAAATAAATTTTTTTACAGAACAATCATCCATTGAGTTCAGTTCACTCAACTTCTTTATATAATATTTTCGTCAGTGATTTTTCCCAAAATAAAATGCACAATATTCATTTATGCTGATGATATTGCTTTGACTTTTCAAAATATATTTTTTCCTGAAGTCGATAAAATCTCTCAATAAAAATATAAAAGGATTGAAAAATTTCTCCAAGGACTGAGAATCTTATTTCTAATCCAATAATTTAGTGTGCTAAATTTCTTAACTAAGCAATAGGGAATTATAATCTGAATATTATTTTTAGTAATGCAAAACACAATTCCACCCCATGCTATTTATAAATAACTTTGGATCCCAACCTAACTTTTTTTTTTTTATCATTTAGCTAAGATTAGACCAAAATTAATTTTTAAAAAAAATAATCTTTCTGGAAATCTAGCTGGAACTACCTGGACTTGTGTTATAAATACAATGCAAACATCTTTGGCAACACTAGAGTGCTATGTCAGTAACACAATGCCCCTGTTTGACGAAAAAATGTACATGAAACTTCAAGTAAATATTACTATAAGGAATATTACTGATTCATTCAAGTTTACTCTTTGGCAGTGACTTTTTGTTTCTTCATATTTTTCCCACCAAATATCAGAGAAGAAGTTGCTTCACAGAAAATATATATGAAGCTTTTAAGCAACTGGACTTGTTAATAACTCAAGATCTAGTTTCACAATCTAAAATTCAAATCGAAATCTCTTTTTTTGATATTAAACCAAGAATCTCCAATTGATAAATTATAATGTAGAAAATTTAAATTGTCATGAGGTTTCAAACAAATTTATTTTGCCAGATCACCAATAATGCCAACTGGAATTGATTTCCCTAATCACAAGAAAATTTTCATCAATATAATTAGGACAACCCATAGACACTGTGCTTATCTGTTTCATAAATTAAATTGATCAGTGATTGATCTAGTAACTGTGGTAAAACTCATAGCTTTATAGTTAATTAAAAAACTAAAAGGTGGCTGGTAGAGAGTTGCATTAGATCCTAAAGTCTAGATACAGTGCTTTTAGATCCAATGCTCCTCACTGATAAAAGCTACAAACTAGAAATTAGTCTGAGAATATTGGATGAGTAGGCATTAGATAGGGATTTTCTACACACATCTTTTTGTATTCATTGATTATTATGCCTTGTACTGGATGACACTACTTGTCACTGTTTTGACAGCTTGTCTAAGCATAGAAAATGGTAATCATGTGATGTTTGGTAGTTTAATACAAATCCTGCCTATGGAGTGTTGAGAACCAAAGACATAAAAATGTATAGATACTGAACTAGGTTCAGATCTGTATGACTATACAAGAAAATGAACTTTGGTTTGAAAACATTATTGTGTTTTTATTTTGAACTTGTAGCTTTATATTTAACTAAAAAGGTAAAAGTTAGATGCTGAAGGATTGCAATAGGTTCTAATATCTAGGAGCAATAATCTCAGATTCAAGCCACAAGCTAGAAAGCAATCTGTGAATATTGGATGAGTAGGCAATAGATAGGAATTTTCTGCACAGATCGTCTTGCATCCATTGATTATTTTTGACTTGCACTAGGTGACACTACTGTATGGAGAGTTTTGCCTCTGGTTTAGAGTATGACCCACATAAGTAGTGACTTTTGAAACTGTAGAAATTGATGCTAAATTGAAAAACTGAATAAAATATTGATAAAATTATATCCTGGATGAGAATATCTTCAGGCTCTTTTATGATATTTTTTTATTAGTTAAACTGTTGTGACACGACAACTTTCTTTCCCCCCCCTACACTTTTTTGTTTTTAGAATCTTCTCGGGGGGGCCCCCAAGGGTTTCTCTTTGGGGGTGGGGTGGTAACTTTTCTAAACTGGTTTTTTTTTTTTTTTAACGATGATTACTGATTATAAACTTTGATTATAATTTTCTAGGGGGTTTTTTTAAAAATAATAATTATTATTAATAATTTTAAAATTGAAAAATTTTTTTTTTTCTTTTTTTTTCCTGGGGGGGGTGGTTTTTTTTGTTTTTTTCTTTTTAAATAAAGAAAAATCTTACAATGAACGATAAGTGTTTCGTTTTCTTATACTTTCAATTCTTTCCTTATTTCTACTAACAACGATAACGCCCCAAGGTTCTCTGTTACTTGGGCCCTTTATACCCCCACCCTGTTGTTACTTTCTAGATCGAATAGATATTAAATAATTTAAAATACAGTTATTCCAATATTTCATAAAAAATATTGAACAAAAATTAACATTAATAGATTACAATATTAAACAAATTTATTTCCCCCCCCTCTATTGTTGAAACATTCGTAATAAACATAATAAATGAAAATTAAATTAAAGATAAAGTTCTATTACGCTTTACTTAGAGTTCTCATTAATTAAAAGTTTATAATTACCCTGATCGATCAGAGTGGAGTGGCCTGATTTTCATAGGTTTTACATTCCATTGGTCATGCCTTTGTCCTTGTATATGCGAATTCCATGAGTGTTCCTTTGGTTGTCCGGCTAGCAATATTCGTTTCTTCCATTCCATAACTCTCTCGATAGCTTCATTCAGATGGAGTGGCAGTCAATTCCCTAAAGGGGAAGGTTGTGATAACTTTAGCTGCTATACATTTGAAAAGAGTCCGCAAAATTAAATTTCAATAATAATAATTTTTATTGTTTGAAACACAGCTGCTTTCTTTATTGTCCTTGCTGGTCTCTAAAGTCAAGTCAACTGATCTAACTCTAAAAGCGATCTTATCTCCACTCTTTCTTATCTTTTTTTAATTAGCGTAATAGCAATTACTAACCAAATATTTTTACTTTGTGAAAGTTTCAACAATAGAGTATAATTACTACCAAGAATCTAATTTTGTTTTCTTTTCCCACCCTTTTATCTCTCGAATTTTCTCCTTTTAATTAAACATTTTAACATTTTTTTTTTTTAATAAATTATATTCAATTTTATTTGTTTATTTCAAAATAAAAGTTCAAAATTTTTACCCTTTCCATTAAATCAAAACCAGTAATTAATTCTTTTTTTCATTTAAAAAATATATTTTTTTAAAAAATTTTATAAAAAAATAAAAAAAAAAAAAATATATATATTAAAAGATGAAAAAAAAAATTATCACTGTCTAAATATTCATATTTCAAACAAACAAATGTATTGATTCAAGTGTGACTTTATCTGATTAAAAAAATAAAATAAAGGAGTAGTTAATGTTTGTAAAGATCGTATGTGTTGGAGCAGCAGATACAAGAATCCGAAATGTAATTTTTTTGTCACTTTAGTACTGCATTACATAAGATTAAAAATAGTATATACAAGTGCTTTAAAATGTTGGTTGAAGAAGCTATTAATAGCAAACAATCAAAGTGAGTTAATCCAGGCTAAGGGCTTTCAAAGTGTTATCCTTCATAATCATAGCAAAAATAGTGATAGTTGTAGTGATATTATTAAATGGTAATCTATGCAAATGTATATGTAAATTAATCAGTAACGTAATAGTTAGACAAGGTCATACAAAGTTCAAGTACTAAAAGACATAGCTTGATCTTTCATTTAAATAGCATTATTTCTTCAGTTTATAAATTTTCTAAACTAAACAAACTTTCTTTCCAACAATATGACTTTATTAATATTGATTCCTTATCCCACTGTGTTATAAAAAATAAAGATTCATAGTATTTGCTTATGAATTGTTTTTTACCACACATCTACAGGTGTTTTCACATACTTCCTTTATCAGTAGCATAAGGGATCTTTAAAAAAAATATTTTTCAGTGTACAGTTTTTGCAACGTCATTTATGTTTTAGTCCAAAATTAGGGAAACTACAATTTCTTTTCTTAAATAAAATGACAAGAATAAAAAATGAAGATATTTTTAAAGTTATGAGGAACTTCCTTATAATACTAAAATCATTACAATTGATAGATTTATCAGGTTTTTGTATATATATATATTAGAAATAACTTTATCTAACAATTGTTATCTTATTTTTTATTACTGGTTTTACTTATAGACTTGCATAATATATAATTTTATTAACTATAATATTTTCTATTTTGTGTAATCATCTGTTCAATATGTAATAATTATTTTTTAGATTTTTTTTTGGTTAACATGTTTTTAATAAAAATAACTTATTTTCTATTTTATTTTTCCATTTCTTACAAGTTTTTTAAAGCATAAATTCAATAAATAGAATTAATCTAAAAAATAAAATATCATGATTTCTGAATTAAACAAAACTAATAAACAGACAATATAAAAGATCTGGATTATTTTAATTTTAACATTTTAACAAATCAAATTATTTTTTTTAAAAAGAGTATATTTAATACATATTAAACTTGTTTTAAAATATTAAAATTCATCTTATAATTTAAAAAAAAAAGATAAAAACAAATAAAATTATTGTAAACTGTTTGCTCTTTGTTTTCTGTGTAACATCAGTAAATTTTTGAATGACTAATTTTTTATTGAAAAGCTATTATATTCCCATAATACCTAAATAAAAACATTATGCGCTTATTTAGAAACAAATATTTAATAATTTTACAAACATTTTAAGATAATGAAAAAATAAACAGATTACATATAAATTTATTATTTGGTTTTTATATTGTGAACAAATGTCAAGACTATAAAATGAAGTAGTATACTTTTGGGTAGACTTTCAATTATTATCTCTAATTGACTTCCATCTCTATTTCTTTTTTGATCTGAATGTCTTCTAACATTTAAATATTTTGGTTATGACTAATAAATCAGTCAATGTTTTAAAAATTAAAATTTATGAATTGCAATAGCAACAAAAGGCGTTTGTAAATATAATCAAAAATGTTAACACATCTTAAAAATTTTGATTTTATGTCATAAGATAATTTAATAAATATTTACATGATCTGACTTGTATCAATAAATTCTCTTTTAAAAGTAAACTGTTCAGGATTAAACAATAATCTAATAATTAATTAGTCAGTAGTTTGTGTGATGCAAGCACACCAGAACTTACTAATTAAGAAACATATAGAAATCTTTAATTCTACATATCACAGAATATTAGAAATATATTTGGATGTCAATTAAGTCGATCTAGGTGCAGTGCCCTCAGATCCAAGACTCCTCACTGATGAAGGCTACAAGACAGAAACTAGTCTGGGGATATTGGATGAGGAGGCACTAGATGGGGATTTTATGCACAAGACTTCTGGAATTCATTGATTACTCTAGCTTGCTGTGTGTGGCAATATGTATAGTGAGTTTTGCCTGTTTTTTAGATGTCAATTAAATGAACTTTTAAGAATGCCACTATTATTAGAGTTATGTTAAAAAATTTAATACTTAAATGAGTTGCAACTAACAACACAACATAAACAAGAATAATCAATGGAATAGGATGCTTTGTATGGTTTAGTGCAGTAGATAACTATTTCAATCTGGAGTGAAAGTTCTTCTTATAGATTCCAGCATTCACATTTCTGGTACTCAAACTTCTTTTACCTACTGAACAATAAAGCTGTTTGATTATTTGTTTAATGGAATAAAATAGTCAACAGGAAAAACAGCATGCTGGGAAACTTCCCTTATTTAAAATATGATACATAAGATATCTGTAACATATTTTATTCTTGCATTTTAATTTGTAGACTTGCATCACAAACTTTAATGAGCTTTTTACATTACTAAAATGGAAAGATCAAAGTATTTTCAGAATATACAAATAGATAGGCACAGCAAACACTTTTAAAGTAGACTAGTATAGTTCTCTTATCACAGTTTCAACATCAGCAACTTTACTTATTTGTGATTATATATATATATATATATATATATATATATATATAATATTATTCAATGTCTGTATTTTTAAAGCAATATATGTAATTATATAATTGAATATTGAATATTTATAAATAGAGTAACTAATTGATTAAATTTTTTTATCCACTTAGGAGTGCAGTAATCTTTATCAACTAAAGCCTTGCAAGATGAACTTTCCCACAATTCTGTGATCTTAATGTTTGCTGCTTGCATGCTAATTAAGTCATGTAACAGGCAAGCATCAAACATTAAGATCACGGAATTGTGGGAAAGTTAGTCTTTCAAAGCTTTAGTTGACAAAGATTACTGGGATAATCAAAAGCGCTTCTAAGTGGATAAAATTTTTTAATTATTTAGTTACTGTATTTACAAATATTCAATTATATAATTATATATATAAAGTAATTAAAAAACCCTTAATTTTCTGCATACCTTAAGTGTGTATTCAGTAGGAACACACACACACACATATAATAATAATAATAATAATAATAATAATAATAATAATAATAATAATAATAATAATAATAATAATAATAATAATAATAATAATAATAATAATAATAATAATAATAATAATAATAATAATAATAATAATAATAATAATAATAATAATAATAATAATAATAATAATAATAAAAACAAACCGTCATTCAAAAAAGAATAGGGCCATTCCAACTTCAAAAAAAGGCAGGATAAAAAAAGACGGAATGATAATAAACTACTCTAGTCATGAGTTTTGCTGTAACTATACAAATCATTCTGTGAATAAAAATACATCCACATACCAGGACATACTCATCCAATTTTTTGTTTACTTGTTATTTTACAATGTTGCCTTTTAGTTTCCTCCACAGAAAACAAAGTTTTTTGAAATACTTCAACACCATGTCTTAGTGTAGCTTTCCAATGTATTCTATTCTCTACCATATCTTTCTATTAGAAACAATGGACATTGTACTCCTTTAGAATGTTTTTGAAGTAATCCTTGTAATGCAGATGGGGCGTACTTCTACCACAAAACCCATATTCAAATTCCACAATAAACACTTTTTTAGGAAGTCTTCCATCATTCATTCATTTTACATGTCTAATCCAATGAAAATATGATTTTACAATAGTTGACTTAATAATATGATACCTTGAAAACTGAAGAGCATTTTTGATTAGTTGTACAATCTTGCTATTGTATTTTTAATATACATTGTGTATATATTTCTATGTATGCATGTAAAAAATATATTTATGGTATACAGTTCACTATACATAAATTTTGATATGTAACACCAAGGCTATTTATACTATGAACCCAATAGAATTACTATATTTATATCAATGATGATAATATATTTGTGCCTTGTGGAATTTAGTATAGAAGCAGAATAGTATTTTAAATGCAACATATAAAGACTCGTTTATTAATTATTGTAAAAAAAATAACCCACGTTATTTATCAATCCGTGACAGAAAAAAATAATTTTCAGTAACTTTTCTTTTGGATAGTTATTAACTTGAGAATGTAAACCAAATTAAATATCTTGTTAGTTCTATAAGTAGAAAATAAAATTAGATGTTGAGGGACAACATAAACTTCAAAGTAGTACTACCGTTATTCACAAGTTACATAGAGTACTTCATCGCAACAAAATAATTACTGCAACTTTAGCTGTGTATAAGATTATTTTATCTAGTTTGTTGTAAGGATGTAAAACCTGGACATCCTATCAGTATAATATAAAAGCATTAGAAAAGTTTCATTTATGGATGCTCTATAACATTTTAAAAATACAAGAACAAGATCACAAAATCTAACAAATCGTTTTTCAGCTTGCTAGATGTGATATTATTGAGTCTCATAATTAAAATCAGCCTTCCATTGGATTGGACATGTTTAATGAATGAACAAGAAAAGTCTTCCTTTAAAAGTATGTTTTATAGTAAACATAAGCAAGATCTTATGGGAGGAGTATGCCCCATCTACAATATAAGGATTACCTCAAAGATATTCTAAAAAGTGCAATACCAATTATGTCCATTAGAAAGATATGGCAGATAGTAGAATACATTGAAAAACTAGAATTAGATGTGGATGAAGTATTTCAGGAAGAAAATCGTTTTGCTGAAGAAATTAAAAGACAGTATCATAAAATATCAAATCAATTGAAAATAGATCAGTTTGTTCCATGTAATTCCAAGATTGGTTTGTATAAGTCATAGAAAAATCTATTTCTGGAATAGGTTTTTTCCTTCCCTTTTTTTCTCACTTTTCCCTTTCTCTTGAGTTGAAAATCTCCATATTCATTTATAAGTGGCTGTTATTATAATTATTATTAGATTGGTGGATTACAGAGTACCTGATCTATATTTTCGGTGCTTGAAATTTTTATAAACTCCCGAACAATGGCAGTTCGATTATTATTATTATTATAATATATTTATAGTTCATATATTTAAATTATATCGTAAATAATTGTTTTTGTAATGGAAATAAAATTTATTTTATTGTTTTGAAAATATTTTATTTAATTAATACTACAAAAAAAAATTCTACCGTGTCAGTTTTAAGATTAATACACTATAAATTATCTTCAATACATCTATTCAAATCTATTTATTTGATTATTATAAATAAGTAAAATGTCAAAAAAATTATAAATTAATATAAAGATAAAAATAACTTTTAAAAACTTTATTTGTATTGGGAATTAAATATTCAAATTATTCATAATTTGTATTATGTAAATATTTTATTTTGATTGACAATTTTGAGTACAAAAATAATTAATATTTAAACAAGAATAATTTTCATAAAAAGGCTGTAAGTTTGAATAATTAAATTACATATTGATTTATATCATAAAGAATATTTCAAATGAATTGTAGATATATCTCTCTAGTTTAAAGATTAGAGAAATATAAACAACTGCATTAACTTCTCTAGGGTAGAATCCAGTTAAAAACATTAATTACTAGTGACAAAATATATCAGAATATAAATAGTTTGATATTTTTTAGTTTTTAAGACTTTTACAATTATTACTAGTTTTAAGTTTTTTCTTTTTAGTTTATGATGTAATTCTCCACTAATTCAGTTGTGTTTTTAGACAATAGTAATAAGAACCGTTGATCATATTTATAATTATCAAAACAACTTCTCTTAAACAGTACTCTCATGCCATCTATTGTAAGATTGAGTAATCAGTAATTATCAGAAGTTAATGCAATTTAATTCCCATCTCCAGACCAGTTTCTGACATTTGCCTTTACCAATGAGGATTTAGAATTCAAAGCTAAAATCTATATAGTTATGCATCTGGCAGCTATTTATAATTCCTTTTCTACATTTAACCTTTGAGCTTTAAATTAAAGACATCCTAAGTTTTGAACCCAAGTCAAAACTATTTGCACAGTTGTAAATTTTCCTTGATGAAGACAAAGCTTCCAATTTACTACCTATTGCAATTCCCATGTTTCTGAAATGGACTAAATTCCTAAAGCTCAAGCCCAAATATGTGGACTTCTTGCTTAAGGTTAACCTTGGGGCCTTCTACATAGGGGATTTCCTACACTATCACAGAGTTTATAAAATCAATGCCTTATATCCCATATGTGACAAACATGAAGAGACCATGGACCACATTCTGTTTTGATGTGATTTGTGGTCAGGCCTTTGGAATTTCATGCAGGGGAAAATGAATGTTTCTGATCTATCTGGTATAATGATCTGGATGGCCTTTAAGAAAGGTCTGTTCAGTACCATCTGCTTGGCAACTTACATAAACTTTAGAATATGGACCATTAGATGTAAAATATTGTTTGAAAAGGGGTCTGACCACTGGTTGTAGATCTCTTTGTTAATTTCCTCCATAAGGCTAGAGAAAAAAATAAGAAAACTTGTCTTCCCTCATTAGCTGACCAAACTTGGGGCTGGTTGAGAATATAGAGGAGAGTGACCAATCACTTGGACATGCATGATTATGATAGCATTATTTATGGACTTTTACCTGATTTGCCTGTTATTATAACAATGAACAAACCTAGCCTTATATACTCCTAGTATTAAGAGTTGTAGAATTATTTTTGGCTTCCATGATCTTTGTACTCCCACAGATTGAAGCCCATCTTTTCATTTTCTGTATTTTTTTCATATTTATACTCAATTTCTATACTTATGTGATCTAATAATGTAAATTATGAAATATGTTTGATTTAGTACCTGATCTTTGGTGTGGTTGTATTAAATGTTTACTATACAACCACTGTTCCACCTTGATTATGTTATTTTTATTGTATAACTTCCTTTGTACATATTTCAGAATTTTTAAATATATCCTTGTAACCTATGAAATGCTATACCTATGTTCCCATTGTATTTCACATTTTGTTGCATCAGTTATATTGTATTCTTTTCTGTAAATAAAGTGTACTTTTGAAATGAAGACAAAAGTTAGAAAAGGTCTGTCTGGGGGTTTAAGATTAAATTGTACTGCTATCTAGTAATCAATATTTACCTAAGTTTATAATAGATGACGCTAGAGTAGAGAGAAGAAATGCACTTGTTATTATAGTAAACTTCGAGAATCATATGTTGTTGTCTTGTCAATGTTCAAAATTATAATAAATTTAACCATCTATGTTGTAAAATATATACTATTATTTGCTTATATTTAAATAATTTTTAAAATATTTATTTATTACATAATTTATAAAGATTTGTATTTCATTCATCACCAGGGTAATAATTATAACCATATGCACAATGTGTTCTAGTGAAACAGTGACTGATTTTCATTCCAACCTGCCTGCAGTATTATACAAATGCTGATACAGTTTAGCTATTCAAAATAAACAAAGTTTAACTTGATAGGGTGATTAAATCATGAGTTCTACTTTGAAATGTAAATTTCATCCTTTGTCCATCATATTTAATGCTTTTTTTCCATGACAAATTTTTGTAAATCACTTGCAAACATTGTTGGAACTCATAGTTTTACTGACGTGAATAGTTTAAATTATTTTACATGTTTCAGTAATAATTTTGCCTAATTTATAACCAAAATTTGAGTGTAATTGTTTCATTGCATATAAGGTTCAAATCACACTGTCATATTTTAACTTATAACTAGTGATCTTTAAACCCTTAAAGTTTTTATGGTGAATAGCTAAACTATATCCCTATAAAAGACATTGTTGATTCAGAGATGATACTGAAGAATCTTGGAGTGAGAACAAGTAACTTTTTCATTGAAACATGGTATACATTTAATGGGGTGTGACTATATATATATATATATATATATAATTAAGAGCATGCTAATAGCTCTAAACAAGCTTTTTTTTTTATTTATGATAAATGCTACTACAAGAGAAGACATTCAAATCATTTTTATCTTGGATTGTCCCCATACCCAGACAATCCAAGATAAAAATGATTTGAATGGCTTCTCTTGTAGTAGCATTTATCATAAATAATAATAAAAAAGCTTGTTTAGAGCTATTAGGATGCTCTTAATTTTACATATTTGTAAGTGCAAGCTATATATAAGTCATGTGACATCTGACTTGTATATTATATATATAAATGCAAAACCATAAAACAATACAATACTAGATTAAATTCAAAAATTTTACCAAAATCCTTTCACAACCATGGTTTCATCTACTACAAATAAACCTTATCAAGTGAAAATCAAACTATAAGAAATAACAAATATATACACACAATCAAACCTTCCCATAATTCATTTCAAACTCCACCTTCCCTTAATATAGTATTGTATTGTTTTATGGTTTTGCATTTTTATTTTTGCTAGTATAGTGTTAGGCAGGTTTGGTTTTATATATATATTATAACCCCCCCCCCCATTCAACACCGATTCTACACATCGTATGAACAAATGCCCAGGGTGGCAATTCTATTAGTGAATAGAATAAGTTAACAATTATATTTTGCTTTGAATTAATATTGAGACTCTTTAGTTATGCCTGATTTACAGCTTAGCTCAGTGAAGGGGTTATAGAAAGTTATGAATATACAGAATATAAATAAATGAAGGAAGCAATACTATTGATTATTAAAATAAAATATATGCCTCATTTGTTAATCAACCAAATGATAGAAATCAATAAAGTTTCATTTATTCAAGCTAGTAAACTATAATTTTAATTTCATCTTTTTCATCATCTAAATACACTCATAGATTAACTACAATATAACTTTAACAGAAAAACTTGATATTGAATAACTCCACGATCTAGTACGTCTTAATCTAAATAACTAAATTAATATTAATTTGGAACTATGAAATCAGATCTCAGGGAATCTTTAATACATTTTGATTAAAGAAATTCTATTACACAATAACTTATGACTATTGTAATAAAAAAATAATGGAATGAATTGAATGATGTTTCACTGGACCAGCAATTAGATAATGAAGAAAATAGGGTACCTTTTAATCTCACATCATTATCTAAATAATAAACTGAGTATACAACCTTTTTATAAGTTTACCAAATGGTAAAGTATTTCACATAATGTTTGGATCGATAGAACAATATTATCAGATTTCAGTATGTTTATTATCAAATTTACAGAGTAATGCATTTATGTTGTAATAGATATGTAGAATGTGGAAAATAGAATACGAATACATATAAGAACAACTGGGGACAAAGTTTTAAATAATAAATAAAGCATTTATTTACATTTGCAATTAAAATAGATATAATTAGCTCACCTTGGGACTATTTGTCATAATTCTTAAATTTACACATACATTTACTAATCTGGGTTTGATATCTCTTTTATTGCACTTTTTATCATTTATTGACTAGACATTTACAAGACATGAATTAACAAATAAAATAATGCCCTCATATTCTGACTTCGAATAATATTTAGGCTATTAATTAACTCTAACATCTTTTTTTTTTATTAGCAAACAACACTGGGTAACTAAATATCTTATTATGAGCACAAATATACAAGTTGGAGAGGTCACACTATTAATTATTGGGATAAAACAAATTAATAATTTTGACTGTCAAGAGAGTAACCTTAAATAGCTCAAACAAATAATCCATTTAAATATCTACACTTTTCACGCATTCAAAAATAATAAAAAATCATTCTGATGATTTGATGATTTAAGGCTTGTGGTACATTAATATGATATAATCTAAAATATTTAATTCTTGATGTATAAATTTAATAGTATTATACTCTCATGTCTGCAAAATTATTTGCATTACATGTGGGTGCATCTTATGCTGTAATAAAGACAAAATCAATATATATACAACTTGATGGTTTACATATGAATTACTAAATATAAGTGTCATAATTCGGACAATGCCATAGACCAACCAACAAATATAACACTATTTCTGTTTTAATATTCCATAAAGAATTTAATCTTACCATTTATTTAACCACCAACTATATTACATATAGCTATGATTCTATGATAACACAAAAATAAACATTCAAGAAAAAATTAAGCACATGAGGAATAAGCAAGCTTCTTGGCTGATAAATCTAATGACAAATAATGAATCCTCATCTAACTTTGAGGTATATCATTGGTGTGGAATTCAGTCTCACCACCAGAATAAAGGGGAAATATACTACTTAACTTCATAAAATATCACATGATCACTATCTCTTATACTAGCACATAATTGTTTATAAACAAGGCAAAACTCTCTATTCAGTAGTGCCACCCTGTGCCAACCAGAGTAATCAATGGATGCCAGAAGGTTTGTGCATAAAATCCGTATCTAATGCCTACTCATCCAATATCCCCAGACTAGTTTCTGGCTTGTGACCTTTGTCAGTGACAAGCTTTGGATCTGAGAGCACTGCACCCAGATCTTAGAATCTAATGCAACCCTTCAGCAACAATCTTTTATCTCTACTTAACTATAAAACTATGAGAATGAAATTGAAAACACAAAAATATTTCCAATCTAAGCTCAATAGCTTATATAGTCATATGGGTCTGAACTCAGTTCAGTACTCATACATTTTGATGTCTTTGGCTCTTTAACAACCATAGCCACCACTATCCTATTAGGTTTTGAAAATAGAGTGAAAAACACATGATCAATAAAAATTCCACTGAGAAATGTTAGCAAGTAGCAATGAGATTAATTCAAGACATTATGATAGAGTGCTGTTTATCTCATCATAAACAGCTGTAATTTAGAATGTGGACTTAGTACATAATTTATCATTTAATTTTGACTGGTTTATTTATTTATAGTACATTCTTTTGCGCTTTGCTTTTATTTATTAACTGAATTTATTTCATTGTAGCAATAAAGATATAGACAGTTGTAAAAAATAGATAATATTTTAAAATCCTTCAGCCAACCTTTTCAGAAATGAAAGTATATGAGGGCACCATATGAAATAATGGCTGGTGCACTTATCAGTAATGTCTCAAAGTCAGATAGTAGTATAATATTGGTTGGTAAAAGGGTATCTAGCTATCATCATTGAAAAGTAAATTTTTCAGGTAAATGTGTGCTTCTTAAAAAGTAATTATTTTAATAACTTCTACAAAGAATGTCACTTATTTCTCTTTAATGATAACGAATAAAAATAGTATTAATTAAATCTAGATCTAATGCTTATGTTGTATATTAATATATAATATAAAATACTTGATTTAGTTTTGACTAATTTTTATTATGCGATTGTAAAAAGGAATCACCATTAGTCAATGAAGACTTGCATAAAATAAGACCCTCCATTAGTTACATGGCTATTGATGCACTGGATGTAAAAATAAAAAAATATAATTGCCATATGATATGGTTTTTATCACTTATGATAATGAAAGGGTGGTGGTGGTGGTGATCGGAGGGGGGGCGGTAGATGAATTCTGTGAGTGGTGAGACTTTGGTTACTTCAGAAAGAGTGATTACTTAGATAAATAGCTAATAATTTAAAAAACATAAAATCAAAAAAAATATTTTCATAATAAATTAAATTATTCAAATAAAATAAAATCAAATATAAATATTTTTAAATTTTCATTTTTCAAATATGATTAATAAGCCACAGTTTTTCGAGAAATAAAATAAAAAATGACAAATTTATTTGTAAAATATATATATATATTACTTGTAGAAATTTTAACATTTTCATGTGATTAATTTCATATTCCAAAGCAAATTTATAATTTCAAACAGTTACCAGAACTAGGGAGAGATTTCAATATCAATTTTTATTGAATTTCACATTCAAGATGCCAATAGAATCTTTGATTTTAACTTGATAGAAATAAATTTCTGTATGTGAATATTACTTTCCAGCTGAGAAAAAATATAAAATCAAAAAATCTTATTAATGTATTTCTTTGAATAAATTCTTGTATTAATGTAAAGAAATAAACTGTTTCTCCTCAAGCAAAACTGAATATTTCTATTTAAACAAACTTAAATTTAATTTATTTTTGATTAAGATTCTAGTAAAAACATATCACTAATAAGATAATGTAAACAAATTATTAAAAGACAAATTTTTTCTTAGAATAATTTATGCATAAAGTTTATTCGAAGTAAAACTTTTTTTTCACTAAATGTTATGTAAAATAAACAATAATTTTGTAATCATTAAAAAGTGTTTATGTTAGGAAAACAAATCTATATAAATATATGAGCTTTCTTTTATCATTTTCTCCTGTCTAATCATGCTTTTTGTCTACCACATATATGTAAAATAAAATAAATTCACTCTCAAGGGTACATATGCCTTCACTATCTACCAAGCTTGGCAGCCATTTTTATAAATATACAGTTTCAGGGCATGTAAAATGTTTACAAAATATTATCTTATAAGAAATACACATATTTAATATTTCAAATTTTTTTAGTGCTATTTTAAAAATCCTGCAAAAATTAATTACATATTTGCACTTTATTATTATTTTTTTGTATTAAATAAAGTAATTAATAAAAAAAAGAATGTTTCTACATGCGTTATTTTTTATTTGTACTTTAAATGATTTATTCAATGATTATAATTAAACATGAAATAAAGCTTCTGAATAGAATTTATAATCAATTTATTAATTTTTTTAAGTTTAACAACTAATACATATTTGGTAATAGAAAATTTTAAAAGCCTTCTATGCCCCTGAAATTGTATATTTATTTAAAATGTCTGCAATCTCGGTAGACAGTAAAATGCACAAGTACCATGAAAGATATCTATATAAATAAATTATTACATAGATCTACAGTGAAGTAAAAAATGTTAATATATGCTAAAATGTCTGTTAAAAATACACATTACAATGGTAGAATTTTCTATTATAAGTACACTGTTTCTAAACTTTGAACAAAATTATAAGACAAGCTGTTCTTAATTTCAAGTTTACATTTGCCATAAATTTAGAAATTACTCAAATGCAATTTTTAAATTTAATTTTAAACCACTAAACATCACATGATCACCATCTCTTATGCTAACACATAACTGTTATTAAACAGGCAAAACTCTCCATACAGTAGTGCCACCCTGTGCCAACCAGAGTAATCAATGGATGCCAGAAAGCTTGTGTATAAAATCCTAAGATCTAGGTGCAGTGCTCTCAGATCCAAGGCTCTTCATTGACAAAGGCCACAAGCCAGAAACTAGTCTGGGGATATTGGATGAGTAGGCACTGGATGGGGATTTTATGCACAAGCTTTCTGTCATCCATTGATTACTCTGGTTGGCACATGGTGACACTACTGTATGGAAAATTTTGCCTGTTTAAATTTAGTTTTGAACACAATAACATTTAAGAAAAATATCAAATACAATACACATATTAAATAAACTCATATCAATAAATAACTAAGTTAAAAAATTTAATTAATATGAACACTATGTTTTTATTTTGTTTTTTAAAGAGTATGATTTTTTTTTTGCTAAAAACAATCAACTTTTAAAATAAATACATACATACAGCAATCACTTATAAACAATTACAGTCATTTTAATTCCAAGAAAAAATGAGAATATACTTTAAAGATGAGTTTTTCAGAGACTATACTAACAAATATGTAAAACACAAATATATCCACTTATAGAACATGATCAATTTTTCAGTTTTATATGATATTTGGCAACTTCTGCAGAAACGTTTGCTTTCTGAGATACTTTGACACTATGTCTAATTGTAATTCTTCACTATACTTTACTCACTGTCATATTTTCTGAATGGAAACAATCAACACTGCACTTTTTAACAATATATTTAAAACAGCCTTATAACATAAATGGGGCTTGGCTCTTTCATGAAAATTAGACACAAGTTTTCTACAAAACACTGTTTAAAGAAATTGTATATTGTTTAATAATTTTACATATCCAATACAACAATGATGTGATTTATTACAATGGATAGTTTAATATCATATTCAGCAATTTCAAAAACAATTTGATTGTTTTTGTGATTTTTCCATTGTATTTTTAAAGATTTAGAAAGCATCTATAAGTGAAACATTTCTAATGCTCTCTGAATCTTGCTTCCATACAATAATCTGAGTAAAATAATGTCTATCTTATATACAGCTAATATAATTGCAATAGTTATTGTCTTGTGGTAAAATTTCTTGTCATTTAATATGTTAGAATCATCAACACATTGGAATCTGTACTTCACCCCAATATCTAAGTGTATGTTTTACTTATACAATTACGAAGGTATTTTTAATTAGTTTACAATCTCAGATTGATAACAATTTAGGATTTCTGAAGATTTTTTTCCATCATAGGCTTATGAAAATGTTTAAACCTTAATAATTAAACCAAACTCTTTTATTGTTGCATTTAAAACAATAAATACATTTTGTAGATCATTATTTGAATAGGAAAAAAATAGAAAAATACAATTCAAATTAAAAATTCCATTACGAAACCTATATAGCATTTGATTCCTGTTTATTAAGCTGCTTATAAATAGTTCCAAAAGTTCATTGTCATAAAAATGGAAAACAATATTGGAGCAAATATACATCCTTGTTTAACATCAGTTTTTATTTCAAATGATAAGATTTTCCACATATAAAAATTAACACAGACTCATTTCATCTATCATATAGAAGCTATGTAATATATAAAAGTTTAATGAACAAACAAGTAATTGCAAACAAATTCACTTGATTCAATATATAAATCACTCTTTTGCACTTGACATTTTTTTCGATTGTACCTGGCAACAAAAAACCAAATCTATGAAACCATGGTCAGGGGTTTGGGGAGGGGTTCCTGACAGAGATATTTTAAGTGCTGGCTCTGGCTAAGCATTTATCACAAAACTTGTAGAGGAATTGGCAATCCTCATTATTTTATAACTTACAAGCTTAAGAGATAGGGTCATGTGATCTATGACTCTTATTTTGACTATATTACTATTTGATTCCATGAAACCACATTAAGTTTCTGGTAATCATTCACTTATGAGTGTAAGGATTCTTTCAACGAATACTTAAAAGTATCTGTGCGGTAGTGGGTAATAATAATATGCTATAATAATTATTGTATCGTCATCTCTTCCATTATTTTTAAAAATTGAAACAATAGAAGCATAATTAAATCACATGACACAACTTTATGAGTCTATATATTTCTGAATATTTATGATAGTTTTGATGCTGACAAAACACCATTGTAATTTAAAACTTCTCCAGGTATTTTATCAGAACCTGCAGCTATTCCATTATTGCTGCTGTGACATGACTAATTTGATGTCATTGTCCAAATTTCATTGAATGCATGGAATAAATATATTCACTAAACATGATTATCTTAATTCTTAAATAACTATTCAAAAGATATCAAAATATTCTGTCCACCTATCAAAATATAATTGTCATCAAATAGGAGCGTGTTATTTCTGGATTTAATAGGATTGTGATGTCATTTCTCATATTCATACATCACTTTCAATGCATCAGATAAAGATCTAGCATGACTATGATCAGTATCTGCTGATCATTTTCAAATATCTTGTATTTAATTTCTTCCTTTACATTTATATATTTATTATAAAGCTCATCATTTAATTTATTATTTTTCCAAGCAGAAAATTCCACATATTTCCTTTTAAGGAAATCGCTAAGATTTATTGCAATTCAAATAATTATTCTTACACTTTTTTCACAAAAAACCTTTTATAATTATTATTACAGTTTCAACTGTACCTTGCAGTCTTCATCAGATCTACAAAATGCTGAAAAAAGTTAAGAAGAATTATTTGAATTGCAATATTGTATATGAAGATAGCAGAAATAAAGAAAAGAAAGACAAAAAGTGTTTAGAAAGATTATATATAGATATAATAAAATTTATTATCAGAAAATCAATCATGATTTTATTTATTGTGAACCTAAAAATGGATTTCTGGGTTATCATAATATATTATTTAAAAAAATTCTACACCTTAATAACATGACAATCCTTAAAATCAAAATAAATAATTTTAGTGTTTAATAACTTTTGAAATTTAGTTTATATGGTAGCTACATCTACAGAACAAACATTAATTTTTTTGTGAATATGGCAAAATCAAATCCTAATTTTATGCATCTATCACTTTAATCTTGGAGTGTGTTAATTTATAGTTTGTCCAAAAATTTGCATTTCTAATTGCTTGTATATTATGAACTTCACTTATATGATTGTTAACTATAATTTAATCTTTTTAAATGCCATTGTTTTGAGTGTACAATCATCCATATTTTTTATAGATACTTTTTCATTTAAACAAAGTGTTAATCCATGTGTTGACCAAAAATATATTAATAGTAGTTCATTTAAACTTAACACATCAATACTGTTCTGGGAAAAATCTACTACTTAATTTGCTAAGTGCATTACAGTTTTCAAATTGAAAGAAATGGATTTTTAATGGTATTTTTGTAACAATGCCTTCCAACAAGAAATAAATACTTTCCATCTTTAATTTCTTAGAATAAAATGTTGGGATGTACTCATTAATAAAATGGGAATTGGTCTTATTGTGCAAGACATGTTTTGATGCTATTAATGTTTAATTGATACAACAAATAATTATAATTGACTTTATAGCATATGCAGTGCCATGTATTCTGCTTTCTGATTGATCTACCTTTCCACCAAAATTATATTCTATTACTTCTATTAAACTTTCTTCCTGTGCAAGATAAGTTTTACAAAAAGCAGTTATATTAAATCTTGATAGCTTTTTAATTATTACTGCTGCCTTCTATTCTGGTCTCAATGAGTTTGTAACAAATAATGTTTGTACATTCCATATATCTATATTTAGAAAACAAGATTAAAAACTCTTACTTTTAGTTCTAGAACTACATTTTGCTTACTACTACTATTACTGATAATACTATTATTTATAATGATTCAATAAGTAATATTTCAGGTGTACAATCTAGCCAGATTGTGTAAAACAGACTCCATTTTTAAGGTACTTTTTACTTCCATGTTATGCAGGGAAATATTTAAATAAAGTTGCCTAATCTTATGACTTTCATTTAGCTAAAACTCTTGTCATAAAGTTAGTTCCTGCCTGACTCATTAGTGAGTATAGAGCCTTAAACAATGATTATAACTAAAGTTTTCTAATCTACTAATCTTATCCTTATGAATTAAAACAAAAATAAATGTTTATCAGAATTAATGTATGATAGGAATATGGATGCACATATATACAATTTTATTAGCACAGTTAGTATACAAGGATATGTTAAATAGCACAAGTGTTTCAATAAAAAGAGATTAATATTGTTCAATGATTGCAGTATATTACTATATTGAAACTGCATAAAATTTTGTTTACAACATAAAAACAATATACAATGTCCTACTTAATGTGTTTAATTTTTATTATTTAGATTTTGTAAAAGTATTAAATATTGACTTCTAAATAAATATATGATATCAATATTAAAATTTATTTAAAAACATTGTCTTTTTTAAGGAAACAATTTAACAAATAGAAATTTACTGATATCAAAACAGAAAAGAAGGGTAAAAAATTCTCCTGAATAAGTTTTTTTCTTATTGTTAAATATTAATATTTAAATATTTAAATATTAATATTTTTAAAACATTTCCATTATCTAAAATTATGCCTTAACAAAATGTGCTTCAAATATACAGATTCTTAAAAATAATATATATATATATTACATTTTTTGCTTGAAAGTTAAATATTTTATTTATTTACATATACATATTCAATATTTGAATACAAGTATATTGTTGACATTGAACTCAATGTAATTAGAAAAGGTTTGAACTCAAGACTTTCATGCTCCTTCTTATATAACTGATACACATGACCACATACATGTTAAAAAGATAAATAATCTCCAATATACATATTTTATACTCATCAGTTGGTCCAGATATTCATTTAATACATATTATAACCATGTGCTTTCCCATGGATGTATCTGAATTGCTTATTTTAAAATGTTTGCTAAAATTTTTTTTTTAAAAAAAGATTGAAATTGATTATATAATTTATATTATGTAAACAGCTTGACATGCTATGACAGTAGTTAGATTTAATTATTATTTTATTTCAGTAGTATAAGTTATTATAAGTGATAATTTTTATATTTAAATGCATGTTTATGTTTAAACAAGAATAAAGTATAGTAAGAATTTTAAAAAATCAAACCTTATTCGACTACTTAATAAAACTGAAATTCAATGGGAGATTTATTAGAGTTAATTTTATATGTTTAAAAAACTATAGGCCAGTTAATAAGTTCATTAGCTCTAAATATGTTATTAAAATAACTAAAATAATTAGCCTATTATTTATTAATTAACTGTGTTAGAAAAGTTATAAAGAATAAAGTTAGTTTGTTAATTATAAAATAAAATATTTAAATGTATTTAATATTGGTGAGGTTTAATATTCATCATATTAAATTCAAGATAATAAATTAATTATATTAATTTCCTGTATATGTGTGTGTGTGAATGTATATGCTTGCACACTAATTTAAACTGTTATTTATTAAATAAATATTAGGTTTGTTGATTATTTAATAATGTTATACTTCATTTATTTAAGATATAAATGTATGCTTAAATAATATCTGAGCTTCTAATAAAGAAAAATAATAATTATTTAAAAGGTAATATTATAAAATGATTTATGTATCAATTATTTAATTTTATTTTAATAATTATAAAATATCAATCAGAGTTAGCTAAAAATTACTAGAAACTGTCACATGATAATTTGAAATTAATTACTGTTATGTAATTAGTTCCTTGTTGTAGTTGAAATATTTTTTACTAGGGGAATAAATAAATATAAAAAACAACAACTACACAAGCATAAGAGGTAGTGGTCATGTGATGTTTATTGGCTTTTAACAACTAGGTAACTAATTATCCATTAAGGTATGAAAATATGTAAATAGGGTAACCTTGTGTGCATTAGAGCTGCTTCTTGGTGGGTCTTGCTCATGCTGTCTTTCTTGCTGACTGTAATGCCTCAGCCAAAAGCATTAAAATTTGGTTTTAAAATTCTAATTTAATAATAGTAATAATTTTTTATAAATGTTTTTTTCTTTAAATAAGTATGTACTGCTAGATTCAGACAGGTATTGGGTCATTTATGCCTAAGCTAATCAGGCAGGAAAATTAGCAAAGATGCTCCTAAAAACCACTGTTTTTTATTTAGCAATAACTCTAAAATGGAACTATTTCAAGATAAATGTAGTATAATTTCATATTTTCAAGCATGTGTACAAGCTGTGTACTTTACTAATTTATCATTAGTATTTTCTGCCTTTATTGAACTCATATCTTCACTCTTTGTTAATGAATTAATTAAATTTATTATATTTAAAAGAAAGAAAGACTTTAAACTGTTTATTGGACTGTGGTATTTTATATATGCAATTTTAATTGAATATTATTTAAATCTAACATTGATAGACTGTTAAAATTTATTTTAGTGATGAAATGAAAAAATGCTTCAACAGAATTTAACTTTTTTAGACTTTAAAGAATTAACCATTGAATGACAAAAAGAATTGTAATTATTCTATTCCTTATATTAATTATATGCTTGACCTGAATGTTTTTCAATGTGGAAAAGAACTTATTTATTGAAAGTTCTGAAAACATTAACTACAATAGTTTAAAGAAAATTATTTCTAATACTGAAAAATTATATGCATAATTAAATATTGTAAAAGATTTATTTAAATATAAAGAATATGAATGCAGGTGAAAGACTTTAATTTAAATTGTTATTCAAGCTACGTATTTTCAGGAAAAGTAATTTTTTATTTATTAATGTTAATTTTACCTTCGTTTGAAGAAAATGATAACTTTGATAAAAATGTGAAATGCTCCTTTAAAAAAAAGAATGTTTATTTAAGAAATGTATTCACAGATGTGTAAATAAATTTTTTTAATAAGATTTTATATTTGAATAAAATTGGAGAAAACAAGTTATAGCAAACTTTGTACAATAAATGCCTAAGTAAATGAATGAGAGTCAAATATGCTGCAGTAATTTTTAAGTGTTCTAAGTGTACATGTCATTGGTTCTGGAAGGTCATTGATATTTGTGTTTTTTTTTTAAATTTACAAAATGATGGATGCATTGTTTTAACATAATTTATCATCCAAAGAACATTATTTCCCATGTCCAGCAACTCAATGCAGCAGATGTTGGCTAATGGATAATTAGCGTTTTAAGAAATAGATATATATTATTTTATTACTATGTGAAGGTATAACAAATTGTCAGGTAAAATTTTATATATTTATTCTTTTGTTGTACAAGGTAAAAATTTTATGCAATTGATTTTATTATTTAATTTTTTTGACATGAGGTAAATTATATTGATATACTTGTCCAGTTATAGAGAATTTGTATTGCTTTACATTCACTACTACTATTTTATCAATATGCATTTTTGATATATGTATCTGGGTAAATAGATAAGTACCTAATATTTATCAGAAGCTCACAAAAAGTTTTTGTTAATATAGCAAAGTAATTTCATTATAATGCTAATAAAATAGTACAACTTTATATTTATTACATTCAGTATTGGGTTGCATTTTTGCCATTGATATTCATTTCATTTTTAAAATATCATGCTGCTATTCATTATATGTGTGCTTCTTATTATTTGCAAAATTTATTATGCTATTCAAGGTTTTTTTTAAAGTCACTTTGACTTGTATTTTTTTGTTAATTTTAGTGTATTATTTCATGTATGAATATTTTGGAGATAAATTATTATCTTTACTTTCAAGTGATATTTATTTAATCTTGCTGTGGTTGTGCTTAGAATTAATGTTATTCCCATTTTTATCATTGTGGGATGCATTTTGGCTTTATTGTCATTGTATGTTAATTCACTCAACATCACATGATCACTATCTCATACTAGCACAATAATTGTTATTAAACAATTCAAAATACAGCAAAACTCTCCATATAGTAGTGCCATCTTGTCCTAACAAGAGCAATCAATGGATGCCAGAAGGCTTGTGCATAAAATCCCTATCTAGTGCCTACTCATCCAATATCCCCAGACTAGTTTCTGGCTTGTGGCCTTCATCAGTGAGGAGCCTTGAATTGGAGAGCACTGCACCTAGATCTTAGATCTGCTGGAGGGTTGCATTAGATCCTAAGATCTAGGTGCAGTGCTCTCCAATTCAAGGCTCCTCACTGATGAAGGCCACAAGCCAGAAACTAGTCTGGGGATATTGGATGAGTAGGCACTAGATAGGAATTTTATGCACAAGCCTTCTGGCATCCATTGATTGCTCTTGTTAGCACAAGATGGCACTACTATATGGAGAGTTTTGCTGTATGTTAATTATTGTACCTTGGATGATTGAGAATTGCTTTCCCCAATGGTAAATATTTTTTCATGAGAGGTTTTGTTCTAATGTTTTATTATTCTCATGTATGCTTAGCTAATATAACTGTAACCTATGATAGGATTTTCTATGGTTTATATTCCACTTCCATGTGCTAGGACCATGTCCACACATGTATTTACCTCAGAGAAGGTATGTTGGAATATGCCATTATCCTTTTCAGTATAGTAATTGTGGCTCTGAGTAGCATTTCCCTCATGAGGATATCTTAGTTTTATTCTACCATGTAGATGAAGTTAATGCATTTTATAATGGTTATGGCAATTGGTAAGTTTGCATTTGAAATATATATTTGCTTCGGGGACACTGTTCTATTCATAGTGACTAGAATGTGGTTAGTGTATGCATTGTACTGTTGTGCCTAGCTAGCAGTTACAATAAAATCGACAAACATATTTTCTTAAAATTTAATATTTTACAATAGAACAATAAGATGTGCACATATATGTTTTTATTGTCATCACCACTCAGAAGTAATTTGCTGATGGATTGGTAAGTCCATTAAATGTTTCTTTAATAATTTATTATGTGGATTCAGGCAACAATTGGAGCGTGCTGTATATATGGCTTCTGAAACATTTACCATCTTAATATTTAAATTAACATAATGCCAGATATTATTTACTTATCCATGTCAGGGTTAATAATAATATTATCATGACAATCTTTCAGAAATATTAAGCTTCCTATCAATTAAGGGGTAAGTTTCTCATTTTATTTAGTGATTCTCTAAATAAAGAATTGCTATTTATACATGCTAATTAATAATAACCAGATGGACATAAAAGTATATCTCTAATATTATTGTAAATTATATTTTAAATAAAACCTCAGTAAATGATTATTTGATAACCATAGAATAGCAATCATATTCTGTTTGGAAGTGATTCTATATAATAAGAAATTATTTTAAATCAAGTGTAATAGAATAAAAATAATTAGCCACTGTAGATGTTTTAGGAAAAAAACTAAGTTATAGTTAACAGCAATGTCTAACATTGTAAATAAGGACTTGATTTAAAAGGGAATAAGTGACGATTTTGTGTTATTTTTATAAATGCATCATGTATACAATCACCTTTGTTTGGCAAAGGCCCTTCACATAAACCGTTATCTTACTAATTACATGTAAAGTGAAGTAAAGTTAATTGTTAATAAATTTGTTTTTATTATTAAATTTTAGTCTCTGTCTCAATATGGTTCCTTGTTCATTAATTGTTATTTATATTATAGAAATTTTTATTTCAATCGGAATCCAAACTTGAAAATAGCAGTTCCACAGATTGGAATTGAATTCAAATTCAAATTATTTATTTGATTTACTTTAAAAAATTAAGTTCATTTAAGACTGCATATTGTATAAATTATTATAACCACGAGAGTTGTACATTATTTTGAAGACGATTTTAAAATTGCATTTGTTGATGAGTATCAGACTGGCATAAAATGTACCCTTACTATTCTTGGTATTCGAATGTCATCCTAGGTGAAGGCACTGTTCTTCTAAATTTTATTGTTTCATGCTTGTATTATTTAAATTTAATACTTATTTAATTATCATGTCTGTTGTTATTATGGTACATTAGAATACATTAATTTTTAAGGAAAGTGTATGTCTCCTATAGTCTACTAGGATGTCATTCAGTTATTCAACAATATGTGAAGACAAAATCAAATCAATTTGTCTATAAGAACCCTGAGATCATTTTATCATTATTATTACCTGATTGTCCCATTACCTGAATCATATCTGTGTGGCATTATCAAATGAATTCTATTGTATTATAAGAAAAGTATATTAACTTATACTTTCCAAGAGTTAGATCAGAACATGATAATAATTGACGTTTTAGGAGGGTGATTCAAGTTGATATTTTTGTTTATTTCTTAGCTATAATTCATATATTTATTTTAAATTGGTGAGTATATATATATATAAGCATTAAATTAGCATAGCTCGAGATACACGTATTTAATGAGTAAAACATTTTCTTCCTCAGACTCCATTAATTACAAATATATATTTGTAATAGAATACCTCCAGTGCTTAGTATATATATATATATATATATATATATATATATATATATATATATATATATATATATATATATATATATAATAATCGAGACTAAAAGCCATAGCATCGTACCATAAATATTTTAAATGCTCTCTAGTCTAGTATAAGTAAAAATTTAACATGAATAAAGTATCTGTTGATTGTTATACACCATTTATTAATATAGAAGGTTGATTGAAACATTTTGGTTAGAAAGAATGAATATTTAAATCATCCATCTATTGTACAAAAATAAACAACAACTTTATTCTTGTTAAATTTTGAGTTATGCTAGATTAGAGATTATTTAAAAATATTTACTATATGGTGTTATGAGTTTTAATCGTTAATTATATATATATATATATATATATATATATATATATATATATATAAACAGTATTATTAATAGGGCTTATACATATAAAAAGAAAAAAGATTTTGGTACATCAGAAATTAAGGCAATTTTGCCATATATAAAAGGAGTAACTGATAAAATTGATAACATTTTAAAGAATAATAATATTCACACAGTTTACACTACTTTTAAAAAAATTATTGAAATATTTCCACTTCCTAAAGACAAAATTTTTTTGGAGTGTCATGGTGTATATGAAATTCCATGTAAGGTCTGTTCACATACATATATTGGATAGACTAATCGTAGAATAAATTTTAGAAAGGAAGAACACATTTTGGAAGTCAGAGAAAAATCCATTTCATCAGCTATTTATTCTCACATAAAATTAACTAATCATGATATATCAATTTTGATAAAACAAATATTCTAGCAAAAATTGAACAATATGACCAGAGATTGCTAAGAGAAGCTATAGAGATTTTTAAAAGGCCCAAGAGCATAAACGAAAGGTGTGAATTAAAGAAGATTAACAACATTTGGAAGAAGCTATTGGAGGACAAAATAAAATTTAAAACTTCTCAACCAATAGAATTTAAGTATGAGAAGAGACAAAAAGATAAAAACGATTTTAAATCTCTCACGCATTCATATGATTTGAGAAAGAGAACGCTTTGAAAAAGGTACTTGTTATTGTACCGAAACATCAGCTATTTAGCTATTTTCCCCACACTGAATATCCCCAAAATAATAATAATATAAAATCATCATTTATCGTGAAAATATTAGAATTAACATATATATATATATATGATCTAACTAAAGAAAAATGAGATTATATCTACATAAACAACAAGATAACTTTACTTTTGAAGTTTGAAATTGTTAGAAACTATTAATTATGAATTGATAATCCGATGGCCAAATAAGTTTTATTTAAATATGTATAAAATTAGTTATAACAACTTGTTGTTAAAAGTAAAAAGGAATTTACTTTTTCTTCTAATTAAATTCAAGACAAAAGAGTTACTATACATTACAAAAATAATTTGTTTAATTTCAGGACTGTCATATAGTAATGGATGGTTTTCCAAGAACATCAAAGGTAAAATTATCTGTAGTTATTTAGATAGATATAATCCCTCAATTTCCTTTGTTTACATGACAATAAATCCAAAAAGATATTTAATTTACATATACAACTTTATGGGAAAATGGAAGATGAATTATTATTTGTAACATGATAGAAGATGTGAGTATTGTGACTTCTCATACTGCCTGAGTTAAACCTTTATAACAACTTGGGTTAGAAATAAAAGTGGATCATGTTTTTCTTCTAATTAAATTGAAGACCAAAGAGATATAGAATACTACAGAAAACTCCTTTAATCTCAGATCTGCCAATTAATAATTGATAGTTTGAGAGGAACATCAAAGGCAAAATTAGCGCTGGTTATTTTTTATATTATAATAAATTCATAACAATATTTAATATATAAAGCAGAACACAAACATATCACTGTGTTAAATAAAATTATACTATAACATATTAAAGATTGAGTGCAGTCTCAGCATTTTATAAAAAATACATGGCAATCATTAAAAACCTCCTTTATCTAATGACCAAAATTCCACAACATACTCAGCTGCACAGTTCTAAATCTTGGATTCAAAATGTTATTAGACTTTAACATACAGCAGGCTTTTTTACTTTTTTAAAATTTTTAATTACAAAAGCTAATTCTTTTTGGTTACATTAACATCTGGCCAATTTTAATAACATTTTAAATTAGAAATGTTCTGAAATATTGGTTCCCAACAAATAGGTTTTTTATTTCATAGATGATTGACATAAATCTGGTGAATGGTACTGAAAGATCACTCACTTATTACTATACAAAATTACCCTGTCCACTAATAAATGTATTTTTTTAATTTACAGTTTATATATAGAGTTTAATTTCTATATATATGTATAAAGAGAGAAAGACATATAATGTTTACGACTTTTCTTATGTTTGTCGTAGTAATAATTATCTCATTTGAGTATTACTTACGTCATTTACTTTCAGTCTCTAGCGAAAATTAATAATACAGTTGCTAATATTATTCTCATTCAATGAGAACTGTTTAATCTGCTTAGTCCAGTATAAGAGACACCCAATGACTAAAAGTCTGTGGATCACAGTTTGAAACCTGTCACTTCTGCACCCCGAATGGCATATGATCTCCTGAGCAACAAATAATTCATTTGCTTTATTATATCTATCAAGGTTATCTGAGCAAACATACATTACTATTATAATTGCAGATAATTTAGATACCAGAGTTAATATAGCTATAAAAAACGAACGTGTCATTGAGAGACATACTGTAACACATAAAAATAATAAAAAAGTAATCACAAGGTTTGTAGTTAGGAATCATACAACTTTGCTTTCTGGGAGTGACAGAACAGGATTGATGCATGAACATTAAGCCCCAGAGATTGTTTCTACTACTGACAAAAATTACAAAGGGTATTCATATAAGAATCACATACCATTATAGGAATTATAGGAAACTTCGTCATAACTGTAAAAAAGAACACTTTCGTGTATGAGAAAACATTTAGCAGCTAGAACTTAATACATATATATAAATGCACACACAGAATTTTTTTTTTATATATATGAAATTGAGAATTTAACAGTTTATAAACTAGTATCCCATGTGCTATTGTTTATTGAAATACATTAGTGTTATATTTTTATGAAATAAAATTAATTCATTTGCAGCATTAAAATTTAATATCATTTTTATTGCTACAATAAAATACAAAAAGAATAAAAAATAGATATTATAATACTTAAGTTATATCGACTTCAGGATAATAAAATACGGTTTTAGCTTCCTAAAAGCATACAGCGTTATAGATCATAGTTTTATATTTAATTTTAAATCTAAAACCGAGAATTCCATAATAGTCTTATAAATTAATGTAAGACTCATTGTTAGTCAATGATAATCACTTTTCTTATTTATTTATTTTTTAAAATTTCTAATATATATATATGTATGTATAATAGTTAAATTGTTAAAAACGCTTGTTGGTAACAAACATATTTGCCAAACCAATTACCTGAGTTCGATTCTGTACCAAGCAAAATATAAACACTTTATAGTTTCTAATCAAGCTTAATTTGTTTTTTCTTCAAGTTGTTTGTCACAGCTATTTCAGCAAACCAATCCATATTGGTCAGTAAATGGATATCCAGCTATTTTGAGCCGAAATGCCTTGCAACTGATTAATTTAATAAAATTTTTTTTTTAAAGATTTCTCATGGAAGCATTTCAGTGTATAATTTAAGGATTATTTTAATTTTAAATTATTTATATATACAGTGGACAAGAATGACACTATTTGATAATGTTATGCAATTAGAAAATGTTTCTTATTGCATTCTATGACATTGTTTTGGACAATTTCAGCTAGATAAGTGATTAAGCAATCACTCATGATATTTAAGACAAATTAATTTGAATTGATTTATATTTTAATGAAGAAGGACCCAAAAATAATAGTCTTTCTTTGGTAGCCATGCATGTTGAAGTACATGCTTCACAACTAGATACTTCTTGTGGTGATTCTTTTGCATCAATCTGTCAATGGACTTCACCATATGAAAATTTTGGAAGCATATAGCACATTTTTTGTAAAGTGCATTTAGCATATAAATAAAAAAATAAAAAGCTCTGCTAATTTACTCTAACAAGCTTAATTAATAAATACCAGCTAAACAAAGCATTTAAAAATCTTTATCTTGAAAACCACTCATTAGCCTCAGACCAAGGTTTCATGCTTTGGCACTCTTCAGTGACATGCTAGAATAGTTTTAGACACTAGATATTTTAGCACCTCACTGAGGAGTGCCAAAGCATGAACCCATTGGTTTGAGGTTAAGGAGTGGTTTTCAAGATAAAGATTTTTAAATGCTATGTTTAGCTGGCATTTATCAATAAAGCTTGTTAGAGCAGATTAGCAGAGCTCTTTATTTTATTTTTTTGCATTTAGCATATTTATTGATTTTTGTAATAGCTGAAAAGTTGAAACAACATGAAATTTCTATTTTCTTCTAGGGAAAATGTCAAGAAAAATAATTGTTGTGGTTGAAACAGATTAAAAGCAAGTGTTCTGGGAAAAACACAAGTTTATGTGTGGCTTAATGAAAGTATCAAATTCACATCATCTCAAAACAGTGTGGTGATTGAATTCCAATATCAAAATGAGGCTGATTATTTTTTGGAAGGAAATAGCATTGTTCACTCAAATTTGTCCATAACAAGCAGGCATTTAAAATCTATAAGTTCTGATGCATAAAATGTAAGCATTACATTTTGTAGCAAAGTGAGAAGCATAAGTTTCACCACTACAATACATTAGCATATAAAGTTTGGGATACAAAACAATTTTTAATTAAAGTTAACATGTCCCATTCTATCTATCAGTTATATTTACTTGACATCAAGCCATGCAACTTCTTTTTATTTTCTTGAATGAAAAATTACCTCAAAAACTTTTTTGGTGTCTACTTATAAGTGGTGAAGAAAAAACAAAATGCATCACATTTCAAGAGTTTCCAGACTAATTCAAAAAGTGAAAAGCATATTTAGACTGGAACATTACATTAAATAGCTTATATGTTAAGAGGGATTCAATTTGTAACACCCAAAAAAAAAAAAAATTTTTTTTATTATAAAATTGTTGTTATTCTTGGGTGCCCCTTCATATTTGTAACTATTTTAAAACTATGCAAACAAGTATTCAAACAATAATTAACAACACTTGTGTCAAAGGACAGATCAATTATTCATTTTAGTAACTTCAAAAGTCATTTTGTACACACATACATATGTTAATCATTACAATATCCTTCATTATATATATATAATAAAAAAAGACTTGCTCTTCTACCAGTTTTAGGCTTCTGCTTTTATTAATGATAGTGCTATAGTTTTCAGTAATTCTAGGCATCATTTTTCCAGGATAAGAATATTAATAATAACAAATAACTTAATTTTTTAGCTTAAACAATATATGGTGAAACAAATGCATTTTTCTCCTATAGATGACACTAAAGTATAAACATATTTTTGTTTTATTATAAAGTATGTAGACAAAAAATTCAGTGATTTGTTATAAATATTATTACTTGCAATAAGAATTTATACAATTAATAAAGAACTGAAGGTACTAAAACATATAGGCATTGACTCATGATCAAATTTATATAACCATTCAAGCAAATCGGTTCATGTTTAAAAATCTTGGAACATTTTAAATTTTAGCCTTTCAGCTTTAATATTAAAATGGAGGTAAAGATAACTGCTAATTACATAATGGCATTAGTTTTACATTTGAATTACACTTTTTTATTGATAAAGGCAAAAACTGAAGAGGATTTAAATGCACTAGTATTTAATAATACCTGATTTTTCAAGATTATTATAGATGGCATTGGAGTAAAGAGCTGCTCTATTACGGATATAATACAAACAAACTGGAACTAATATCATAAAGTTCAATATGTCTATAATAAAATATGCAAATAAATTATTATCTATTGATAACTCTGTAGTGGTACATCTACATGGTATATCTACAGCATAGGGTTAAAATCTGATTGGATTTGAAATTTTACAACAGACTTCGCTATCCATACATCACCCAGTTACCTATCCTATATTGGTCAGTAAATAAATATCTAGCTAATCATAGTTAAAGTATAAGGAAATGATGTAAATAAGTCAATTATTTTATATAGGGCGATGTTTTTTATAAACTATAATATAGGAAATGATGAAAAATTGCTTAAATTTTAATTACCTGGAAACCAAACAATCCTTAGAGTATTAACTTTATCTTCACTGCAATGTAGAGATCTTTTCATAAGATGTTTTATTTACTTTAACTGTAAGCTATAGCTAATGTTCAGCATATCCACTATTTCCATATATATTCTATTTCAAACACAAATTTTACATTATGCTTTAAAATAATTATTTTATTGGCTTCAAAATATGTAAATAAACATAAATATTTAGAGCAGTTTTAATTTAACAAAATTTCTGTTTAATTAAACAGATTTAAAAATAGTAATAGTAAAAACCCAAATAATTACACACATACATATGTAAATATCATATATATATATATGGAAACAAATAAAACAATATACAAATAAACTAAATGAAAGAAATATAAAACAAACAATAGTTACTTACCTATACAGCTATTTTAACAATTCCATTTTTCAATATGAAAATTTCTCAGGCCAAAAATCAAGAAATTGTATTTGCATCCTTCATCCTCTACTGAGAAAATTTTGTGAACCTTTTTTTTACAGCTTTAAAGTTCACTTATATTTTTTTCTAATATTTTAATTTCAAAAAAATTCAAAAGATATCAGGGTGATCAAATAAGCAGGTCTTCAAAGTATACATTGATGGGTGCCCATTAAGTGGTTGATGAGCTCAAACTTTGCAAGATTACTTTGAAAAAATATTACAATGATCTAAAAACTTGAATTTTTGGAAAGTTTATGATTATTTTTGTGTTGTAATTGTATAAAAATTATTAGAAATCAAAAAATATATTATTACTTATTTATTTTTTATAAAAATGTTTTATTTTTAAACATAAAATAATATTTTCTTCTGAATATTTTTACCATAGAGATTACAGTCATGGGAAATACAACTGTCTATAAATGTCATCACTAAATAGTCTGATATAACATTTTGTAATATAAAAAATATGAATAAATTTTAAACTATTAAAGCATAAATTGAAAGATTTATTAGATACTAAAAATAAATCAGATTTTTAAAACAAACATCAAACAAGAAAGATTTTGTTCATTTTGCAAATTAAATCTGCTTCACTTAAAATTTGATGAGAAAACAATGCTTTGTTTTGATTAAAAGCTAATTCCAAAAATCAAATGTTACTTTTTAAAATTTATTTACTTTCTAAACAAAAATATCTATCAAATGAAGTCAAATTTATTATATTCTGATAAATAATAATGGTTTAATATTAAAGTGAAAGTTGAAAGTTTAAAATAAATGAGAACAAAAAAAATCTGTCAGAATGCTAGTATAGTGCAAAAGAGCTAATATGTCAAAGGAGGAATTTTTTTATCAAAAAATGGCTGTATTTTATGATGAAAATCAATCAGATTAAAATATTTTATTTAAAATAATTAATTTGTGTAGACAATAATTGTTTTTGTTATGTACATATATTGAGATAAAATCCATGGCATACAACACTGTGTGTCTACACATATATATTTAAAGCTTAAAAGAAAAAATACAAAAGAACACAGACAAAATTTACATATAATTATTAAAAATACAATCTGAAATGATTTAAATATTGACTAAGTAGAAATATATTTTTTAATATTTTTAAAGTACTAAATTATTTAAAATCAAATATAAAAAAAATATTTTTTTATTTAATACAAATATTGTATTTAATCTATTTCTGATTTTAACAAAAAATCACAATTCTTAATGTAATGAAGAAAAAATTTTTTTTTTATAAAAGTTATTATTTTTATAATGTATCTTAATTATAAATAATCCTATAATATGTTGTTTTACTAAAAAGATTAAGAGTGCTTAAAAAAACATACACAAAAACAGAACAATTGTAATTATCTTGTTTTATTAATCAAAGTACAAAACTTGTTTAATTATCTTGTTTTTTAAATTTTTTGCTTATAATATAAATATTGAATTCAGATTAACTTATTAGATTGGAATTCTGTTTATAAAGTAATAATCCCTCCTCATTTGCATAGTACTATAGTATATAAAAGCAATTTACCCGCTGACGAAGAAGCTACAAAAACCAAAACAATTAAATGGGCCAAGCGCTTTTGAGGTTTTCCCTCATATTCATGGCAATATAAGTTATAAATCATTTATGTAATGTTGCTAACTAATAAAATATGCAAATGTGAATGCAAATTAGTTTGTCCATTTTTTTTGAGATAGAAAAACACATGTTGCATCTATTGATGGAATTGTTATCACTGATAACAAAATATGCCTCCTTGATGTTCCTTTTGCAGTCATTGGCTTCAGAGCATACTATCTTGGGGTTGCTGGGTTCAAACACATGGCCAATTAAATCAGCAGTGTTAAATGTGAGGAGATTTTCATTCCAGCCACAAGATTAGGACTTTGAGAAAATAAGAATTGTCATTTTATTTTCAAACCTTAAATGCATTTATATAGGCCAATCTTATGTGTCTTGAAATAAGAGTATGAATATATTATATCATTAACTTTACATACTTTTCTTTTAAGAATCTTATTAAGCCTTATGAAATATTAAAATTTACTTCACGCTAATTTTAGATGTTAAACTAGGTAATTAATGATCAATGAATTTTACTAGTGCACTGTCAGATTGTAATTCTATTTAAAAGCTAATAATCCCTCATCATCTTGCCATATTATAATATTAAATTAGTGATGTTAAATGTGAGAAATGGATATTAACTGAATAATTTAATATATACTAATGCTCTCATTCCAAGACTTTAAAACTGGCCTACATAAATGCATTTACGTTTGAAAATAAATGGTCATTTTTATTTTCTCAAAGTCTTTATCTTGTGGCAGGAATCAATGGATGCCAGAAGCCTTGTGCATCCATTAGATTGGAGAAAATACAGAAAATTAGCTTGCTGTTTGTTCCATTTATCAAGTTTTAATTCCCAGAGAAGGGATACCCTTTCTGTTGTATTATTAACCCTATACATGTATGTATACTGGTTTACTAGCCTGTCAGAAATTCATAAAATCAGAGAAGAGCTGAACTGAGTTGAGAATTACTAGCATTTATTTATTCAGTAATCAAGAGGTGAGCCTAGTCTTGAGAGACTCTTGTATCACACTAACAAAAGAAATCTTCTGTCTCTAGTACAGGGGTGGCCAACTTTTGTGTTCATAAGATCTACTTTTTATTTTTAAAATGTGTTGAGATCGACTTTTGTCATAGGCGATCGACTTGTTGTCATAGGCATAGTCTAAGTGGAGGGAGGTGTGAAATACATAATATTTTTATATGTCTACCTAGTAAAAAATAATTATTTAACCGGCCAAAAAAACTCATGTCCGGGGGAATTAAAGCAACATGAGTAATTATTATTAACAATATTTATTAATTCAAATTATCTACATTAAGTCAAGATTAAAAATATTATTTTCAATAATGATACAACTTACTGGACTTCACTTATCTAGAATTGAAAAAAAAATTAGAACTAAAACAAAAAAAAAAACTTGAAAATCTTGACTTAATTTGTTTCATCGTTACCCAACAGCTCTTGTCAGATTGGCCTTGCGATCGACCAAAATTGGCTTTGCGATCGACCTGTGGATCACGATCGATTTGTTGGACACCCCTGCTCTAGTATATATATTATCCATGCATGCAACTATTTTATAAATGTATGAAAATAAGTAACATCAACTCTTAGATAATTCTCTTTGCCAGAAGAGAAAATAAAAGATGAAATAAAGAACTTTCAAAGAACTGAAATTTCTTTATTTTAAAATGCTCGCTTGCAATTTAAGAATAATAGAGACTTTATAACATAAAGATAATTAACTTTGATACCTGAAATATTTTACAAGATATATGTGCAACCATTTTATATATATTATCATTTAATTATTTGCAGTTTGTTAAAATAGAATATTTATTAATTTATTAATGATTGAAACATTTTATATTTTTAGATATGCATGTGTGTGCTTATAGATATACATTTATTTGATACTGTTTATAATTCATACACCTGCAAACTACAATTTAAATATTGTTATGCTATATCAAAAAGATGGTCATAAGGACTCATTTGCATAGAATTTGCATATTGTAATTATATAATGATTTCAAAGAACGAGTCATTAATTTTATTTTATTTAGTGCTATGATTATGAGAAGCACATCTTCTTGAAAGCGCTCAGCCATTTAATTTATTTTTCTATTTGTTGTTACAGCTTTACGTCGTAAATGTGATAGCATGATTTATATTATCATATTTAGACAAACGTAAAGTATAAAGCTACAGGTTATTACTTAATATTGTTAAGATATAGATTAGGTTAACAATCTATGAAAATGTCTTATATTTGTAAATTAATATTAGAATGCTGTATATTACTGAGTACTTATTTTTTTTTCTCATGTGTTATAGAGTCAGCCGGGAAGCGAACCTACTAATCCGGGACAACTGCTTGTAAAGCAGCCGTCACTGACCTCTTGACCACCAATGTTTGACACAGAGTACTTATTAGCCCTTTAATTTGAGTTTATTACAGTATTATTTCTAATTAATAAATGTATTAATCATTATTTTAGATTATTTCAGTTGAAGTCATTTAAGTATGGAATAGATTGTTATATATATATATTCTAACCTCCCCCCGTGCATTCTCACCCCAAAATATACTGTTTATTACGAATATTACGGGTTGTAGCTCAGTTAACAAATAAATAAATGAAATATTCAGCATTAATTAAAATGATTACTAGCTCTAATTTTAAAATACCAATACGGTTCAATTTTTAAATGAATTAACAAATATTTACTATTTTCATGAGACATGGAGTGACAATACAGGGAACGAGATAGACTACATTGAGCCATTATCCACACGATACTACCTCAATGGCATAAGAACACTATCCCCCCTTTTTACTATACCAAATAACTAACTCATAGTATTCTTACGACTTTCTGAGCTCTATTCACTACGATTAAAATAATAATCATATCTTAATCTTCTTTATAACAAGAATCTAGCTCAATTAAATAAAATGAAGTAAAATAAAATAAAATCTCAGGTTCATAAATTGTATTCTAACTGATTTAAAATTACGGTAGTAAAATATAAAATGGGAATTTTATGTCATATTTTACTACACAGCAACTAATAATAATAAAAATAATAATAACAATAATAATATAATATAATCTTATTTCTTCCTAAGATGAAATAAATAAATACGTACGCGGTAGTATTTTAATAATCTGACAACAGAATACGTGTGGCAACATTAGCATATAATTTAATGTAATATTGTGGCAACCGACTTATGACCAATAGATAATATAAAATTATGATCTTTTAATTTTAACATACTAATAAATTCTCAAAATTCTTATAACACTTTTATGTTTACCTTTTGTGCAAAATTTATATGTCTGTTTCAATTATAAATGTATCGTGATTTCATGCATCCATGTGGAGAAATAACAACTCGGACACAAAAACTTTAAAACAAATTTAAAACAAAGTTTATTAACAACATAAATAAATTAACAATATTTTTACACTATATACATTGGATATCCCTTACTTTCATATCTCAACTTAGTTTATTAGTTTATAAAATGAAATCAAAATATTATTTACTTTTCCTAGTTAAATCTTTTTTTTTAACACTTAAGAAAATACAGTATTATTACTTGATTTATTATTATGGTTAGCTTATTACAAAATGCATTTCTTATATGATTATCACAAACACTTTTCATCCCTAATATTATTAAAATTACATTTTTTTTTTACAAAATTTACATTCGTAATAAAATTCTACAAAATAATAAAATTTAGTTTCATATTGGTTGTATGGAATCTTACAAAGTCAAAACACTATTCTACATTCGGTATTAGATTTTTATTATTCATTATCCAATGTTTATTAATCCTAATATTCTCATTCAAGCCTTACTTCGGATGATATAATTACAACTATTAATATACCATGCACAAGTATATGTTTATTATACCTATTGAATTTTCTCTTGATAAATATGCAATACTCATTCCCTCCAACATTAATATTAAAAAAAAAAATTCAAATTTTATTATCCTTTTAAAATCTTGTTTAGTTTCTTTTCAAATCTTATATTCATTTCTGAATTAATTCTACATTATTATATGTTCTTTTCTCTTTATGTATTTTGGACTTTCAATTTTAAAGTTACACAATTCTATACATTCAAGCAAATAAACTATTCTTACATAAACTATCTTCAGTTCTATTTTATTCTATTTCTTTGAAAATTTTTTGACCTCATTCTGAAATAAGGTAGAAGTAGTGAATAGGTCAAAATACCACTAATTACTCATAACCTTGACAATCGGCACAGTGAATTTAAAGCCTTAGGTGACCTTTACCGTCTACCAACCCTATCATAGGCTGCTAAAGCTTTTCTTCAGCTTTATTCTAACATCAAGTTTAAGTATGCAAACCTGTCCAAACCTAGTGTTCAATCATAGGACTTTGTTAACTCTAAATCACACAAAACTAAATATGATCCAAATCCATATTTTCCTTTTCTTATAAAAAACCTCTCTTGGTTTCCTCCACGTCTTCCAAGTCCTATCCGTCTTATTTCTCAAGTTTTTCTATATGTCTCCAAATACTATCTGCTTATTAACAATAATAAAATCTTGTATTTTAAAACTTTCCCTCTATAAGAAATCTTTTCTACTTTCTCTATATTTAATCATATACAAACTATTTAAATATCTGAATACTTTATCACATGAAAGTTAAAGAATCCACAATTGTTCTATTAAATTATATTATTATATACTTTAAATAAATTGTTGCATGCATATTCGAATTACTCCTATCTCATTATATGTTAAAATGTTGCATAAAAGTGTACATATAATTAAGACTTTCACACTTCATTCTTAGGTCAATAGATGATCTAAAAAAATACATTATGCATTATAAATAACTATTAAAATTACCAAACGACCTTTATCTCCTCGATCGTTCGAGGCTTCACCATCCATTTGATCCTTGTAGATATAAGTTCACATCCATACACTTTATTTTAAACACTATTTCTATAATTTTATCAAGCTATTATATTTAAATTTTAATATTACTAAATTTATGTTTTATGTTTTCCCTAATCTCACATAACATTTTATATTTTAAAATAAATTAGTAAAAAATATTCAAACTATATTTACTGTACTCCTTCATCAAATTTTCCTGAAAACCGTTCATACTAAAGCCAAAAAAAAAAATTGTTTATCTTTCTTTTCCATTCCTTAGTTCCTCTCCCTGCTTGTTCAATTTTAAGGTAAAACATATTCTTCGTCAATAAATATTCATGAATGATAATCCTTGGTTTTTTTATAATATTTAATACAATTATTAATTATGTATTAGTTATCCCTAAAGAAAACTTCTAAATATTCTCTTCTAATATTTCTTGCTAATATTTTCTCCCGTGACTTTTACGTGCTCTTCTCAGTACTTTGTTTAAATATTCAATAAAATTTCTGTTTCCATGGATTCTTTCTTTAAGTAAATTAGATTTATATTTTCCAAATCTTTATCTTTATTAAGCTTTCTCTAATGAACCTTTATATATTTTTTTTCTTCTTAGAGAAAGTTTTTGGTTTTTTTCATAAAAACAATAGTCTTTCATATTATTATTCTGTACTTTTTTCCTTCTTTTAAAATTGTCTTTTTTTTTTTTAAAAACAATTTCCTTTCTTTTACATTTTTCCTTATTTCCTATCCAAAAAGATAAAAAATTCGGTCTTTTAATTTTATTTTTCCTGATATTTTCTTTTAAGTTTTCGTATATTCAAATTTTTTTCGGTTCTAATTTTTCTGTTGTCAATAAACTATTCAAGCCTTTACATTTTTTTACTTTATCATCTTTTAGGTTTTTTCTGTAGTTTTTCTTTTACTAAGGTTTGCTAACTTAATAAAAATCAAATTTTAATTTCCATTAAAGTTAAAATTATATTTTAAAACAAAACTTAAAATAAAAAATTTTTTAAATTATAATCTTTTTTACAGTAAAATTTTCTCCTTCTTTCTTCTTCTTTCTTCTTCTTTTGTGTAATCTCGTGTTGGTTTCTTTTTTAGGGACAATTTTTGTTTTATATAGTTAACTTTTAAAATAATTTTGCTTTTTAAAATATTCTTAGATTTTTTAACCAATTATATTTTATCAATTTTAATTTAAAATTATTAAATAACTTTATTTTCAACTTTTTTTATGATAGTAGCATTCTTTTTTATATTCCAAACTTTTTTTTTTAGTGTGTGTGAAGGTATATATATATAGTCCTGTTCTACTTTATCGTGTTTTTTTTTAATTTATGTTGGTCTAAATTAAAACTATATATTTTATAAAAATTTGGAAAATTTAAAAATAAATATACAATTTTTTTAATAATTAGTAAATTTGTATTATTATATTTATTTCTATAGGTTTTTTATTTATTAGTTTTAAAATCATTTTGTTATTCTTTTATTTTTATTTTTTTATTCTTATAGAATATTTAGTTTTTTTTTTTATATTACCTTTTACTTTTTTTTATATTTACTTATATTTTTAAATTTATTTTTTTTAGCATTGCTCTTATTGCTATAGTAGCTTATTTTTTTAACATTCCAATTTTTCTTTTTTCCCTCTTTTCTCTCTTCTCTGTTTTTCTTCTTGTCATTTATTGTTCTTTTTCTTTCTCATGCGCCCATCCTTTCATCTTTTATTTTTTCAATAAGGTCGTACCTTTTTTGTCTTACCCTACTTTTGTCTCTTCTTGTTACTCCCCCTCTCCTCTCCTTTAGTGGTTGAAGTTCGTTTGTTTTCTATTAAGTGTCCAGTTCGTCATAAGTAAGAACGTAAAACTTTGTTAAAACCTCCTTTTCAAAACATACTTTCCTTTTAGTATCAAGTTATTTCTACCAAAGCCCAACCAAGTTTATTCTTGTTATTTCCTCCATTATGTTTCCTCTGTATTATATCGCCAGGTTTTGTACTGTTACTTCTTCTATTCTTCATAATAAATTTTATTTTCATTTTTGGCAATCGATTAAACATTCTTTAGTCTTTTTAACTTTATCTTTAGTCCTCTTTTCTCTTTCGTCTCCTGCATAGTCTGAAGCTTTTGCAAACACTACTCTCTGTGAATCTAAATACTTAATCTCTCCTTTCTTTTCCTTTAGTTTCCATTTATCCAATCTTCTTGGTTTAAAGTTTTGGTGTATGGAGTCCCTTGTCTTCACCTTTTCAATGTTGTTTTTCCAGTATCTTTGTATCTAATTGTTGCTGTTGCTTTTTATAAATATTCTTTAAAATATGACAATATCCTGGTCTATCTTTGTCAATGTTATCCAAGAAATGTGTATAGTATTTCTATCACAAATCAAAACATATACATCATTTCTTTGTCCTTTCTATGTTCTTCATACCTGAATATGTCTTTGTATAAAACCTTTTAATAGTTGTTCTCTTGGTTGGTGGAATCAAAGTTCTCTGTAGCGAGTTGTAATTATCTTGGTAAAATTTTTATATAAAACTGATAAAAGGCTGATAGGTCGTATTTCTAATATCTTCTTTATCCCTTTTTTAAATATTAATATTATTACTGCTTCTTCCAATTTCCAGTACTCTTTATCATTTAGCATTTGGTATATAACTTTGTAAAATTGTTTCTATTTCTTCACCTGTTCTTTTAATATATCAATTATAATTCCATCATTTCCTGGAGCCTTTCCTTTCTTCATACCTTAATTGTGTCTCTTCTTCTTTAAAATTCGGGCATTGGAAGTGTAATAGATATAGGAGGTACTTGTTCTTTATTACTATATAATTCTTGATAAAAATCTTCTACCAATTTCATGATGTCATTCTCTTTTTAGTAATAATTCCATCTTTTTTCTTATTGCAGATATAAATTTCCTACCAATACCAAAATGTTGTTTAACATTTTTGAGACTTTTATTTTCTTCTACAGCTTTCCTTGCTATTTCCAGTTATACTTTCTTATATCATTTTCAACTCTTTGTACCATTTACAAATTCGAGATATTCAATTCTTTTAATACATCATTTTTGTATATCTTCATATTCCTTCTTTCTTCATAAATTCTCTAGTCTCAGTAGAAATTTTATTAGTCAATTGTGCTTTTTCTACCAGCTATGTTTGTTGCAGTTTTTAAAAGTGTATCAGTTATTTTCATAGTAATTTATTCAAATCTGTATCATGTTCAAAATCTCCTAACACTTGAAACCTATTTGTAAGTTCTAATTTAAATTCATTAGAATGTTTCTGAAGATTAGGAATATCAACTGTAAATATTGTTTTTCTTAATAATTTTTGTCTTTCTAGTTTTACATTAACACGTAACTTACACCTTACTAATGATGATACTTCCTGTGTTAAATTTATTAAGAACATTACAATCTTGAAATATGTATTTTCTGTTAGTCAAAATATAATCCAATTCTGCTGTACCTCCATTGGATGTTCCATGTCCATTTCCTTTAACATTTTTCTCAAAAATGAATTCATAATATAAAGTTTTTCTTTTTCTGCAAACTCACAAGTCTATGTCCTCTGTCATTTCTATTACCATAACCAAAATTACCTACAGCAATTTCATCTTTCATTTGTCTATCAATTCTAACATTAAAGTCTCCCATAACAATTTTAAAATGTTGTTTACTCTGATCAAAAGCCTTTTGTACATCCATATAAAAATCTTCTACTACTTCATCACTATGAGAACTTGTTAGGGCATAAACCTGAATTATCTGCATTTGGTATCTGCTATTAAGTTGTATAACTAATCTTGCCACTCTGTCGATACAATAATCTCCACAATATTGTTCTTCCCTTTTTATTTATAATGAATCCTACTCCACTTGTATTTAATATGTGTGCCTTTATAATAGAGTATATGTCCACTTTTAAATCAATTGTTTCTTCTCCTTTTCTTCTAACTTTACAAAGTCCAATAATGTCCCATTTAATATAAGATAGTTCTTCTTCTAATTCTTGCAATCTTCCTTCACTTGAAAGTGATCTGCATTTGATGGCTTTTTATTTAGGTACTTACAACTGCAGATATATATATATATATGGAATAGATTGTTATATATATATTATATTTTCCACATTTATTGTTAAAAGGAGGTTGCCTTGACAACAGTTTGAAATTGCTGATTGTTATTGATATTGGAATTGGTTGAGCATTGATTGGCTTTTAATGATATTCAAATTTGTCAATGTGTTCATGTTCATACCAAAGTGCTTTCTTCTTTATAACATAAAGCTGAGTGCACTTTCGGTGAAACCACTGTATTACACACACACACACACACAAAAACAAATATATGCAAATTTGAATTACAAAATGAAGGGAAAAAACCAATATTATATATATATATTACATCCTTTATCACAATCATTAGGATCTTTGCAATCTGAAAGCTACTTTGGATATAACAGTTGTGTAATGTGTGTGTGTGTGTTTTGTGAACATATATTAAATTCTGTCCATAATTATGTAGATGATATTACAGTAATGCTTTATATATTTCAGAGGGATTGCTATTTTATGGATGACAGTGTATTTACAGTTTCTAATAGTCCAAATCACTGATGATGATCAAAATTGACCCAAAGATCATAAAATTTTTGATATAAAATTATTTTTACGGTTATTTTAAACACTTATGTATGTGAATGCAGTTGAAATATCGATAATTGCTTTTATATTATTATGATCCAAGTTTGGCATTAGCTGGATGATAATTACCTTAATGTTTTATATTATATAAACTCAGTTACAAAGGATAACTCTTGATCCTTGATGATTATTGGTGGTTATGTTATGCTTATAGCCTTGATATTACTTATATTGACTTCAGGTCATTTTTTGTGTTCATTAAAAGCAGGATTGCTTTTATTGATGACGTTAATTTGCCTCAGTTCTGCTGCCCTTGTTACATACCATTGGAATATATTTATATATAGACATTTAAAACTTTTACTCCACTACACATTGTTGGATTATATGCTTAATAAATGATTAATGGGAATTATTAATATATTTTAAGTAAAAGCCAACAAAACTGTAAAAGCAAGAAACTTAACACTTGTAAGTCAAATCACAACATATATACATTTATAATAAAAATAAAATAAAAATATTCATGGGAAACAGATATAAATTTATATTATTGTTTTATCTATGTATAATTAATAGGCCACTGCACTGTCTTTTCAGTGGATTGAATTTGCCATTAAGGCAATGAATGTTTTAAAAAATGTAATAGAAGTATCACAAATATAAACACATGTAACAAGATTAAAGGTTCACCCAATAAAATCACTAATAAAAGTTAATAAATTATAAAAATGGGAAATAATATATGAGAAAGTAGTATTGATAATTATACAAGAGTAAATCAGCATAACATGTTTTAACAGTAATATTGATGTGGTATGATGCACTATGACTTCTCTTTTCTCAGAGTCAGGAATCTCTCAGTCACTATGTCTAGAAAAACTTGTTAGCCACCTTCCCTTTCCTTTCCCCATATTTTTCTCTATCCTCCTCCATCCCATTGCCACAACATTATCTTTGTCTACCCTATGGCCTCTATATCTAAATCCTCCTTACTTTTTTCCAAACCCAGCATAAAAACCAAAAATCCACATTCTCTAAAATCAGTTTGTTTATATTTATTCTCCCACAACTTCATTATTTGTACCTTTTTGTAAGCATTTAATTCAATTAACAGATGCCTAATATTTTCTATGCCTTCCTTATATAACTTGCAGAGTAAATCATCCACATTGCTCCATTTACGTGTATATTCCCTTGTTGCTAACAATCTTGTTCAAGCCTTAAACAGTAAACTACTTTCTTTGCTATTATCATAAATTAATTTGCACCCAATATTCTGTTTACTTTTATATATATATATATATATACTCATTATACTCTCCGTACTAACTCTCCATCTCTTTAACTCGTTATGTTTTATTAATACATCTATTCTTCTATCCCATTCCTTGCCACTATAACCCAACAATTCTTCTATCACAGACATACCACCTTTTGTATAATTATACTGACATATGTCTTTATCCAAATCTTCTGCATACCATACTACCATTATGACCCATCTTGTTGCCTGTCATTTACTCATAACCCAATTAAATTCTATTTTGGCTATTCTCTTATCATTGCAACCTACCAAATATTTTATTTTTTGCATGTCTCATATAAAAACTTGACCATCCAATTTCTCTTTCAATTGTCTCCTTTGCTCACTGCATATCTGCATCTAATGCATGTCTTCCTATTTCCCTTTGTTTTTTTTAAAAGTAATCTAGCAAACTCTCCATACAGTAGTGCCACCAAGTGCAAGTTTTAGTAATCAATGAATGCAAGAAGGTTTGTTCATAAAATTCCTATCTAGTGCCTACTCATCCAATATTCCCGAGACTAATTTCTAGCTTGTGGCTTTCATCAATGACGAGTCCTGGATTTTAGTTCTTATGCAAAAACCTTCTTGTATCCATTGATTACTAAGGCTTGTACTGTATGTATAATTTGCAGGTATTAACAGCCTGTGTATGCATATGAAATGGTGATCATGTGATGTTTCGATGATAACATATCTTTTATAGGTATAGTAATGCATTTGGACATTAATCATGGAAATGCTATTTAAAATTACATGCAGCATGATCTACTGTAAAAATAAGTTGTTAGTTTTTCCTCTAAGTTTTTGAAAACCCCATTTCTGAATTAATACATGTGTTATGTGTTGAGAACAGGTTAACTATTCAGCATAAAAATTTTAAGACATAAGTCATGACATAAAATGTAATAATATGTTTCATATCTTAACCCACAATGAACATCAAGCTAACAAACTTCTTTATAAATTGGGCAAAACTGTTATTGAAATGTTTGTAATGATTAAGCAGTAAAGTCATGACTAACAAAAAAAATATTCAAAAGATTTGCAAGATTTTATGAGAGCACAAAGAGTATTGAAGATAATCTACAAAGGTGTACAACACACTGTTATATCTCAACTTACCATTAACCAATAGACTAGTCCATTAGATAAAGATAAGTTAAGATATAACATTCGAAGTTCCTCACATCATAGTTGCTAAGCAACAAGATGCTATATCTCACCAACAGTGTCAGGTGAAGGTATGACAGTTGCAATTGTTTTAATTAATAAATATTTAATCATATTACAACTGTTACAGCATTGCCTCATACCACTGGTGGGATATAGCATCTACTTGTGTGCAACTATTGATGTAGACGTCTTCATGTACCTTTCTAAGTTTACCTAACACTTTAAGCTGCTCTCTAACAACTTTCCTCATGGATGGGAACAGTTCACTTCTGGCTCATGTTTGAATTAGGTTCTAGTAGCTTGTAGTTTTGAGATGAATTTGCTTCACTGCCTTAAGTATATAGTGAACAATGAGATTACTGTCATTTCTAACAGTAAATTGTTGTTGTCCCCTTTTATCTTCAACTGAATTGACTATTTATAAGCAAATCCCCATCCACATTGAAACCAATTGGATTCACTGAGCATCTTCACTCATTGGTCTGTTTCTAATATTAGATACATGTTATCTATTTGTATATCTTTGGACCATGGCAATGAATATTCAAATCAGTCAAGTGAAGTCAGAATCTAAACTAGTCAGTTAGGGATAAGTTGAGGGATAATGCTCATTGTGATATTTTATAAATTCATGACCCTGATATGCTAGTACCATAATATTTTTGTGGGAACATCACTACATAAACACAAGTGTGATTGACAGATGACCCTGCAAGCTACTTGGAGAGAAAGTGAGTCATCTTTTCACTGAGACACTATGTATTTCTGATAATTTGCAGTGGTTTTCTTGTGAATTATATCACAGTAATAAAATTATGAAGTTAAAGATCTTTAGTTCGATTCCGAGATGATATCAAATAAAAAGCAGTTTATTCAACTAATATGTAGGGTATATGAGCACAGACTTTCACACGACCCACCACCCTCCACTCTATCTCATAACACTGATACACTTGAACAAATCATATAACCTATATTTTACATATATTGATACAGGTATATAATAAGCCCGTATATCAGTTTATTCAAGTAAGAAAACTGTGTGTACAAACTATAGTTTGTGTTCTAGAATATCACCGGTCTTCTAAATAGTCGATCATACGATTATTATTATTTTTTTACGTTTCAACTTACTATTTCCACTCTAAACATCAGAGGGCCAAAAAAAAAAAGAGGTTAAAAATTCTTTATCATAAATGGTGTCACGAATTCTTAAATGACCTGCGCTTTTTACTCCGTGCAATCACACCTTAAAAATTGACCCACCCAAAATTACATTATATAAACATCTATAATTGTTTAAATCAAAAACGTCATTATAGGTGCCATTATAATTAATATTTTGATGTTAGATAGGTTTCAAATTAATAGCGTATTTCTTTTAGAGTGTAACTCCTTTTTTTGTTAATTTGTTCAAAATTTACTGCCAAAACCTATTATTCGTAAATACCCCTCGTTCCTCATGTAAATTTTTAAATTTTCATAAAGTTTTATTTAATGTAAAGCAAAACAAAAACGTGGCAATAATTAGACTTAAATATAACTGCAGAGTAATCATTTATTGTCATAAAGGTGTTAGAATTCATTAGTCACATTTTTTGTATAAAATATTAATGACCTTTCTTTCCATTCATTTATATCCATTTGTCTAGACTTGAACATTTATTAAGCTATCAAAACTGTTAAAATCTTTCCCTAAATAGTTTCCAATCTGAAACTGTGAAAGTTAATATTTTTGTTTTCTAAAATATTAATTTTTAATTTGTAACTGTCAGTTTTGCTGTTACAGAAACATAACCCAAATCTAATTGTTTTTTTTTCTGTTTGCAATTGTTTATATCCAACTTAAGTAGCCATCTAGTATTTAAAAAAAAAAAAAAACCATGGATAGATGGCTATTATTATCTTTTAGTTAAAGATCATAGGTTAGTTTTAGTTAATGACATAACTAAATTATATTCAATCAAACTTACTAGCAATCTAGTATTTGATTTTTTAAAATAAAAATGGATATACAGCTATTATTATTTAAAAGTTAAAGATCATAAATTAATCCGAGTTAATCTGATAACTAAATTACATCCAACCTAACTGGCATCTAATTTTTTTTTTTTTAAATGGAAACATGGCTAGTACCTAGAAGTTAAAGGTCAAAGGTTAATGCGATTGAATCAAAAAATTAAATTATATTCAACCTAACTAGCAATATAATATATATTAAAAATGGATACATGGCTGTTATTGTCTTAATCTCAATTAATGAGATAATTATCAATATGCTGATTATAACAGTTATAATATATAATTGTAATATGATGCAGTCTTCACTAATGGTTAGAAGCTTGTGTGCCATTCCTATTTGGGTGCTAAACCTACAGTTATTTTTATGGCTCTTTTTCTTTTAACAAAAATTAAATATCTATTTTTGGGTGCTAAACCCACAATTATTTTATTTTTACAGTTAAATAAGCCATTGTCAGAACAAAAGCACCTTGTCATCATTTTAGTAAGAAGCATAGGATAAAGATGATATTCATTAGGTTAGTGCCCAGCATTGCTTAGTGCAGTAGTAGATAGGCAGACTGGCTTTGCCACTTTTGGTATTCATATTTCTAATGAATTTCCAAGTGGTAAAAAATACAGTTGTTTTACTAAGCTAATCAACTGTTTGTCATATAATACATATTGTAACCAACCAAACAAATGACTCAACCCAACAAAGGCCACCACATTGGTTGTCAAAATCCACCAACTATAACTTTCCAATAAGAATAAAGAAACAGCTCTAAACTGACTACAAATAAATCTATCAAATGCACTTACTTCAAAACTCAAATCTCAGGGTCTTTCATATTATAAATTGTATAAGAATGAATACAATTACTGACAATATTAATAATAATCATTCTTACCAAAATATGCCCATCCAGTTACAATAATGGGTTTGAAACTTCTTCTCTCGGGATTCATATTATAACTTAAATATACTTAACATTTTAAATATTAGCATATACAGCATTCTTTAAAGTATTCTGAATTTTATTCCCATATAAATATTTTATTTATTCAATACATACGTATATCCAAGACTATAATCTTATAATAAACGAATTTATAATAATTGCATGTAGTTGAAGTAATGCAATAGGTAGAAAGGACATATTTTATGTTACTCACTGCATTACAAAACCCTACTTAGATAAGTGGTAATTAATAAGATGGATGACTTGACACAATGATGGTGAAATGGATATGCAAATTAAGCAAATAATAATATGTAACCATTGAAATGTATTTCCACCTGATCTCATCTCTGAAGGATAGTATCAATACTCAAACCAACCCAATAATACATCTCTCAATATTTTTGAACTACACCATATGAGTTAAATGTTGTAAGATAATCATGGTATACTCACAATCTCTTATAACACAGGTTTTTTCCAAAACAATGATTAAAATCCAGAAGAGAGACCAACTCCTGACATCATCCAAAGCATTTGAGGACACTTGGACATTATACAATATGCCAAACCAACAACAAGGGATAAAAAAAAGGGGGGGGGGAACAATCAGATAACAAATATGTGAAAGATTTAATGTTCACACCATCTTGCACAACATAGACTCAACAGAATTCCAAATGGAAATAACAAGATAGTTAGAACAACAATGTAAACCTTGTAGTCTGGTTGACATCACTGTATACATTAGAAATAATAAATTATTATTGAAAGTAAAACAACAAATAATAAACTTTATTATGAGATTTTCTGATTAATGAATGCAATAGTAATGGCAACGAAAACAGAAACGTATTTTAATAATAACAAAATATTTATTCACAATATAACTAAATATTTGAAATTTATTAAAATAGATATTAAAAAAAATAGTGATTTTAATTTAACAAAGTAGGACAACAAAGTATTTATACAATTTTCGAATAAATATCTCCTTTAAGTATTGCTGTAAAATTATAATAATCACCTTTGCATTATTCATTAAATTCTCATTCTTATTACCTAACACATTTTTCCATCTATTGAAAGAAAAAACATACACGTAAGAGTTCAAATTAGAAATATCTCGCACCACAATAACATTCTTTAAAACAATGTATTGCTAAAACCAGGAGCAGATTTAACAATTAATGAATAGCAAAGCTTTCATTATAAGTTTGAGCATTATTTAATTAATCTTTAAGCATTTGAACTATTTCTTTTTTAGTTGAGTGGAAAAATAAACCAGCAATCAACAAGTAGACTGTATTTTTATATTGGACTATTTCCATCATCTAATGTGTGTGTTGAATGTCTTTAGAAAAGTTTAATTTTAGTTAAATATTCCAAATGCATTCAACTGTTAGTAATATCACAGCAAACAGGTTAGTATATGCACCAACTGTTAGTAATATCACAGCAAACAAATGTTAGTAATATCGCAGCAAACAGGTTAGTATATGCACAACATTTGTTTGCTGTGATATTACTAACAGTTGAATGCATTTGGAATATTTAACTAAAATTAAACTTTTCTAAAGACATTCAACACATATATTAGATGATGGAAATAGTCCAATATAAAAATACAGCTAGAACACCATCATCACAAACCTTCAGAAAACAACAAGTATACTAATTCTTGATACTTAATAATAATAATTATTATTATTCAATATTATTTATTATGTGCATTTCAACATTTACACTTTAACAGAAATACACAGTAAAAAAATAAAAAAAACAATAAGCAAATACAAATTACATATATAAGATTATATATACATATATGTTCATAATTATAAGTTTAGTTGTTTTATAACATTCATAATAAACTAATCACAAAATATATCATTATTATATATTAATAACTGATTTGCTGAAGAAAGTATTTTTACATTTATTAAGCTTGAAAGTATGCATTTCTCTTAACAGACGACTAGGTACTTTCAATTCTATTTTCGATTTACAGTCATTGACATCAATTTTTCCATCAAGTAACTTTTTCAACAATAACATATCATTCAAAATTCTCCTTTCTTTCAGTACTGTTTTAACATTTTGATGTTTTCACACCACTAATTTATCGAATTTTTTTTCAACATTATGTATTCTAGACTGAATATTAATCAAATTGAAATTCTATATAGAAGAACCATATTCTAAAAGTGTTACAACAATAGAAAAAAATAACCTATATTTTATGAAAATAGATAAATCTTTCCCATATTTCAAAATACAGCCAATCTTCCTGTATGCTTTATTAATAATATACTTAATATGTGCATTAAAAGAAAAATGACTACAAAATATAATTCCTAAATCAGATACAATCTCTTTATATGTAATAACACTATTCTCAATTTTATATTGATAAACAGATTTTCCAGTTTTATTAGTATAGGAAACAATGCTTGTTTTATTAATATTAATCTCCATATTATTATACTTAAACCAAATTTTAAAACAATCCATATCCTTTTGAATCTCAATATGATCATTATAAGTAATAATTCTTTTGAATAACTTACAATCATCAGCATAAGTAAGTACCATGCTATTTTTTATGTTTTGATTATCACATATAAAAACCATTAAAAAGTGAAGGTGCTAATATTCCACTCTGAGGAACATCTACCATATTATTAAAAAAATGAGAATTGGTTCTATCCATATACACATAAGATTTACAACCCTTCAAATAATTGCTAAACCTCTCAATTAAATGTAGGATTAACTCCCAACATTTTAAGTTTATATAAAAGTCTAACATGTGAAACTTTAACAAATGCCCGAGTCATATCAAAATATACAATATCTAATTGTTTCTGATAAGATAATAATAATAATCATCATATTAAGGTGTATATGGTGTATTATATTAATAATAATCATCATATTTTGTCTTGTTTTCAATGCTGTCATCTTTTACTTTTCTTTCAGTTTAAAAATAAAAATATACATACAGCTTTAAGTTTTATTTGTAATAAGAAGAAAAATGACACAACCTTTTACTAACAATACTCTATATAATTTATTTGTTTTAAAATTAAAATAAATGATATCATAATCAATAAATTAATTGCTTTTTAGAATTAATATCAGTTTCAAATTATATATATAAACAAATGTTAGACTTAATGATTAATAATCAAAAAGTTCAAATTAAGTAACAATGTTTATGATAAGGTAAAAATGAATACTTATTTTCTGATACATTAACAGTTTCTGAGAGCTTTTCATCCTGACATCTTTATAATTTATTTTGAGACCATATGAAGTTTACATTCTTTGAAGATAGCACAAATTCAGTATTTTCTTTAGCAATTATTATTCAATGCAGCTGGATATGCAGTATAGGATAACAATAGTACAAATATAACCTCAGCCTTTCACCCCAACATTAAAATTAATTTAACTTGACAATTAATAACAATAAAAATAAAAGTGAAAATTAATTAACTGTGCTATTAAAACTATCTCATTATTTTCTTTTCTTTTTTGATTCTCCTTTCTTTCTATAATTTCAACTCCAATTTTATCTTTAAAAATACTACTTTTATATACCTTTGCTTATGGATTTTTACTGCATTTCTTTCACATTACATGTGATTATCCAAATGAATTTGAAGCATTGGAGGCAGGACATTTAACACCAGCATTACTTTGACATTTTAGTTAATTTGACTGGCCTTGATCTTTATAATTAAAGAAACTGCTTAAACATGTGTTTGTCTAGACAGTTAAATAATTATCTTTAAGGAAAATTATTTAGCTTAATAATATATTTTATCTTAAAATATACTCTTTAAATTTCAAATACTTTTTACTTAAAACATTCATTAACTTTATTCTATTCAAGAGTTCCTTCTTAACATTATTATAATCATTAATATTCAAGACTGTTATAAAGTTTTTTAAAAAATTAATTAATGTCTTTATTAATTTCCAGTCTTCCTTTCCACATATGCACAAACATCATACACCCACATGTATTTCAGGAAACAATAATCTACTTTTAAATACAATAATGATTAAACTGTAATAGTAATAATGAGTCATTAAGCTAATGCACATGCACTTTATGGATTTTTTTAACTATAAATGAATACTCTCACTTCACATGATAAAGTCTTTGTGAAAAGATAGAATGAATCCATCTATCCTTTTTACCCAAATGTTTATGTATGGAAAAATCTTAAGCATTTGGAAAAGAGAGTGTGAAGATGTTAAGCAATCACTTTAAATTACCTTTACTATGCCTGAATGAATGACACTTGCAAAATTAGCTAGAATTTATGATATATCATTCTTAGTTGAAATTAAACATATGTAAATGAGATATTTATTTTATATAGTGTGATGTTTTTATAAACTGTAATAGTAATAATCAGCCATTAATCTAATGCTTAAGATTTTCCATACATAAATGTTTGGGTAGAAATGATAGATGGATTCATTCTATCTTTTTATGAAGACTTTATCTTGTGTTTGGAAGTGAGAGTATTCATTTTTAGTTAAAAAATCCACAAAGTGCATGTGCATTATCTTAATGGCTGATTATTACTATTATAGCTTATAAAAACATTGCGCTATATAAAATAAATATCTCATTTACATAAATAATGATTAAAATAAAATTAAACTAATTAACAAATTTATCAAATCCAAAACTTTATTTCACTCAAATATTCTCCAAATAATTAACACTTTACTAAATATTATTTTTAAAGGCATTTTACTTCTAAACAAACCAAAAATAAAACTTTAACATATTTAATAAAATATAACTTGAAAACATCTATAGAAATTTATTCAACATAACTACTTTAAAACAGTATATTTTAATTTAATACACTCAAGTTTTAATTGCTAAATTGAAGTTCTAGACATCTATCAATAAACTAAGTAATATTTCTTAAATAATTGATTAATAAAGCATATTTAATAAACTATTTTATTAACAATTGAAAGCTTTTAACTAATATTTATGCATCTTAATTAAGTCTTATTAGAAAGTAAAAAAAAATAATTATTATAAGTTATATTTAAACCATTCTGGGCTTAAATAGATAGTTACAATATATTATGTTTTATACTTTAATCATGGCAATGTTAACTAAAAAAAATCAATCCTTTTTATCTAATGGTTTTGATAATAATTTATTTTTATGAGTTATAAAAATGCTTAAACATCACATGGCTATAAAAGATCTAGGTGCATTCCTCAAATCCAATGCTCTTCAATGATGAAAGGCATAAGCAGAAAACTAATTTAGGAATATTGGATGAGTAGGCACTAGATAGGTATTTTGATGAACAAACCTTCTAGCATCCATTGATTATTATGGTTTGCTTTAGGTAGCACTGTTTTGTGGAGAAGGTTGCTCAAACAAGATCATTAGCAACAAGGGAATATACACATAATTGAAGAAATGAGGGTGATTTAGTCTGCTAGTTATGTAAGGAATGTATGGAAAATATTAGACATTTGCTAATTGAATGTAAATGCTTACAAGCAGAAAGGTACAAATAATGAAGTTGTGGGAGAATAAATATAAAGTGATTATACAGAAAGTGGGTTCTTGGTTTTTATGCTGGGTTTGGAAAAAGATAAGGGAGATCTAGATATAAAGGCCATGGAGTGGACAAAGTAGGTGTTGCATAAATGACATAAAGCAAGATAGAGAAGAATGTGGGAAAAACAGGGTGGGGAATGGAAAGGGAAAATAAGGTGGCTAACAAGTTTCTCTGGGCATAGAGTCTGAGAGATTCCTGATTTCAATAAAGGAGAAATCACATCACATCACCTACTGTTTTACGATTTATAATAATTACATTAATAATGAAACAAAAATTCAGGTTATTATGTAAATTTATTTATGCTTACATTATCTAATGTCATCCTGCCACTAATACATTACAAAACTATATCTTATAATATTATAATTGAGTGCATTTAAGCTCTATCTATTATTTTAATATTTAACTAAAATATAAAACAATTAGTGGGACTTTATCTGCTATGCCAAACACTAACCATAAATCAGAATGAATTGAATTATTTATAGTAAGCATGTTTTATTTGCTTTACTTCAAAGTGTGAACATTTTCCACCCATTTTTTCACTCATTGAAATAGATCAAACAAAAAAAAATGTTTAATGTAAATAACATATAAACCTATTCTAATTTGTTGTCAGAAATATTGGGGTCCAATTCCACTGATGACTAGAGTTCTAAAGAAACTATTTCTATAATACTCATATTGTCATAGTAGCCATTTAAAAATTTGACTGCTACGTAACACCTTATATCTTAATAAATGACAAACTAACAGGGAGTGCTTAAATTGACTCGTTTATAATGTTACTTACCTTGTATTTAGTGATACAAATAAATATTATATCATGTACTAAAAGTATATTCTAAACAAAAGTAAATATTAAATCTTAACATTTATTGCAAAGATACTGGAGTCAAATTGTGAAATGGTGGTGTATAAAAGTTTAAACATTAATTATATTAGCATTCACTCATTAATATTTTTGATAATTATCATGACCTGTCTTCTTTAGAAGCAGCATTGGATGCTCTATTTGTATTGTACCTGATATTGGTATAAGTCCAAAAAATATTGATTTGTTAATTAAAAAAAAAATTGAAGAGATCAGTTTTTTTTGGAAATATTTTACTTTTTTGTTCATGAAAAAATGTAGTCTTCAAAACATTCATAATGTTGGTTTTTTAAAATCTGATTTCTACGGCATTTGTAAAATTATTTTTGAAAACATTTTTGGTATTAAAAAACATGACTATTTTTTTAGTTTATTAAATATTTCTGATTATTTTCCTCACAATGATTGTATAATTGTTTAAAACCAAAAGGCTAAATATATACACTGATTTTATTTGTATATGTTTTATATTTAAGAATAGAAGTTAGTAAATTTGATTGTAATGTTGATAAAAGAAAGTAGTCAAGCGTTGTTAGCCGAGAAGTCAACGAAGTCGCCTTGCAAGCAAGTAGTTGGTTGCAGACGGTTGTTGCGGGTTCGCCTCCCGGCCGATGCTATGACATATGGGGGAAAAAAAAGAAAGTACTGTAGTAAACTGACTGTGTCATAATATTATTACCAGTCATCCACACTGTTAAAATATTTTTGAGATATTTGAAAAATTATAAAGGAATTTTAAGCTCTTAAAGCAGAATTTGATGGATTTATCAGAGATTAACATTTATTTATTTGTATTTAAAAAATAAATTTGAAATAAAAAAGATTTTAATAATTTTCAGAAGATTATTTTTCTATAGACCACTGAATGATGTTTTACATTTTTGGTTTCATTTTTCCTCATCGTTTTCAACTAGTATCAATTGCAGGATAAAAGTCTCTTCAAGTTCAATTCATCTTTTTCAATCTCTAGCCACTCTTCTTCATATCATCCCAGTACACTTTATTTCATCTATTCATTTCACATGTGGTCTCTTTATGGGTCTTTTACAATCTTTTAGAATCCATTTTAAGATTTCAACTATCCTTCTATTAGGTCCAACTCCACTTCAGTCTCTTAATTCTTACAATGATGTCAATAACACCCATTTGTTCTCTCACTTATGTATTTCATTTTTGATCATTTCTTGTTATTCCTAACACACTTCTTTCCATACTTCATTGAGTAGTCTGAATTCTCTGCATTGCTCTTTTGTTAAGAGTTCAAGTCTCTGTTAAAATATATTTGTTAAAAACCTTCCTTTTTAAACACATAAACATATTTCCTTTTAATATTAAGTTATTTCTACCAAACAAACTCCAAACAAGTTTAATTCTGTGATTAATGTAATCCACGATGTTTTTGTCTGTAGTAATAATCTGACCAAGATTTTTGTAATTGTTAATTTCTTCTAACTCATCATTATCAATCTTTATTTTTATTTTTGAGAAAATCCATTGAACATTACTTTAGGTTTTTTAACACTTGCATTTAATTCTACTTTTTTATTTTCATCTGATAACTTTTGCAACAATTTTGAAATCCTAAAGCATTAAGTGAAAAAAACAATTATATCATCTATAAAATGTAGATGACTTAAATAATCTCCATTTACTTATACTCCGTTAGCTTCCCATTTTAATCCACAAAACTGTTTTTGCAAAACTTACATTTGTTTCAGTATATATTCATTTTTTCAATGAAAAGTTTAAGTATGATTTTTAAAAATATCTTTTATTTATAAAATTAAATGTCTAAAAAATCAAATCCAATTCATTGCATTTTAATATAAAATAAATTTTTTATATAGAAATAAAAGATTGAGCAATGGCAAAAACTGCCACCAGGGTAAAGTCATAATCTTAAATAGAATAACATCAATAATTTGGCATTTTGTGTGATTTAACTTCATTGAAGTTTTCACTTTAAGTTTCATTTTTTTAGGCATCCTAATGGTCCTGTTATTTCTACTTTTCTACATTGTTTTCAAGCATATGTGTAACTTATATTACGGTGTGCAATGGGTTGTCATGACTATTCTCTATGAAGCTATGATTTTAATATATTACTTTAAAAAAACAAAGATGTCAGTATTACATGGATGTTTACAGATCTTTGTGAATGATTAACAACACCTTCTATTGTAATGATAAAGCTGTGAAGGAAGTAGCTTATAAATGAGATTTATGATTGGCTGATGCTTTAAATTGTTTTACCCTGAAGCTAAATAAAACCAAAAACATGATTTTCAGTAATTGTTAATAATTATGATGCAATCTTTTTGTAAAAGACTTATTATTAGATCAAAACTTTGCCATTAGTAGGGGGTTGTCTTTGAAAACATTATCTTTTTAAAAATACCACTTGTAGAAATTATGTTATGAGAAACAGCAAGAAGTCTCTACTGGAAAAAAAAATTTCTTTTGTGAAAACCGTAAGTAGAATATTCTTTAAAATTTCAATAATATTAAATAATTTATCATCTTTTAGAATTGTATTTTGTTTCTTTGATGATAACTAATTGTAAATATATTATTTTTAATAATATAAAATTATAATATCTAATATTTTGTTCTTCTAACTTTTTGAATAGCTAATAATATCCAATAGTGACATGTTCCATTGTTTCAGATAAGAACTTTATTTAGATCTTTGCTTTCATATATTTTAAATATTAAATATTAATTTTTTTTAGGTATAATCATTTGAAAACTTAAATAAATCTTAGAAAAATTAAAATTATTAATATAATATATAGAAAAAAATATAATTGTGAAAATAAAAATACGCAATATAGTATACTGTTTAATGGAATATTCAGTAGGTTCTATTCATAGTTTGATAGGCAGATAGACACAATGAAATAGTTAAGCTGATATTAAAGTGTAGAGTCTGCAAATGAGGTCCAAGGTCACAGTTTCAATTTGGGATATTTCTGGGACTCAAATTTATTATAAATTCCTGTATAGTAAATATTTAATTTTGTATATTTGTTAACAAATTGTTCAGATAATGGATGGAGTTAAACATTCATTTTTCCTGAATAAAGATTATTAATTATAAAGGGTTAATACACATATAAATATAATATCTATTAGTTTATATTCTCATTTACTTTAAACAGAAAATTTAACATAAACATGAATGTAATATCTATTATTTTATATTTTTATCTAATTTCAAGTAGACATTTTAATATGCATATAAATATAAAGTCAATTATTGTAAATTCTCATCTAATTTTAGTGAAAAAATTTATCCTACATATAAACATAAGATCTATTATTTTATACTTAAAATCAAATTTATTTCAATTATTATTTTATGGTTGTGTTTTTATAAAATATCAAAGAAAACTCAACCTAATTTTAACAATAATTATGTAAAAGGATTTTCTAGTCAGTAATATTTACGAGACATTTTACTAATGAAAATCCATAATCATGTTCAAGGTAAAACGCTCCTTTTTTTATTCTTACTAACAACTTTTAATTCATAAAAGAACATAAATTATTAAAGAACTACTTTAATTATTTGTGTAAAAAAAGTGTTTTTCTTAAAGCAAAACTGTGATTATCATCTTTACTACTTATCTTTTATTAAAATTGTCATAATAATCCTAATAAAAAGATTTTAACCTATGATTATTTTTTCTTTTATTAAATATTTTACAAAATAATCACGCTTTCTATTCAATATATCTAATTAAAAAAGGATAAGAATGTAGAAGCTAAAATGTTGTGAATTATTTGAAATATTTAAAAACTTAATTGATCGTAAATATATATATATATATAAAGTGTGAATATTTCACAAATTTCTTGAATTCACATAAAATATTAATAATTTTCTGGTTACAGAATTTTCTCAAAAGTATACTTTTTAACAGGTAATTTGAATCATTTTAGTAATTACTTTTTATTACTAATTTAATAAAATATAAAGAGGTATTTTTTTATTGATCTCTTTATTGTTGTTGTTAAGGTTGTATATTAATTAGTTTATTCGTTTCACATGATGATAATAAAAGTAATTGTTTTATAAGTGAAAATTATGAAAATATTAATACAATTACAGATATTTAAAGCAAAATAATAGCGTAAAATGTTTACGCAGAATGAAAAAGAATTGTGTTATAAAATAAAACAATGCTTATATAAAAAATAAATAAATAAAAAGCTGATAGAAATCCTCCTCGTCATCATCATTTTCGACCATTCTCAGTCCATTGCAGGATAACGGCTTTTCCAAGCTGAATTCATCTTTTTTTCCTCAGTGATGAAGGTTTATTCATCAAAAAAACAAATACACAACAGTTGAAAAAAAAAGGTTTACAAAGAAGTGATTACATGGTAAAGTGAAATTCAGGAGCAACATGGTGAAAGGGAAGGGATACATATGAAAGGGGAAAGGAATGTGGAAAGAGTGTGTAGTCCAGGTCAAGGAAAGTCTTTGGTTGCAAGTCCGAGACGCAAGTCTTTGTTGAGCGAGTGACCACATGGGTTGCATACATTTAAATAGTGAGTCCTGTGAAAGAGGCTGAGAAGATGGGAGTTGAAGGATTGCCCAGGTGTCTGTGAGGAGTGGAGATGAGGTTAGTTTGGTATCTCTGATTTTGAGAGAACGAGTTGAATCCATCTTTTCCGATTTTTAGCCTCTCTTCTCCACATCACCCGGCACACTTCATTATTTCTTCCATACAATAATAGAAACATATGTCAAATATTTATATTAAGTTAAAGTAAAACAAAAAAAAATAATTCAAGAGTAAAAAACAATAATTTGGATTACTGATAAAATGATGGATCCAAAATTTAAAGGAAATTAATTTTGGGCTTAATAATAATGATAAATTGCATCAGTCATTTCTGCTACCAGGTGCTCAAATGTCAACATTCTATCATCATCATCATCATCATCATCATCATCATTATTATTATTATTATTATTAAAAATGTTTAATTATTTTGTATTACATTTTGTAAAATAGCTGACATAATATTTGTATTTACTGACATACAAAATATATTTAAAATTGAGAGAGGCAAATCTCTCAAGCGCTTACAATTTACTCTAAAACCTTTGGTGTGTGTGTATATATATATATACATTTTTTTTTTTTTTTTTTTTGTATGGTATTTTTTTATTTTTTTTTTAAAAAAAAAAAATTTTATGGTGTGGTTTTTTGTGTTTTTTAGAGAGAAATTTTTATTTTTTGGTTTTTTAAAAAATAATTAATTGGGGGTGGGGGGGGGGGGGGTGGGGGTTGGTGGGGTGGATGGGGGGGAAAGGAGGTTGAAAAAAAAAAGGATATAAGTTTTCATTAAAAACAGTAGCAACTTTCTTCCAACAGCAGTGCCAAACAGTGCAAGTTATAGTAATCAATGAATGTTGGAATGTTTGTGTATCAAAATCCTACATTGTGCCTACTCATCTAACATTCCCATACTATACACATGCATAATCTTGGATTAAAACATTATTGCATTTTCATTTTGGGTTTCTAACTTTATAGTTAACTAAAAAATAAAAGGTGGATACTGGAGGATTGTATTAGATCCTAAGATCTAGATACACTGCTCTCAGATCCAAATCACTAGTGAAATCCACAAGTCAGTAACTAGTCTAAGGATATTGGATGAGTAGATAGCAGACAGGGATTTGATGCGCTAACCTTCTAGCATTCATTGATTACTATGGCTTGCACTGATGGAATTATTTCTTAGTGAGTTATTGTTTTAACAAATTATACAAGCATAAGAAATTGTGCTTATGTGATATTTCAGTGGTTTAAAATTTTTATGGCTTAATAAACAAGTTTATGAAAGTAACTCATCAGTAAGCTTACCATATATCATCATGAGCAATAATGCATCACATGATTAAAAATTATCACATGGTCTTAGTTTACACATATTGATAATAGTTTTTCAATTTGGAGCTGTTTAGTTTATAGTGTAACAAAAAAGCAAAATATGGCTCTTAGAAGAATGGTATATTAAATCCAAATGAGCCAAGTGTCATGTTGAAAAAGAAGTCCAAAAAAATTTATAGCTGACAAAAGCCATAATCTAGGAACTAGTCTAGGGACATTAGGACAGCACTGGATGAAGATTTAATAAGCACTACCATCTGGCGCCTATTAACTACACTTACACAAAATAAGAAACGAGTGAAGAGAACAAAAAAATGTGTTAATCATTAATAGAAGTTTTTAATAAAGGAGTATAACTATTGTAATGAAAAAGAAGCAAATAAAACAAAAAGTTAAAATAATTATTGCCGATGATTAATCAAATCATTTAACATCTTAGATTGCTTTTTTTTACCATCCTTTATAATAAATTTTTATTTCGTTAATTAATTGTAGCTTTGTTTTGATTCTATATTCAATAAATAATTTAAATCAAAACGAACAATATTATACATATTTATAAAAATATAGACTATCTTTTTTATTCAAACCATGCTCAAGTTTATGATAAAATATGTTTTTAAAAAATAAAATAAAAACGAACTTCATTTTAGTCATTCAATTTCTGCCACCTAGTGTAAGCTTGAGTAATTAATAGATGTTGATGGTACTATTTATTAAATTCATTCCTAGTGTTCTCCCATCCATATCTGCAGACAAATTTCTCATTGAGTTTTTATTAGTAAAGAGATTCGAATCTGGAGAAAGTATACGTAATGCAGGCGTACTGGTTCTGAATTCAACAGTTGGCAAATGTGAGCATCATTAGAATTAGTTAATGAAAATATTTTTAAGTCTGTTGCTTTTAATACACTTTGTACATTCAATTTAGTTGTGATGTCTTATAGTAATATATTCTCTTTCACCACTTAACCAAATTGTCAATTGCCTTGTTATATTGATAAAAGTCCATGTTCCACCTCTATTCAGTAAATATATTAGAAAATTATCCCAATACACATAAAAAAATTGATTGATTAAATATTTGGGCACTGTATTATGTTCATACACTAGAAATTTCAGGTTAAAGTTTTATTGTTTAAGTCCATTAGTGCGAAATTTGTTCAAAGTTGGCTGATAAGTTGCTTGGAAGAGAATCTAACATTCTGGTTGAGATTTGATCCAGAAAAGGTTAAGTTAATTTAGTTGACTTAGTTAAACTATGATGGTAAAACAATCTAAACCAAATTATTAAATGGAATAGCAGTCTATTGGAGTATGCGCTCCGCCTTAACTGTATGTCTGCTTTTATATCTAAACTTTTCCAAGATATTTAAGACAATTTATATTTTTAAGTTACTATTTTTTTTCATTGTTTTATAAAATATCTATAATTTCTTGTGAAGATGTCAAACTTACTACATATACAACTAGATCACACAACTAGGTTACTACATCATCCCAGATAAATGTCTTAATTATTATTTCTAATGATTTTAGACTAGAAATTATTGTATCATTTTTATCTAGAAGTACAATTTAAACTTTAGTTAAGAGGTAATACATATTGATTATTATTAAAAACAACCACATGGAATAATTAATAATTCAACTTCATTCACTTTATTCTCAAGTGCTTATGGTATTCATAATATTACATACTGCAATCACGTGGATAAAGACATCTGAAAAAGGCAAATGCTCTCCAAGATACATTTCATACAGTTGGTTTAAGTCACAACCAATTACTCTTCTTATTGTTGATAAGTATTTTTTAATATTAAATTAGTATAATTTATTGTCAAAGTGTCAAATTGATTGCAAACCGCCTCTGATCAATATTTAATATATATTACTAATCATTTTTATCTAAATTTTATAATATTAAATATTTTATAGAGTGCATTCTAAACTTGAAAATATTCAATAAATCATTCTTTGGATTGCACAATTCACAAGATTTATGAGATCATAACATAAAGTTTTTTCTTGCTTTTAATAAGTTAAAACTTAAAAAAAGATACAATTAAAACAATGGCCATCTTGTTGTCAATTCTAAAACACTACTATTACATTTAAAATAAACTTGCGAATGCTATCTATCCATGTTTAGCACATTTAAAATGTCTCAGAGTTCCACACACACCCAGATATTTTTAAATAATGCCAGACACCTAATCAATTATCCAGACCACATATCTTGATCAACGTGATAAAATAAATTTTTTACAAATTATATTTATGCTTATGATATGCTTTTAATCCTTCTCATTCTTGATTCCCCAAAATAACATCTGAATCAGTTATTTGTGAGTGGAAGCAATCTGTTCAATATAATTCTGACAGTATTTTTTTTTTTGAGACAGGACAAAAATAACATTCTACAAAAAGGTTATCCAATCCTAACTGATTCAAGGTCTGCAGTAAAACAAATCTTTATCCAAGGACCATATGCAAAATATTAAATACACTACAGTGGAGTGGTGAATCATGTTGTATCTAATTATACAACATCCATTGTATGTACCTAAAGAAAAATATTAATTAATAAACAAAAATGTAAATAAAGATACAAAATGTATTAAAATTCACAAATTTTACAATATTAAGAATCCATTTTTTCTTTATTTACTGCAATCTGTGATTATATACATTAATAAAAGAATTTCAATTTATTCTAAAATGCATATATTTTATTCTTTGTTTATTATCCATTCCAAATTTTCTGTGCTGTGTTTTGCTTATAAAATATGTTCTGTGCACAAAGCTAAAGTTTTACAAAATTTTAGAACATACTAAAAGTTGATACTATTTTAAAAGCATCAAAATAATTAGAGAGCTCTTAATTTTTTGATAACAAGATCAATATTATGTTTTTATAAAAAAAAGTTATTGATAAAAAAGAATATTGGCTAGAGAGTATTTAATAATTGCAAAAGTCAGACATTTTTCTAATTACTTTATCTTAAAAATAAAAAATATGGTAGTTAGTTTTTCTTTCTTTTTCTTACTGCTTCAGTGAATGCTATGTATACATCCAATCAGTAAAATACATGCAAATGTGCCTCCCTAATTTTATTAATAATTTATATTATTATTATTTTTAAAGCTTTATTTATCATGTAATCTTAATTTATATTAATAATATGTATATAAAATGCATTTATGATAAATATATATTATTCTAATCATTATTTATTAACTAAACATGAGCTATTGATGATGAGAATGACTTGGAACAAAATATAGCTTACTTCACAGCACCATACATATATTAAATTATTAAAATTTCTATTGTTAGTTAGGTTTGGTGGATATTTAAAAAAATCATAAAAAAATTATATTATAATAATTTTTCTTGAAATACTGACCAATAATGTATAGGAAAGTATCATGTGTTTGAAATTACATTATATCATTTTAGAGAGTTCTGTGAAAATTTTGTTTGCCACAAAGTATAAACTATTTGCTTATTTCAAACTATTTAAGATGATTAATTAATAACATAATTAAAATATATAATAATCATTTGATTAAAATTATTTTATTTTGCCACTCAAAGCCATAAAAATCTCTAAGTGGACAAACAAACTATCATGCATGTCACATGCGGCTAACAGGCTGTGTTTTAGACAGTTGTGTTCTACAATAAGTCCTGTGTTTTTTTTAACTTCATTGTTTTTATAGAATTATTATAAATGTGACATAGCACAGATCAGGTGTCCATGCATTGGTACTATAATCTTAGTAATACATGACCTTCATATTTTAATTTTTTTTTCAAGATAACTCTTTAGAACTGAGATTTTTCCACATTTTTTCAAAAGCACTTCTCTTAATTCTTTTCTAGAACCATCTACTGTAAGTTTAAGTAATCAATGGACATCAGATGGTTTGGTGTTTAAAAATAATTTCAGATGGTTTGGTGTTTAAAAATAATTATTTCCACCTCAAATTGTTTTGGGATTTTTTTCATTTGGCCATGAAACCTAGGCTTTAAAGATGGAACTAATACACTTATATATCTAACATCAACCTTTTATTTCTTTGTATTATATAATAAACTAATAACTTGAAATTTTGAAAAATCATAAGATTTCAAACCTAGAATAAATACCAAAAAATATCACATAGCATTATAACTTTACTCAGTGATAACTAGATGTATTTAAATCTCTACTTTGTGACTGGTTTCTGTTTTTGCCTTTATCATAGCTAGGAATAATGTAATTATGTATTTAGAAACAACTTTTAAATCCATTTTACAACTTAAGTTAAAAGCCTAAAACTCAAAATACCCTAAAGATTTGAACTCAAGCCACCATTTCAGAACAGTAATGTGGAACTGATTTTCAGTAAATAACTATATATTTTGGAGACTTCAGGTTTTTATTAGCTCTAGGCAGCTATATCATGGGGTTAGAAATACTCATAACATATCATATGATTCTTTAGCTCATATAACAAAACAAAAGAAACTATCTACTTTAGAGCCATTTATAGTAAATTTGAGTAATCAGTGGATATTAACGTTGATTTTTGTCTTTTGCTTCAATCGTGATGCCTGGAAGAGATGCCTACAATTAGAAAATAAATTAAATCCCACAGTCTCTATTCACTCATTGAAAAGTACTTTTAAAAAAGTTATAAATATTTACATGTATGCCTTAGTAATACATAGTTCGTATGTCTAATAAAAATACTTCAGGATCTCCTATCACTCAACTGTAACTTTCTAAGCCTTCATTCTATACATATGACATCAATCTGTAAGCTGTCTATATCTAAGTATATATGTCACTTGAAATTTACCCTTCAGACCTAATCATCAATTAATAAATAGTTTACAAGAAGAGTACAACAGCTTATATCAAATTACGCATGAAAATGCTCATACAATATGGCTCAGGAAATTAATTCCTAACTTGAGTAAATTATCAAAACCCATGATAAACTATGCTTATACATCCCACACTCTAGGGATATTGCCAGCATCACCAAAGATGATGATAGCATTGTCTCTGGAATCTATGTTGATAATTACATATTTGAAAATTAAAAATGAAATTTGGCGTAAGTACAGGTTTCATTGATCAATACAGTAGTATCATTACTTGGGAACAGAAAGAATATATTCCAAATCAGGATATTTAGGATGAGATTAATATTCTCAAGGTACAATCAATAATGGTGAATGACACAATCCCAGCCTCTGTTTATAAACAGCATGACTATTCTCTCAGATTTGCAATGTGAAGTTTTTTTGCCCTCTTACGAGACACATGGTAATTTTTAGCCTCAAAAAGACAAATTAGTGCAAAGTCCATCAATTGATGAACTGAAACATATTTCTTAACCTGCTTTTTATAAAAGTCTCACTTTTTCATTTAAAATACTTAGCAATTCGTAATATTTAATAATTGTAGAGATACTTTGTTATTTAATCCTTAGTACTATGTACTTCTTTATAGAAAGAAGGACTATGGTGTTTTTGATCTTAAGTTAAAAAATAAAATGTCAGCAAACTCACCAAGCTGGTCAATACATGTTGATTGGCTACGAATTAATAGCAAACTTTTTTGTAGCAATATATATATATATATATATATATATATCGCACCCTTACCAAATTAAAGTTAATCTAGACTCACTCCAGCTAACCTTGAGAAACACTCCAGATAAACTCTAACTACTACCTTTCAAATCACAATCGAATTATTAAAACAATATTTATTATTTTAACTAGCTCAAAATGTATTTCTAAAGTACTATATCTCATAAAATTAATACTTCAATAATTTATCTTATTTAAATAATAAACGAAGAAAGTCAAAACACATAAATTAAATACTAAATTTCAAATCAGACTCCCAGCTCATTTATTATAACAACAATTTAAACTACGATTAGTTCATCATTCACTACTAAAATATGGTTCGATTAAAAATATTAACAAAAATTATGAAACTTTGCACGAGACATTCAGCAAGGTACACTGCTGGTAATATTGAGGATGTATCCTGAAAGATATATTCTCAATAGCATAAGAATATTATCTCCACATAATTTATAAAACTACATTATAATACTCTGATGGTTCACATCATACATAAAATAAATCCCAATTAAATAATTTATAAAATTTATTATGAAAATAATAAAGCAATTATTATTATTTCATAAAAGATAATATTTAAATTTAACATTAACTAAAAATTCCTATCTTTTATCACTTCATCTAACTCCTATAACCTAGAAAACAGATATGAATAATAACATCTTAGGTTCATCTAATAATAATGATAAACAAATTAATACAATGTAGCTAAATATAATGAGGGATTTTACATATATTTAACTACTTTCCTCCAAAACAACAACAAATAACTAGAATATTTTCAAGATTCTTAAAATTATACATTTACTTAACTCCTCCTCCTCAATAAACATAAATAATCTTATATCATATTATGCAATAAAATCTTTTATTCTTATGTGACATTACAAAAACATTATACTCATAATATAATTGTTATGTTAAATGATGTTTAAAATTGGTGTTATGGAATCTTAATAATTAGCAATAGTAAGATCTGTAATAATAATGATAATTATAATAATATATTTTTCTTAACCATGTGCAGTAATATAATGATACAAATAATTTTTATAACTCATGTGTGTAAATAGGAAGATTCAAAAATACTGGACACATCAAACAAATAAATTCTTGAGACAATATGAATTCCAAAAACATTAACTAGTTTATTTTTTAACAACATACTTAAATTTACAAAAATATAAATTTATAAAATTTTAAAATATTTACAAAATAATAAAAGAAAAAATAATCCAATTAAAATATTTACATAAGAGATACTATGAAAAGAATAAAACATTAAATAGCCTTCACTCTGACTATTTGCTGTATAAAATTATATAAGATATTGTACATTATAATAGTGATACTGTTACTATTTTTTATATTTGAAATAGCAATATTCCATCATCTATATCATACTTAAATAAATTAATAATAGTAATGAATACAATTTACATACAGTATCATTTGTAAGTAAGTATACTTCCTTTTCCAAAAGAAAATTATGATTATAGTAATGTTCAACAATACTAAAAATTTAACATATAAAATTATTCTTAAGATATTATATATATCGTTTATATACTAACAAAGTATTTACCATTACCTTTTCGGTATATTATAACATTCTAATGTAAAAGTAAATAAAAAACATATAGTTAATGAAATAACTTCCTTAATAACTGTATAAGTTATTTGCTATAAAATGCTCAAAATAATCCTATAACTTTTCTTTCTGTTAAATTCACTTTCCTTATAAAATATTCAGATTATATTAAATAATTATATATTTCTTGTGTATGCTATATTTATTTATTTCAATATCTATCACCATAATAGCATTCGAATGTTGCATTCAATCATTCTCTCTCTCAAACAAAAAATATGCATTTAACATTTGAGTTTAATCATCTCCATTATTCATATATCTCTAAGAACACCAAATCATTTTCTTTTATCTTTATCCATAAAAAATAAATAAATATCGTTTGTGATAAAATTTTTCTCTCCTCTTGCATTCATAAATACTGACAACCTTCTACAGTCTAGCTATTATTCTGACCAACTTTTAAGCTATACCATTCATAATGTAATATCTAGTGGTGATTAATAGTGATTACAGTTAAGAATATGAATACAACAATAACTCAAACAAATATGAGATCATGGTTGCAGTGCTTAAGATCATATATTTATCATGTACTTAAATTTCTGGTAATGGCTTCTACTGGAGCTCTTATTCAACTATGGAATGAACACAACTGACTGTGTACTTTATATACAGAACTTTGTTACCTGCATTTAATTCATTAATTTATGACAATATGATTTTATGTATTTCCCCTCAATATTCTTTGCACCCATGATTTCATTTTACAACTAATTTCCCAGACCACTATCTTTCATCTTCCACATTCTGAATATTTCTCTTGACATCATAAAGAAATTATAACTACTTTACATAAAATACTCTCCAAAGTACATTCAAAATAAATATCTAATATTAGAATCAAGAAGGTTCAAAAACATTATGTACACAAATGATTTCATTAAATTTAAATTTTATCACTCATTCATTCACATATAATACTAAATAATTCAAAGATCAACATTCATTTTCCCTTATCTAAACAGATACTGTATAAAATAATATTTTGGTAACTTATATTTATATTTAAAAATATGCATACTTAATCATTCATAAAATTATTTAAATACCTTCATAAAACAATATATTTTTTAATCATATATATATGATTACATCTGGTTTCAATTATCAAGCATATTATTAAAATGCATAATAATTTACTTTTAAGCTCAACAATTATTGGAATTAAATATGGTGATCTTATTCTCTTCATGGTCATCCAAATATATAGCAAGTTATAGGTATATTTTTATAGTTGCCTTTCAGAAAAATTAAAATTCTCTCTGACATATTATTTTTTTTATTAGTAAATAAATTATTTTAATATTAAAACTAACCTATAAAAACATATTAAGTGAATACTATTTCTAAAAAAAATATTAATATTAAAAAATAGAAAACAATAAAAATTTAAAAGTTATGTAAACTTTCTGTTTGCTTTCATTCCACCAGTACCATCAATAAAAAGGGAGAGCTTGAGCTCTTGCTATTGACTATGAACAAAGTTTGAACAAAACTTCTCTCTCATTCATTCATAGCACAAACTCTAATACACAAAAATAATATCATTCTAAATCCTTTCAAAATTGTGTTCATCAATTCTTGATAAAATATTTGTCTAAGAATGCTCCCTTAATGTTTCAAGTTGGAACACAAATTTCAAAGTAAAACATTCATTAAAATAATTTTTATATTAAGAAATAATTTTTTCCTATGCACATTTATTCATACTTGTTCAGACTTATAATAAAACATAATGAAAATACATTATTTCCTTTGGGAAGCATTTACATAGTTTATAAAATAATATCAACAATTATTTTATTCATTTTTACTAAACAATTTTCTTGTCATATAATGCTAAATCATCCATGAACTTTACCACTGTTAAACAATGTGTTATTTACCACCTGCTTTTACAGTTTACAGTTTTTATGGCCCCAGCAATCTTCTTCAGAACTTTATATCTTTTAACTTGAACTATTCATGAATAATTTGTAACATAAAAGTTTCTCTTTTAATTTCAAGCTTGTTTTCTCTTCAGTTATGCACATTCATTGATCAATTTCTTGCAAGATTTTATAGTTTTTTAATTCATGTAATATTATATTCAAAACTTAAAGAATTTTCAAATATTATTAAAAGTTCATCTTCTTTTTAAACTTGTCAATTTTTTAATGAAGATTTTATAAAAACACATTTTTTCTTCATTTTCCACACATCATTTAAAAAAAATATAAATACTCATTCAGGCAGTCTTTCTCTTCTTAAAACAAAGTAGTATCAAAACATTTTCATGAATGCATTTGCAGATAATATAAAAATATATGCACATTTATAAAGTACCATCATACACATTTAATTTACTTGCATAATATAACTTTTCATTCTTTTTTTAAAGAATGAATAACTTATTAACTAGCTTTTAATAATTAACCTCATAATAATTGAACTTAAATTCCATGAAAGTTTATATTTATGAGAACTTATCATAACTGCTAAATATAAATGTCCTCTCACTTGACATATACAAATAACATTGAATATAAAGTTCTTACGACTTCTTAGGTTTTACTTGGTTATATGGGTGCAATTTTTATGGCTTCTTTTAGGCATTATGCTGGTGATTAGATAACAACTATTGGTCTCCATAACATTATTATGTTTCATGAAGCTTTGATATGAAAATTTACTGACAGGGAATTAACTCATTTACTCAGTTAATGAATACATTGCACTAAATTATTTAAAATTATACTTTCATCTTTACTAATTAAAAAAATATGCTATAAAATTAAAACTTTACTTGACTAATTTAAAAAAATTATAAGTAGATTTAAAGACAAATTAAAATAGATTAAAGACTGACTAGACTGTCTTATCTAGTGATCTCATTGGTTGATTTATAGTTATTCCTGGACACTAATTTATATAAAGATTAAATTTCTGTCTACAACTAATTTTCTAGAATAATCTAACTAATTACATTTTATATTATATAAAATTTATTTAATATTTTATAATATAAAATAACTTTATAAACATTAAAATATTTTTAATAAACTGAATATTAATTTTAAAATAGAAAATATTGTTTAGACAATCCAATAAAAATAATTGTTACTTTTAAAATAAAATTTACAATATTAATTTTTTGCAACACTTGATTGTATCTAATTTTATTAACAAGGAACTAAAAAATAATATTTCTAACTAAAACAAATACACACATTTTCAAGATATGTGACACTATTTTAGAACATTCTAAAATATCCAAATAATAATTATTTAAAATAATAACTTAAATAAAAAAATTATTTAAAACATATTAGAAAAATTAATATAATAATAAATATGGTAATTAGACTATTGTTTTAACATTATATTCTTTAAATATAATAATCATTAAATAATTTTATCTTTCAAATAATGAATTATATATTACTTTTATCATTAGAATTACATTAATACAACTTTAAAATACTTTAAATAGATGTATTAATTCTTTATCTAACAGGTTTAAGTTTATTTTATACACAAAAATTAATACAAAATATTCTTAACTAATATAAATTTAAATTTTTTTTAAAGTAGCTATTTTTAAATCTTTCTAAACATGACTGTGGCAAATGGCATGGTCACAATATATATATATATATAAAATTTTAACAGTAAATACAATATTATAGTTTAAATTCCTTTTGTAGTGCTTTTGATTACATGGTTATCCTCATCAGCTTTAACTGAATTTAAATTAAAGCTGATGAGGATTACCACATAATTGAAAGCACTACAAAAGGAATTTAAACTATAATATTGTATTTACCATTAAATTTCTTTTTATATATAATATTTTATAACGGGTATTGTATTTTACATTTATTATATATATATATATATATATATATATATATATATATATATATTGTAATAGATTTATATAATAGAACCTTGATAAGAAACTAGGTAAACAATCTCATAAATGTTAATATGCAAATATGGATTTTTTTTTTACTAACAAAAGGGATTCTTCTTTTTCTTCTGGATATTAAATCTTATGTATAATGAAACATTTAAATACTAACAATTTGAGAGAATGAGGTAAATCAAATAAAAATATATATGCAATTATAATGCAAATTTGACATTTTTTCCAAGAAAAACCCATTATGCATTCATTTTTAATAATCAAGGAAAAGATTAAATCTCTATTTAACTGCAATGAAGTCAATACTTATATATTTTAAATAACTGTAATAGATTAAAACTCATATAATGAAACCTATGCTAAAAAGCATGCAAAATCTTCCAAGTGTTAACACCCAAATCCCTACTTTTTCACTCACAAAAGGAATCCTTCTGATAGCCATAACAAATTAAAGCTTACCAAATTTACCACTTCCTTTATTTTGCTGCAATATCTCATATAAATGCAATTTATCCATTCTACTTTGAACACTTTTTAGCAAAAAACTTTTTGCTGTATATATATATATTTACATTGTTATGATAATATTTATATACTTTTGTATTTTATTTTGTTCATTATATAATAGCTCTGAAGAAGACTGCAGGACAGTCAAAACATAAGATTGTGTATGCATACATGTACAATAAAAGGTTTTTTGGTAAAAAGTATTCAAAGTAGAGTGGATAAATTGCAAATTAAAGCTTATGAATAAAACATATACAAACATTTTTACATTCACTCTTTCATTTTGATCGACTATATAAACTTTAATTTATTTCAGTTAATTAAAAAAAGGAAGGTATGAATTATTTTAATTAAATAATGCTTAGTTTTTACATGCCTCTACCTTAAATAAATAAAGTAATGTTGCATTTGTTATAACTTACATACATTTCCAACTTAATTAATTCCATTGACACAAGTTGTCTGAATGTACATGATTGTATATAATATCTAACAGAGCAGAGAGTTTCCTTTTGTAAATAAAAAAATTGCAATTTAAGCACTAACACCTGTGACAATTTTCACATACACTTTTGTATATGTCATTATATGGTTTTTAATTTAATTATTTAAAGTATATATATATATATATGTGTGTGTGTGTGTCTGTATGTGTGTTAAGCTAATGTGATTGCAGTAGGCAAAATAATTTTTAAAAAATGTTACGTATTTGTCCAGGCATTGATAAAAATGTTGCTTTCACTGCTAATTTTATATTTAAAGTATGCTGTTATGTCATGCAAGAGTGTTGGAATGACTAATCAATATCAGGTGTACACATCATTTGTTATCCAGCTTTAATTGCTAATGAGTGACTTTTACTGTCAAGCTGTAATTGCTGCCAAGTGGATATTTTTGTATGGATTTTTTTCTACCGAAAAATAATGATTTGGAAACTACTATTAGTGAGAATGCTGCCATGCACTACTTTTAAAACTATGGCATCTTGCTTTCAAGAGAGATGTGCATAAATAGGCATAATATTGACCATTTACATTCATACTTCAAACAAGCAATGGTGTTGTTGCATTCAAGGTTGTGAAAAGAAAGTAGGCATTCATAAGGGAACATGATTTGATGACTACAGAATGATATTTCTAACCATTCTAAGATTTATTTATACTTAGTCACAACAATTAACATTCATTGAATATGGAAAATAACAATTGAATGTGGCAGAGAAGATTGTCATCGACTGGAACAACTATCTTTGAGAAGTTTATGCATGAAGCATGTTATCCTGAGAAAAACAACAAACTGGTTAAAATATATGAAAGCCTCTTCAGTAAGTGAAAAAATCACTTTAGCCAAATACCTCCAGAGTAGTGGATGTTTGCAGAGAGAATAATCAGTGTTTTGTCATAAGAATTCCAGACAAATTGGCATCAACTTTCATAAAAATGATCAAAGAAAATGTCAAAGAGAGCTCCACATTTTAATCCAATTATTGGAAATCCTACAAAACATATGAACTGCAAGATGCCAGGTATGAACATTTTCAGGTAAACCATACTTACAACTTTGTAACTCCAGAAACCTGAGTTCATAACCAGAATGTTCAAAGACTTTAGGATGTGGCAAAGTGGCATATTAAAAAATAAGAAACCACTTCACAGCAACACCTAGATTCATATTTGTTCAAATTTATGTGGCAGAAAATGCACAAATAAAAGAATGCTTTCATTTGCATTTTGGAGGACATCAAAAACTTCAGACCACCCCAGTGATTATAAGGAACAATGTTTTGCTTCCGATTTTTATTGTAATAAATGAATATTGGTAAAACCATATACATGTTTGTTTGTCTTTTTCCAGTAATCAAATTATCATCAGTAATCAAATTATAGGTTATCATTTTGTGCTAAAAAATTGATTAATTAGATTTGTCAGAAGTTCCTGTGCAGATGTTATTTTATAGATTGTAAGTTTAGAAAGTTAGATTTCACCATTTGGACTAATATGTACTGAAATTAGTAGTAACATTTGATCATTGTCAAAAATAGTTTTCTTCTATTTTCAAACCTTTAATTAAATGATCCACAACAGGTCAAATGTCTCGCCAACAGAATACCTAATTTTTTACTCCATTGCTTTTATCTTCTCTCATCTTCTTCAACCTAAAAGAACACTGAGAGAGAACACAATATTCACTAAGTTTGACTTTTCATTCAAGATTTACCTTCTAGCTCAAGAAATAGCTCAATACCCATTTACTGACCAATACCGAATGGTTAGTTTATTTGCATATGGATTTTATCTGACAACAGGATCCTATGCCTGTTGAAAAACATTCAAGTTTATTCAGCCCAGATTCAAAAACATTCTGCATTTATATATATAATATTTTTTTTTAAGTAACAGATAAGTATGAATACTTTTTTTTTTTAAAAAAAAAAAAAAGTGCCCTCTCTTTCTTTTATGTCGAATGTCGGTAACTGTATAGAATAATAGAAATATTCCAAATATTGTAATAAAAATCTAATTAAATCTGTCTTGATTTTATTATGATAAATTTTATAAAAGAAGGAGTATATATTAAGTGCCTTGCATAATTTGGTAATCCATAGATTGCCACCCATGCCTGTCGCCTTTCATTTCTTGAACTTCTTATAAACTCCTGAGTAATAAACTATTTTATTGTTATAAAAGCTTGTTGAATGCAAAAGAGAATCAAAATAATATAAAGAGAAGAATAACCTATAATGAAGTTAACATTTAGAAGCTAATTGCAAATATTATTTTTATCCTATATTACAAAATCTTTATTTATATTATTGATTAGCATGTAACTATAGTTTGGTGAGCTAACCTTTTTGGAAAGTATCAAAATATAACCACATAGCAGAAATTAAAAAGAATACTTTCTTCATACTTCACTAAAAAGATTACCCACTGTAATTTTTGCTATATGGTTACATTTTGTTACTAGGTGAGACAAGTATTACTGATATCATCAAAAGAAAAGAAAGTGAAATGGAGATAGGATGGATATTTTGCTATAAGAGATAATAATCCATGGACAGATGAAATTATAAATTGAATCTCAAGACATATTATAAATTTAAAAAAAAATCACATGTGAGATGACAGAATTTAGGAAGTTTGCTTGTGTGCTATGGAGATAAAAGTTTTGTGATCAGCCAATCAGGTTAAACTTAGAGAGACCATTATTCTGCAGTGAATTAAAAAGTGGTTTAAAACAATGATGATGATAGAGAATAATGATGTTTAGAAAGAAATCACATGTGAGATGGTGAATTTCAGAAAGTTTCCTGGTATGCTGTGGAGATAAAAGATTTGTGATCAGCCAATCAGGTTAAACTAGAGACTTTTATTCTGCAGTGAATTTATGGTGGTTTACAATGAGGATGATAGAGAATAATGGTGGATATCAATTTTAATATGATTGTAATTATCCTTTATTTTTATTTTTTTTAAAAAAAAAACTGCATTTATATCCAAATATTTACATATGTCAAACATGCATTCTCTCTCATTTTCACAAATACCCATCGTATATTGAACAACATAACAATTCCTAAATCTTTTTTCTGCTGAAAATCAGTTTTGATGAAGATGATCAATGATCATGTATCGTTTGAACATCAAAGGGGACGTCAGAGACCAACTAATTTTGCCTTACTTAGCCAGAACATGCTTCGATTAAAATTTTAAAATAACAGATTGAGAACAACAATTATATTATATGGAGCAGAATTATTTTTGACTTAAAATATTTATCCATAAACTTTAAGCTCGAATTTTTTCACTCTTTTCCTGTGAGAGCCCACATAAATTTAAAAGCCAATGATGGATGCAAAAACATTTCAAACAGCGTGACATTTACCTTGTCCAAGATTGAACCTGCACTTTCAGTTTAAGCAGGCAGCCAGATCTTCTGACCCATTATATTAGCATTATTATTGTTTTTTTTCTTAGCAATTACATCTTTTTACAAACAAATATAATTCAGAATTTTTGAAAAGGCAAAAAATGACAGATTTCTGGTTCCTGTAATAATTCATTACATCAATAGTTATTTATTTTTTGTATAAATATATTAAATAAAGGATCTTTGTTGCAGAACAAATTTTATATTACATAATTTTTAAAACAAATAATTTAATAAAAATGCAATCAATTTAATACATTACAAACTTCAGTACAAATCAAAAGTTCAAACATAAAAGAAGGAAGAAATTCTTTGCAGAAAATTTCAAAAGCATCTGACCAGAAAACTTATCTTAAATTTAGCAAATTTCGAGTGTCTTTTTTAATTAGTTTAAAAGCTTTCTGAAATGAGGAAGAGAAAAAAGGTAATGCAGAGTACTGCTAAATACCTATTATTATTCTCAAAGAGAGCGCTTTCTCTACTATTTTGTAAAATTAGAAAACTTTCTTAATATAAACTGCTTGCTTACATTTTTTATTTAAGTTGTAATGTATACAGTATATATAAATACAAGATTCTGGTTTTCCGTGCGTCTGTGAATTATTATTTCTATTTTAACACATATGTCCGTCAGATCTTACCTGCCATAGTACGAACAGTTGCTATCGCTAGACTGGGAAACCCATAATGTTGAATTGTTATTTGGAGAAAACAATTATGTTGTATTAATATTAACAAGAAACCGCTCAAACTGAAGAACTTGAAAGCTATGCTCATATCTTTCGTCCATAAAAAGTAACATACCCACATATATATATGAACAAAGTTTGAATCAATAACTCTGCAGTATTTATAGCATAGCCAATCATTTATTTAACTATAAAAACTATTCTTATATTAATAATATTAAATTAAACGACTTGATATTAAAGTTTTAATAATTTGGGAAAGAGACTTCTATAAGTCAACTGAGTTCATTACGGCAAAAGTTAATTAGACTTAGTCATATAAAACATATTTGTAATTAAATTTTCATTAATAAACTAAACTTCTAAATATGAATTAAATAAATTAACACACATAGAAATATATGTAAACAAATTTAAATAGATATAAACTCCTATCACTGTGCCTTATCAAAAACTGACCAATCCCTTTGTGGTAGCTAGGACACTGATAATCATTCATGTTATAGCATGCATGTCGCATAAATATATGTGATATATTTTGGGAATGTAAAGAGTTATTTTATTATTAATTTCAGAATTAGTTGTCTGAGAGCATGTCATATTTGACATGTAATTAAGAGATTGAGTACAGTAGTTAATTGAAGTAACCCGTCTAAGATATTTTTTAACACTACTGAGTTACGAATTAATTAAGACATTTAATTTTAAAAATCTTTACACTGTGTTAAATGGCACAAGACATAAAATGCTGATAAAAGTTTGTGATGTAATACTGAATATTATAAAGCTAAAATAAAGTCAGATAGGGGATAGCAAGCAATAACAAAAATTATCTATAACAAAGGTTATTTAGAATTATTATTAATCAAAACAACTATTAATTTTACATCAAATTATTTATCAATTGCCACTATGTTCTCATTTAAAATCTTTTCTTGATTGGATAAACATTTACTACATGTTTCTTAGAGTATGTCAAAATTTTTTTTTAAAAAAAATAACATTCTTTCCTTGATGACAATGGGTGCAATTTAGTCAAAATATCACTGCAATATTATAGTTAATTACACATATATGTAACCAAAAATACAACTTTTATATCTATTAGCTATAGTAGCAGATAGAAGACCAAGGTTAGTAAAATATATCACACATAAATAAATGTGCATAATAAATTGTCTCTTCTTGATATGCAAAAATGTGAAAAATTAATTGATGCTGATTAAGTTTTCCACTGAGATATATTGATCACCATCAAAATAATAGACCTCTCTGCTTCAACTCCTGATAAAAAGCTATTTAATTACCTTGAATTATTTTGCTTTATAGATAATCTGAGTATTATGTACATAGGATCATCTTTTAACACTTAATTAAACTGCGATTTTTTTGCAATCAAAACTCAGATTTTGGCTCAGTATGAAATCTTGGATTTGAACAATTGTAAACATGAGAGCATTTTACATACGCGCACATACACACACATATATATATTCGAATTATATCCTCGTATGTGTTAAATATTAAAAAACATAGCATTTTTAGATCTATATGCAATTTAGATGGAAGTAAAATACTTTAATGAATGTTCTTTGAATAATCAGCATTCCCCATTTAATAAGTATTTTAAAAATATGGACGGCCATATTGAGAGTTTACTTTTAATTAGTCGTAAACTGATTTAAAGGTCTGATTGTGTAGTAAAATCACTTCAATTTTAGCATGTTCAATGAACATTGGTTTATTTAAAAGTAAAATCTAATGAGGAGCATTGACTATTCGCAGCCCTAGTGAAAACTTGTTTGCTTCCATATATATATCTTATAACGGTCCAGGATGAGGATGAAGATAGTAGTCTTACCGTATCTGCCATACGAGGGCGCCACTAGGCCATTCGAACGTAGAAAATTTATAGAGTAGGCAGATACGCACTGTTAAGATCACGACCGCCAGCCCAAGTCACTAGCTCATGGAGTAGCAGAGGTTTAAAACATTTATTAAATATATTTCTTTTAATAAATAATAATAAAAGCAATCACTGTCAGTATTAACAACACAAAAAAGATTTTATTTACGTATATAATTAATAACGCACAAACTAGAAAAAAAAAATTTTATAACAAAAGAAGAAAGTTGTTTTATTCTGTTTCATTAGTTATTATTTTATTTGTTTTTAGCTTTTATTTTTAATTTTAGAAATGTTGAGTATAGATGAGCTACCCAGACCACACACCTAAAAGACTTTCAAACATTTGATTCCGGGCTAAAAATCCGCAGCCACACCAATGCTCGCTTCCAGATATATATCAGCAACCAATGCAATATGAACATGTTAGCATAGAATCATGCTGACAGGAATGTGCATCTGAACAGCATGATATTATTGGAGAAAACATGAGCTTCCACCAGTATAGGAATGTACTTCTATCTGGAGAAGGAATCATGCATATAATAAAAAGAAAATGCTATGTATGGATGGGGGAGCGGTCTTATCTTGCCGACTTATCTTCTCAATCCATAGAACTGGAATGGGTCAATGGTGCATAAAATACATCTGCATCCATTTCAACAATATGACACCTCTTTGGGGTCATGCATTCAGTTGGACTCATCACTCTAGGTGCTAACACACTTCACATTACATTGATATCAATGTCCATATATCTCTCCACCTGCATTGACACAACTATGAAACAAATAGTCTGAAATCAAAACCCTATTTAAAAGTAACATATTTAAACTAGTCTAGCAACCATCTACACTCAACTAACATTTAAATCATTTTATTAATTTAATTCAAAACAAAAAATCTTTGGTTTAATTAAGGTTTTAAAATCATTTTTAAGATAACATTTATATTTTAACTTATTTTTTTACTACAAATATTATATAACCTCTTTTTCTTTTAAATTTAATGCACAAATAATGATGTGTTTCTATTGTTAAATTTAAGTTTGCAATCGCAAACCCCTACCCTATTACAAATAGATCTTTTTAGCATGAATAAACAAAAATAAATTACAATACATTTTTAAGAGATTATGTTTTAACTTTAGATCAGAGTTTTAAAATTGCAAAGTTTATAAAAGATACAGAAAGTTCAGGTTTATTCAGGAAAGAAAGTTTATAGTTCATTTTTTTAGACACAAATAAAATCCGAAAGATTTTAAGCTTAAGAGAGTTTATATTTAAGTTGATCATTTATAAATTTATACCTCTTTTTTATCCTGTGCTTATTCCTTCACAATGAAGATCTGATTTACACAAGGGCCCTTTTCTTGTGGACGATGATGATTTATGAAGCTTGATGATTTCTGCACACGGTACCAGTGATTCGATCCTGAGATCCGTGAACAGGAAAGCTACCTTTGGCCGGCCGCACTGAAGGAAGCACGATGAAGCTCATTACATTTTTGGTGATGGTGATAATATTTATTTTAACTTTTCAGCAACAGACGAAAGAATTTAAATTTTTGTAATCTCCAACTAACTAATTATTGTTTTGGATTTCTTTTTATAGTCCTCAGGTACCTTATCTCTGGAATGCAGGATTCATCAAACATATTTCATGTCTGTACTTTATTGGTTTATTGGGTTTGTGTCCAAGGTAAGATTTTGGGTTTTCCACTGAGGTCTGTGTCTTTATCTCTGGGTGGGAACTCTTATCTATTTCGTAATCATTTTTTTAATGGTCATTTTTCCCAAAGGATCTGTTTGTAATTTTTATATTTAAAAATTAAAAAATCTTCGCTATTATTAAAAAGGTTTTTATTTTATACTTTATTTAAAGATTAGAATCTTTGTTTCGATTCTATAATTTTTTTAAAGCTTATTTTAATATTTAAATCAAACATTAATAAATTAATTATTCGTTATTTGTGCATTTTGAACGTTTGTTTTTAATTCAGTATTAGATATTTACAAAACATTACGTATTAGAATTTAAATGTAACACACACACACACACATATATATATATATATATCCCATTACAATATATATATATATATATACTAAACTTACAGTAATTATAAGTGAATTGAACTCAAACTTTCAAGTTCCCTACAACTATCCAATCTATCTCATACAACAGATACACCTGACCAGATAAATGTTAAAAAGATAAATGATGCTGGTTCAGCATGAAATACATATATAGGAGATCATTTATCTTTTAAACATGTATGTGGTTATGTCTATCAGTTGTATGGGAAAGATTGGCTAGATATAGGAGCTTGAAAGTTCGAGTTCAAGCCCTTTATAATATACATATGTATTGTAATATTTAAACAGCATTAAGCTGTTGCACATGCGCTTTGAATATTTTAACTATAAATGAATGAATACTAACACTTCATTTATAGTTAAAATATTCAAAGCGCATGTGCAACAGCTTAATGCTGTTTAAATATTACAGTTTATAAACATTGCACTATATAAAAATAAAATGATTTATTTATATATATATATATATAATTTTTGAATACAAGGATAGTGAATATACCCACACTAGATGTAATTAAAACATATTTGAACACAGACTTTCAAGTTCTTTGTAATTATTCACTCTATTCTATATAACCTATACACATGACCACATACATTTGAAAAAGATAAAGATCTCCAATATATGTATTGGACCATGGGTGCTGGCTCAATATAAAATATGTTTATTGGAGATCATTTGAATTTTTCACATGTATGTTATCATGTGAATAGATTACAAAAGATAGTGTGGATAAGGGAATTTGAAAGTCTGTCTTCAGATTCCCTTTAATTATATATATATATGGTAAAAGTAAAATCTGATAACAAGTAAAACATATATACTGAATTTTAGATTTAATTAGAGGGGATTTGAACACAGACTTTCAAGCACATGTATGTGGTCATTTTGTATCAGTCATATAAAATGAAGTGGATAGCTGAAGGGGTCATTGAAATTATGCATTCGAATCCTCTCTAATTCATCTCATAATTAAATTAGTATCCTGCATTTTGAGATATTCTTAAGAACTACTTAACCCATTTTACGACTCTCACGAATAAAAGATATAATATAACAGTCATAAGTATTTCTCTATTAGTTCTTTAATTTAAATCACATGTGAATTAGAATTTAGGCATCTTAAAGTTAATAAGTTGGTATTAAAAACTTTTGGGAAAAATTACAGTTTAAAAGGAAATATGTATATGTGTTTGAAGAAAATGATTTTTAATGCATGTGTTTTACCAGTTATTACTCATGAATCACAGATTTGGATATAAAAGAGCAGTACAGAGACTTCAGATCAGTATGGAGAGATGGTAAGATTTATGTTAAAAATAACAAAAAGAAATTGAAAATGAAATGCATGGATGAGGGAATAAACAGGGGTTGCTGTATTATTAAAAAAATTAAACATACTAAAATACAGCAAGGATGGATATTTTTCTAGAAGAGATAATAATAAATGATCAGTTAAAATTTTAAATTAGATCATAGGGGACTGTAAAATATCTAAAAAAGTAGACTTATATGAGGTTGATGGGTGGAATAAGAAAGCTTGTTGGTGCATAGAAGAAACTGGATTAAAATTGGAAAGGCTTTAATTTCTGCATTGAATCAAAAATGATCATTATTGATTTTTCAAAAAGTTATAAAGATTTTTATTATATACTTGTTACCATTGAATTTATTATTTTTGTTGTGGATTACAATTTTTTTAATTAAAGGATATTTTATATATATATAAACATTTTGATAAACCTCATATTGTGAATGCTGAACTACTTCAAGTTGAATCTCACTTCTCATCTCGCACTGAGTCACGTTATTCTTTGAGATATAACACTTGTTCTTTCAAAAGTTAACCTTGATAATGGTGGTTGCTAGTCTGTCGAAATATCAGATTGTAATACAAAATAATACACGGTTCGTAGACAAAAACTTTGTTTTATTTACATCATATAACCGTGAAAACATTCTATATCTATATATATTTTATATATATATATATATATATATATATATATATATATATATATATATATATATATATATATATATATATATATATATAAAAGTAATTTTGTGGAAGGAAATTACTCTTCACACATGGCTATTAAAAAGTTGATATTAAATCAAAATGAACTCACTCATCAATAGATGTTTTAAAAGCATAAGTGGTCCATTTATGCCTGGTGCCTATTCTTTAAATAAAGCATTCCTTATTGACCATGCTTAAATCATGGTTTGATCATTTTATGAGCCTGAATTATTTCAATTGCCAAATTATTTGCACTAGCTTATTTTTATATCACAGGGCAGAAAGAATTTCTCATTTTTAATTACCTGCAACTTTGAATCATATTAGTTTGAATATACGTAATAAGTAATAATGTAGCAATTTATATATGTATAATATTCTAATTGGTCAGTTGAAATATCGGGTTTATAATAAGATCAAATTTTGATTTAACCATGGTCAACAAGAGTTGGACCATTTATACTTTTAAAATACTTATTTATGGCTGAGTGCATGCCAATTTAAAATCAATTTAATAGTGCATGTGTGAAGACTAATTTCCATCCACAGAATTACATATATGAAAATCATTATCTTATTATTTATTATATATATATTCAAACTAATATGATTCAAAATTTCAGGCAATCAAAAATGAGAAATCTTCTCTACCTTGTGATACATTAATTAAATTGGTACAAATAATTTGTTAATTGAAATATCAGGCTCATAATAACATTAAGCCAGTCAATAAGGATTGACTTAGTTAAGAATAGGTGAGTGTATGCTGATTTAAAATTAATTTGATAGTGCGTGAGTGGAGTAATTTTCTTCCACAAAATTATATATAAATATATTGTGACAGTATAAAACATTAATATGTCCCCCAAAATATGAAGATTACCCATATTATGGAAGCCAGTACAAAGCCTCCACAAGTCATATAGCCTAGCACTATATCAAAAAGATTCTTCCAACTATTGCAGTAATTATTTATTTATGTAACATGGCCACCTAATATTTTAATACATCATCTTACACGGACTCTAATAATTATAATTATATATTTTTCCCAGAGAACACAATAGCTGTTAATTCAATAATTAAATTAATAATAAAGCCACTTAAGTATGGCTTTAGTGATTTTTATTATAGTTTATTTTCATTACTACCCCCTTTCTCAATTCTCCCTTTATAGCACGCCAACCTGACTTGATCTATTTTTTAATGCAAAATACCAGTGTAAATTTTTAACTCAATCCATTATCATTTTAATAACAGTCCAATTATTTAACATGTTATACATTTTCCAAAAAAAATGTACCATCACAAACTCTAAGAATGACATCAGCCCAAATTTATTATAAAGATCCTGTCCAAATAGGAGTGAAATTTAATGTGGCTTAATATTAGAATGAGTTGTAATGCACTCCCCTCCAAGCTTTTTCTTCCATTTATTAAATACTTTTATACTTTTCAGTAATGGATGGTGTAAGTTTCCAGTTGTTTGGTTATGACTGTTGAGTTTTACTTTTATGAATTCCTGATTCCAGCATAAGTTTTCATGGGTTTGCTTATGGGTGGAATTTTTAACTGATCTTTATCTCCCCACCCCACCACCACCACCACCTGTTTTTCTTTCAAGATTGAGCAGTTAACATTTTGGGAAACTAACCTATACAAATGTTGGAGTATAATAAAAATGAATAAAAAATATACATAATCAATTGAATAAGAAACTTAGTAATATAGCAACATACCCCCCCCCTTTTAATTCAATCAAAATACTGTGACAAATCCCTGTTAAAATCCCATACTCTATTGTTGAAACTATTAATATACAATAACACAGTTGACTGAGTCTAGGTTGAAATAATGATAATTATAGATTAAAAGATCACTTAAGCAACCAGTTTATATTTACCCTGGTTGATAGCTGTTCAACTTTTATCATGAGGGTATAGACAATGTATGATCTTAGTTTATAATTTCTGGTGTGAATCCTTTTTAGTCCTCTGGTTCCTGATACATCTTTGGTTAGATAGCTGGCTTTATACTTTCTGTTGCTGGAAATCACTAGGGCAATTCCAGGTGTGGCTGGGAGATGCTTTTCACTGGGAGGGAAGTCCTTGATGTTCGCTTGCTGGAGAACATTTTCATAGCGATGTATATTAACACTTTTAATGGAAAAGTCCTTAATAACTTAAATCAAAGAAAACTACACAATTTATATGTTTTTCTACAAACAGGATTCACACTTTGAGGTTTATTTGTAGCTACATTTTGTCACTTACAATTTATACACTTTTATTTCTAAGGAATTTTTAATTAAAGAAAAAGTTCTTGATCAATTAGCGCAATACACAATTGATAGTTTCAACAATAGAAATAATTGCAAATCTCTCTAATTCCTCCACCTCCCCCACCTCATTTTTCCAAGAAATACAAAAAAAAAATTCATATTTTGAGATACTATTTTATCTCGAGTTATAATTGATTTAAATAAATTAAACAGAAAATCAAATGAAGAAATCCTGATTTCCTTGTAAGATAAAAAATCTTTAATTGATTTAATAAAGATAATATATTATTTTAATTCTTACTCTAAACTATGAACAATTTTACCAAATTAAATATATATACATATATAAGATGTCTGAAAATAACATCTCATTGCTCTCTCTCAGAGAAATAAATATGAAAAAAAAACCTCCAACTATAGCATATAGCCTTTTCCCCTTTCTCCTTTTCTGAGGATATTGTTAGTAATAACTGTGGGTTTATTATAATCCTCTCATCTAACTTTAGAGTCATCTTCACTTTCAGTGGGATCATTGAGCTCCATGTCTACTAACATTTCCAATGGTTCGATGAATAAACTGTGGTTTTTGGTGAGCTAATGTTGGACCCCTAGAGGCAAGATATTCCCTATCATCCTGATGATCTGGTATTGGTCCATCAGGTACACACTAGTGCTCTGAGTTATACGGCCTGACCTTATAGGTTTTGCTGCTGGTTTATATATACTTTTCCCATGATATTCAGATGCAAATTGCTTCCTGTGTTTCAACACTCCAAATATTCTTGGAACATCTGAGGGCTATATTCCACTGCCTTCCACCATTCCCAGATAGCTCATTTAAATGGTTTGTAGCCACAAAATTTGCTCTTTCTCACTTGATCTGTGAAAGTAGAAGAAATCACTTAGGCTATGCAGGTAATTGAATGGAGTTTCAGCCCCATTCCCCTTGAAAATCTTGATTTGTATGAGTCTGGCTAATGAAGCCCTTTCTAAATTAACTTCCTTTTCTTCATTAAGTCTCATCTCCATACTCATTTTATCCAAATCTATTTCCATGGTTTTTGTTTTCAGACTAAGTTTTATTTTCTCTATGGGCTGTTTTTTTTACTTCCTCTTTTCTCCTCTTTTATATCATTACTAACATTGGGGTCAGCCTTTTCTAGTTTCCCTTCAACTTTACTTTTGCCACTTTTCTCTCTTCCTTCTATTTTTAATTCATTTCACATCTTTTATACAATCTTTAATCATGATTTTCATTTCTTCACTTTCCTTGCTATCTCTATTTCTTTTATGTCAGCACTAGCTTTCAATGTTTTTTCTAGCTGACACCATCCAAAGTTATTAAATGTTACTATCGGGATTTCTATTTCAATTTGTCTCCACTCATTTTTTCTATTTTTTCAATGATCTCAAAAAAAATTAAAAAATCTCCCCCTTGAACATTATCTCCATTTTCTGCCAACATGTGAGTGACTCTTAACTCATTCTTAACTCTTTTCTTAGGCCATTCTATTTTAATGGGCCCCACCTTTGGAACCATTTTCTATCATTCCCCCTCCCCCATACATTCTCTGACAATACAAACTGTCATTATATTTGCAAAATTCTGAGGATTACTTATATTAGGGAAGCACGTACAAGGGAACCATTAGGTGCATAGCCTAGCACAAGATTGAGAAGATTCTTCAATGATTGTAGAGATTATTTATTTATAATATATGACTACATAATATTTTAATGCATAATCTTACATGGACTCTAATAATTATAATTTATGTTCTTTCCAGAGGACACAATAGCTATTAATTCTATAATTACATTAATAATAAAGGCACTTAAGTATGGCTCTAATGATATTTATTATACTCTTTATTTTCATTACTACATCCTTTCCCAATTCTCCCTTCATAGCACTCCAACCTGACTTGATCTGTTTTTAAGGCAAAATATTTGAGTAAATTTTAACTCAATCCATTATCATATTAATAATGGTCCAATTATTTAACATTTTATACTTTTCCCAAGGAAATGTGCCATCATAAATTCTATAAATGACAATGGCCCAAATTTATTATGGGGACCCTGTCCAAATAGGGATGAACATTAAGGTGACTTAATATTAGAATGAGATGTATTGTGCTCCCTCTGACCCTCTCACTCATTTAATAGGTTTATACTTAAACATTAATGGACAGTATAAGTTTCCATTTGTTTGTTACAATCATCACTTACTCCTGATTTCAGCATAAGTTTCCAGGTATTTGCTTATGGGCAGAATTTTTAAACTGATTTTTACTTCCCCACCCACTGTTTGTCTTTCAAGAGTGAGCAGTTAACATTTTAGGAAACTATTCTATACAAACATTTGCATACAATAAAAATGAATGAAAAATATACATAATCAAATGAATAGAATTAAGTAATATAGCAATACGATATACATCCCTTTTTAATTCACTCCAAATAAGAACATGATAAACCTCTATTAAAATCCCATATTGTATTGTTTAAACTATTAAAGTACAAATAGTTACAGCTGGCCGAGCCTAGGTTGAAATCATGCTAATTATAGAATAAAAGTTTATTTATCCAAACAGTTTATATTTACCCTGGTTGATCATCTGTTAAATCTTCATCATGAGAATATAGTTCATGTGTGATCTAAGTTCATACCTTCTTGTGTGAATCCTTTTTAATCATCTGGCTCCTGAACATGTCCTCAGCTAGCTACCTGGTTTCATACTTTCTGTAGCTGAAAGTCACTCAGGTGACTCCAAGTGTTAATGGGAGATGTTTTTCCTGAGGGAAATCCTTGATGATCTCTATCCAGATAGCATTTTTATAGTGATATATATATTAATACTTTTAATGGAAGAAGTTCTTAATAATCTTAACAAAAGAAACCTCTACAATTTATACATTTTTCTGCAAACAGAATTCACACTTTGTGGTTTATTTTTAGTCACATTTTGTCACTTACATTTTATGCACCTTTATTTGTAAGGAATTTTTAATTAAAGAAAAAAATCTTGATTAATCAGTGCAATACACAACTGATAGACTCTAATAACATTTTGAATTATAACTATGTTTTGTAACTTGAGTTTCAACAATAGAGTTAACTGTAAATCTCTCTAATTCCCACCCCCAACCCACATTTCCCCCCAAAAAATACAAGAAAAAAGCTTTTAAGAATAAAAATTATATCTTGAGATAGTATTTTAGCTCGAGTTATAATTAATTTCAATAAATTAAACAGAAAATCAAACAAAGAAATCCTGATTTCCTCATAAGATAAAAAAAACTGATTTAATAAAGATAATATATTATTTTAAATTCCTACTCTAAATTACAGACAATTTTACCAAATTAAATATATATGTATATATATTTAATGGCAGAACACACCATCTGAGTATATAAATCACTATATCATTATTTATTACACACATATATTTATGTAATAACAATAAAAATATTAAGTATAACAGTAATTGACTATTATATACAGTCTTTCAATCCACAGAAGTACTTTTGGTTAATTCCTTAACTCACTTCAATTGACATAAAATTTAAAAACTAAAATGGAAGCAAATGCAGCTCTATTTTGTTTTTTGAATTATAGGCAGGTAAGGCAGGTTAATGAATTAACTAAAAGTACTTCTGTGGATTGAAAGACTGTATACTATAATTAATTACTGTTATATTTATTGTTTTTATTGTTATTACAATGGTTTTTTAATTAACAGACATTTTATTTGCATATGTATATTATTAATATCATACATATTATTAAATAAAGTTAAAATTTATTAAAGTATTCATTATTTTAATATTTTGGTTAATTAAAAAAATTTTTTTTTTTGTAATATTAAAAATATTTTGTACACCATTGCTCTTTGCTTGGTTTAAAATTATATGAGAAATATTACTATGTGGTGGTTTCTTATTGCTTGTACATTGTTTTTAATATATATTTCCAGTATATGAGAATCAGTCCAGTTTCTGTGATATGTTTTTTCAGTTAATTTATAAAAAAATGATTCACTTGTTATGGCATTAAAGAAGTGATATGTATCTTCACACACACTGCAATGCTCTTCTGGCTATGTATTTATTTCCTCCGAAAAACATATTATAGTAAGACTTTTTTACCTCATGTGTCATAGCACCAGCCTGGAAGCAAACCCGCTAACCTGGGACAATTGCTTGTAAAGCAGCTGTCACTGACTTCTTGACCTATTATAGTAAGACTTGCAACACCAGTATGATGCTCAGTGGCAATCCTTTCTGATAATTATATATTTGTAGATATTTTTCTTCACCCATTGTTGAAATATATATATATATATATATATTATTTCTAATACTGTCTTGTGTTTTATATTAACAGGCAAATTCATAGTTGCATTATAAAGTTGTTCTTACTATTTGCTTTTAATAATGCAGTGCATTTCTCAAAATATTGAATGAAAATAATTAAACTTGTTTTCAGTCCTATTATACCTTGCTCTTGTGCTTATATCACAAATTAGTCACCTGTAAACTTGTTTTCCAAACTGAAAAGGATTTCTCTTTTTTTAATGCCATCGTCATGAATTATTTTATCTCTTTCCAAATTTATAAATGTTGATTTTAACTATATATTTTGCACAATCTTAAAATACTTGTTTACATGAAATTCAACACAAATTATGCACAATAGCTTTAACAAATTAATTTCAGCCTAGATTTACTATGTACAAAATTTCTCTTATATACATTAAATTATATTTTTAGCTACTATAATACTAATAAATCAAACTATTTGTTATAAAATAAAGCTAAATCTACACACAAAAAATGAGATGTTTTCCTTCTATAGTCAGGTTATGTAATGGTGAACTCAATACTTTTTAAGTACACACTAAGCGCTGAAGCAAATTTTCCATGCAGTAGTGCCACCCACTGCAAGCCTTAATAATCAATGGTTGCAAGAAGGTTTGTGCATAAATTTCTTATCTAATGCATACTTATCTAATATCCCAACACTAGTTTCTAGCTTGTGGCTTTTATCAGTAAGGATTCTCGGATCTGTGAGGACTGCATTTAGATCTTAGGATCTCATGCAACCCTCTGACAGCCACTATTTATCTAATTAGTTTACTACTAAGCTAGGAGTGCAAGATGAAAATGCAATAATGTTTTCAATCCACATTCAGTTGCTTTACAATTATATAAATTTAAACCCAATTCAGCATCAATATATTTTGGCATCTTTGGTTTTTCAAAGACTAAAGTCACATTTTCCCACCAAAACATCATATAATCCCCATTCTGTATGCTTACACATGTTGTTAATAAAAAACACAAGCTAGAAACTAGTATGGGAATATTGTATAAATAGGTACTAAATAGAATCTTATGCACAAACCTTCTTGCATCCATATATTGCTAAGGCCTGCACTAGGTGGCACTACTGTGTAGAGAATTTTCTATTGTTAAACAGCTTGGGTCAGCATAGAAAATGGTGATCATGTAATGTTTTGGTGATTTTATACCTATACTTCCCATGGGATAACAGTGATTGTGGTTTTATACACTTAGAAATTAAGCAGTCACAAAATTTTAAACATTGAACATATTAAAATATATTTTCTATATTCAACTTGAATAATTGTAATAGTTGTATACTTTGTCCTTCGCTTTGATTTATTCAAGAAGTCAAATTGTTGTGAAGCATAGATACGGATCTATATGAGTATTTAATTGTTAGAAGACTGTTCATAAAATAATTTATAAGAGATATATGCTTATTTTATTTCCAATCATTTTTGTCCTAAAATATTGTATCACTGATTCTTTTACTTTAATTTGTTTTATTAATTGCTTTTCTGAGCTATATTTTATGTTATATATTTGCTAACCTATGTGACTTTCTTACTAATTGTGGATTATTTTAATGCATTATTTATTACCATAATTCTTGATAATTGTCTATACACTTTTATACAATATATATATATATATATATATATATTTGTGTGTGTGTGTGTTTCAGTAAAAGTGTGACTAGCTCTCTGTCCATGCATCTGAAATGCTATCTCTTAATTGATGCATTTGTTATGTAGTGACAGTTTATTATTCATTGCAAAAATATTGTGCTAGCATGTTTAAGTGATCAGTTATGATATGAAGTGTGACTATGTGTTTTATATCTTAACCTACACTGGATTAATGTAGTAATATTATGTTTTATTTTAAATTAGACATAACTGCTTTGGAAACATTCGAAATAAATCAGATGTGAGCTAATTAAGCTACAAGTTATAACAATGAGTGATTTGCAAAATTTTATGATTTCTGGGCAAGTATTATTAATGATGAATGAAGGTATGAAATATGCCATTATATTTTATATCGTAACAAATCCAGATATACTATCATCTTCCAATTTTTGTGTTTGAATAGCTTAGAAAAAGAACCATCAGTTTTTCACTATGTACACTGTGTGCTTTACAGAATCAAATCTATTTACTTTTTAAAGCCTAATATGTATTCAGTTTGTAATATAATGTTTTTATTTCTCCTGCTGTTCCTTTTTTCACATCTAATGTCAATATTGTGTGGAGAAAATATAACACCCTTCTCTTTTTCTTATTTTAAAAAAATATCAAAGTATATGAGGCATTAATATTAAAGGTGTAATTTTGTTGTATGATGTGTTAACTCTTGTTTTCCACGGTAAACTGAGGACCAATAGGTATAATACATTATGTATCACATCCTACCTATGACTTTCCATATGATTAAGCTTATTTTTAGAATTATTGATATTCAAAAGCAATTATCTATACTCTATTCTAGAGCCATCTATTGTGAGTTTGAGTAATCAATAGAAACCATACATTTTAATGCTACAAAATGTCTGTAGTTTTACTTTTGTAAGAGAAGATTAAGATTCAAAGCTAGAATTAATGTATTTATGCAGCTACTAGACACCTTTTAGTTCTTATTTATTCAAGCTAATAGCTTGAAATTGAAAAAAAAAACCTAAGTTTTAAACCCAGCATAACTCACTTATATATCTATTTAGATCTGATACCAGGTAAATTTCTATATGTTATTGAGATCTGATGTTAAGACAACTTCAATAGACAAAAAATGACCCTTTAATTTTATCTAAGATCTTTAAATAGACATTAAATGAAAGATTTTAGAGAAGATTAAAAATTGGAATCCACCTTCTACTGAGGTCTTGAAAACAGATTGTTGATATTATTCAAACGATGCTATTTCTTAAATATTATAAATTTTCATGTATTCGCCTATTAGTAAGAGTTTAAAACTTAAGTGAATCACTTAAGTTTAGAGCATACATTCTATATATACCAACTCTTACAGATCATGCTTAAATCAGGGCTTGAGTCTATTGTGTGCCTGATGTTATAATCAAATATTCAAGTGTATAAATCTATTTAACCCATCGCAGGAGAAAGACAGTGTATCATTTTTAACCACCTAAGATTAGACAAACATGACTTATAAATGTAAATCTATTATTATAAAGCATTGAAAACTTTGAAATTATTCAAACGGAAGTCAATCTCCAATAATGAGCTATTTCTTAAATATTATAAATTTCCATACACTTGCCCGGGCGAGTGCACAGAAATATATAATATTTAAGAAATAGCGCATTATCGAATTATCGGGGATTGACTTCCGTTTGAATAATTTTAAAACTTTGATTGTTGTGAAGTGGTTTAGATATGGAAATTAATTAGCTATTGGCATTTTATAATTTAAGAAATGTACGATCGAGCACTGAATGAATTTTAGAAAATAATGATTATATCTGATATATTATAACAAATATAGTTTACCAAAATCAAGTTAAATAAATATATCCTTATTAGTATCTGGAAAGCTAGAAACATTCATTATTTGAAACCACAAATTACTTTAATTATAAAAATAACTAAATAAATTTGCTATTAAATCAATTATCTGGTTGTAGTAAGATGTGTGTGTGTGTGTGTGATATACCTTGATTTCACAATGGAAATCAAAAGATAGTTACACAGATATTTTTTTACAATAATAAAGTGAATCTTGCAAATAAATGTCTATGTTAGTATAATGCCCACATGTACACTGTCACAATGTTGAATGATTTATTTAATTAAAAGTAATTATCTAAGAATATGGTATTTAATCTAAATTAAAGCTGTTACAAGATATGTGTATGCGTGCTATACATTTATTCAAAGTTTATGAGATGTGATGTACTGTGACTTCTCCTTAAATGGAGTCAGGAATCTTTCAGCAGCTATGCCCAGAGAAACCTGTTAGCCACTTTACCTTCCTTTTCCATTGTCCACCCTAAGTTTTCCCATAATCTGCTCTATTCCATTTCCATAACATAATCTTTGTCAACTCCATGACATTTATATTTAAATCCCCCTTATTTTTTCCCAAACCTAGCATAAAAACCAATAACTCACTTTCTGTATAATCACTTTGTTCATATTTAACCTTCCATAACATCATTATTTGTACCCTTTCTGCTTCCAAACATTTACATTGAAGTAACAAATGCCTAATATTTTCTATGCCTTCCTTACACAACTTGCAGACTAAATCAACCATATTTTTCCATTTAGTGTGTATTCCCTTGTTGCTAAAGATCCCATTCGAGCCTTAAACAATAAACTACTTTTCTTACTATTATCATAAATTAATTCACACCCAATGTTCCATTTACTTCTATATATATATTTAAACTTGTTTTACTCTCCATACTAGTTTTCCATCTCTCCAACTCCCTATTCTTTATTAGTGCATCTATTCTTCTATCCCACTCCTTCCCACTATAACACTCAACAATCCTCCTAACACAATCATCCCATTTTTTGTACAAGTATACTGACATAACTTTTTTATCCAATTCTTCTGCATACCGCATTACCTTTCTCACCCATCTTGTTGCCTGCCCTTTACTTGTAACCCAATTAAATACTATTTTGGCTATTCTTTTATTATCCATAAACTGCAATCTACTGAACATTATATCAATGTGTACTTCTCAGTGACATCTAAGAATCAGATAAACATTAGATTGCAAAAAATAAAATAATACTACGCAGAGAATTAATAAATTATTTACAGTGGTGATGGAGTCTATCTATTTTATTTACTAGTGCCATCTTTTTTCTCCCTATCAATTTTTAAAGCAAAATTAATGTCTACTATAGTTTAAATAAATTTAGATGTCTTTTTTTGATTACGCAGTCGCGTTTTTGTTTTATTGTTGCTGACTGTTCTAGTTAATGAAATATATATGCTTTAGCTATATCATAACCAAATGGGTGTCTCTTAATATTCAAGCTATGTTCGATAGGGCATTTAGCTCTAAAGTCTACAACTTGTTCACTATATTAAACTGATTTGGATAAAAGCTGCATGATGATAGCAAATTTATATTAAATAATTATATATGTATAAACACACAATATATCATCTATATAGATTATAGCTTTTTAATAAAGAGACAATACACATATTTTATATATACATGCTCTAAACAAGAGTGTTTTAAAAGAGAAGAAAATTGGAAGTAGTACTTGGACCAAAAACATTTTCTAAATAACATTCTGAAAAATACTTAGATCAAAACATAAGCCATTATACACCAAAAGCTAATTCTGGAATGTTATGAAAAGTTAAAAGCAATTGATTTTAAAATTGTAAATGATTAATCCTCACATCTAATCTTGTTTATAGTATCTAATTTAAGTTCATGACAAAGGTATAAAAGAACCCAAAGAAATCAACTTGCAGAAAGAAACCAGAAAGAAAGATATGGACTGCTTGCCAGAATCTCTGCTTTTTCTATAAATACCAAATGCAGATTAAGGCACACTTCATATCACTAAGATCCTGTTATTATTATTATTATTATTATTATTATTATTATTATTATTATTATTATTATTATTATTATTATTATTATTATTATTATTATTATTATTATTATTATTATTATTATTATTATTATTATTATTATTATTATTATTATTATTATTATTATTATTATTATTATTATTATTATTATTATTATTATTATTATTATTATTATTATTATTATTATTATTATTATTATTATTATTATTATTATTATTATTATTATTATTATTATTATTATTATTATTATTATTATTATTATTATTATTATTATTATTATTATTATTATTATTATTATTATTATTATTATTATTTTTGTTGCCATGCATAATTTTGTGGAGTGGTATATGTCAGATTTTGGAGTATAAGGTTCCTGACCAATTCCAGTCCTAGTATTTCCATCACTTGAATTCCTTATGAACTTTTCACCTGCAAAGCTATTCAATTTTTTTTAATAATAATTTTGTAAGATTTCAAATTAGATATGTGCTAGATTGAGTAATTCATAAATAACTGTGATAAATGTATTCTTATGATTGATTTTGTGGCATCTGGCATTTAAAAATTAACTAACTTTTTTTTAATTACATACAATTTAACAAGTCAAATGCTTTTATTTAGTTTAAATGCATAATAGGCATTGTCCATGATATTGCTGAAAATTCTCTTAACCATCATTGTTCAAAAATATCAATATTTGTATATCATATATCTTCTGAACCCAACTTTCAGAACCATAGAAAAAAGAAATAAATCCTTAACATATCTGATGTTTCTTTTAAAATGTATTCACAATGTGTTCCAGTAAAAAGATGGGTAGTTTTTTCTTTAAGATGCCTGTAGTGCCACCTATGATTTAATGCATATATTACATAACATCATACTTTAGTTATTCATCAAAGTAAGATTCTAGGATATCTAATTACCACATGAAATGTGACTGTTTTGGTTTTCTGCCCTCGTGGAGCATCTTTAATAGTCTCTCTATCATCATAAAAATTTAAAAACCACTTACAAACATTCTTATAACTCATATAATTTTACCGCTATATATTAGTATGAATGATTCAAATGTTTGAAAAGCAGTTTTTACTCAACAGAAATCAAACTTTAACGTTATTGTATTGTTCCATTGTGGGTTAAGATGCAAACATAAGTACATTTCATAACATAATTCATTTCCCATATATGCTAATGTCTCAAAAAGTTTGTGATCAATAGCTAAATGGTTACTATGTGCTGAATTAGAGATGGCGCTGCTAAAATTTAAAAAGAGAACTAATCACCAATCATCTCCTTACTGGGACACATCGTATATTTTTTTCCTTTTTTTTTTTAATATTTGATAAACAACTAAAAAGAATTTTTATTTTTTGCTTGAAAAGTAGTGGATTCGTTAATATCTTAAATTTACACAGTAAAGTATATGCTTAAATTTTATATACATTTATCTAAGATTAAAAATTATGAGAAATAAAAATCAAAACCAAAGCTATGTATGGTTTAGAAGTAATAACATTTATTATTGTCGAGTTTAAATTTACAACTGTGCAAATATTTTAAATAATTTAAATTTTTATTCACATTTCAAATCTATTTAAATAAAAAGGGGAGGGGGTAAATTTGAAAGAATGATTTAAAATATTAAATCAGTAATGTGTTTCTCGGCCGATTTGAGAATAGTTCTAATATGCATAATTAATGATATAAAAGTGATGTCAACATTTTCTATTAAAGTAAGTATAAAGATTATGATTTTCCAAGATTTTAAAACCCCAAGATCCATTAAAATGATATTTAAATAAAAAATTAAATACTAGGATTTAAAAAGATCTAACTCACACTAAAATGTTAAAACTTTAATAAGTTTTCATATGCTCAGAAATGTCTAGCGACAAAAATTCTAATATTTATAGACACGATATATACTATGCACTATTTATTTTATAAATATATTTATTATTTTAGATATTCGTGTTATTGAGCAAAGTGGATGATTTGATTGCTGAAATAAGATTTTCTGCTTAAGCAATATTGACTTTACCTTTAATTATTGGCAAAACCTGCGTAGTCAACTCAGAATTAGGGTAATTAATTCAAGAGCTACTCGGCTAACTTTTAATTTTTAATGCTAGAGAATAAGATAATCTCATCACTGACAAACAACTATACCACTCATTAATCACCATCATGATTTTAAATCATTATCCATTTACTGTTATATGATCATCATTTCATATGCTTATATGTGCTGCTAAAACAGAGGCAAAACTCTCCATAGAGTAGTGCCACACCCTGTAAGCCAGAGTAATCAATGGATTCAAGAAGATTTTGTGAATAAATTTCCTATCTACTGCTACTCATTCAATATTCCCAGACTAATTTCTAGCTTGTGCCTTTTATCAGTGAAAAGCCTTGGATCAGAGAGCATTTCACCTAGACTCCCACTCATCTAATATCCCCAGACAAGTGTCTATCTTGGGGTTTTTATCAGTGAGGAGCACTCAGATTCAAAATTTCTCACTGATGAAAGCAAAAAGATAGAAACTAACCTGGGGATATTGAATGAGTAGGTACTAACTAGGGATTTTATGCACAAACCTTTTTGCATCCATTGATTACTCTGGCTTGCACTGAGTGGCACTATGAATGGAGAATCTTACCTCTGTTTATCCATATACTGCTGGACAAAAGTTCTTCTAAGTTTGATTCAGTTCTTCAGTTCATAGTCTTTCTCTGCTTCACACCAACTTCCTATTTATCCAGTTCACACGTAGTTACTTTGCAATCTTTTACAATCTCTTTAGATCTAATTTAAGACTTCAAATATTCCATCTATTATTAGTTCTTCTAGCCATATGTACAACCCAGTTCCATTTTATTCTTTCAGCTCTTTCAATAATGTTAAAGATACATGTTTTATTCTATCACTCAAAATCCTTTCCTGATACTTATAAAATACAGTTGTCCATATTTTATAGAACGGTTAAAATCTCTGTGTTTTGTTTAGTCTGTAAATACCATATCGTATCCATAAGTAAGAATTGGTAAACACATCAATTAAAAAATCTTGCATTTCAAATATAAAGACAATTTCTTTTAATAAGTTATTTCTACTATCTAAGTTTAATTCTATAATTAATTTTATCTATTATTTTTTATATAAAAAACTATATAAGTTATAGTTAATCCGTAATGCTAATTGAAAGAGGGGAAAATAAAAGATTATACTAGTTTCCATAAATATTCATTTATATAAAGTAAAAACACAACAACACACTGCTGTGTGCATGAATTAAATAGGGATATTTTACTCAAAGAATTATGCTTGTAAGTTATCTCTGAATACTTTAAGTAGGTATTCTTATTCAGAAAATAAAATAATATTGATTAATCAAATTAACATTAATATGCTTTAGGTAATTTTTTTGAATTTAAGAAATAATTATAATAGTATTGAAAATATCACATGATCACCATCTCATACTAGCACATAATTGTTTATAAACAAGGCAAAACTCTCTCCATACAGTATGCCACCCTGTGCCAACAAGAGTAATCAATGGATGCCAGAAGGCTTGTGCATTAGATAGGGATTTTATGCACAAGCCTTCTGGAATCCATTGATTACTCTGGTTCACACAAGGTGACACTACTGTATGGAGAGAGTTTTGCCTTGTTTATAAGTATTGAAAATACTTGGCTGCAGAAAGAAATTTGATATTAACTGAAAGGAGACTCTTTGATTTCTCTTTAATGTCTTAGAATATCTGATGAAGGCAACATGCATCAGTCAGTGTGATGAATTTATAGACTTTTTACTTCTGACTTTAAGATCATGAAACACCATGGTCTTTCTTATAAGTTGCCTGATAGCTCTTGATTGAAATATCAGTTAAGTGCTCTTTAACGCAGAATGGATGTGTGTGTGAATGAATATTTTCAATAGATAATTACAATCATAAAAAACTAACTTATTGCCTTATTTCCAAAAGTCTGTAAAGTTGTCAGTAGAGAAGAGAAACTAGGATTGGGGTTTTTGGGTTAAACTTGGAAAACTTCCATCGTGGAAATAATTGATAATGGCTAAATTGATAATGATGGAAAACTGTTTAAAAGTATTCCTGATTTAATTGTAAAGATTATTAAAAAAATAAATTTAAACAGTATTCAAAAATAAAATAGAACATAGTAAATATAACTTATTAGCAAATATTGCTTAAAAAGATTATTAATTTAAAAAAAAGTAAGCAGATTTAACTGAACGAAATTAACGTATATTAACAATTTTTCATTAGTCATTTATTAAACTAAAGATTATCCATTTAATGAATAATATTTATGTAGTGTAATTTTCACTATCCCACTATCATTCACTCTCAAGCAAAAGTGAGAGTTGTCTAATGAAAATTACACTACCTTATTAATAAAAAAATTAAGTGGTTTGTGCCAAAGTTGTGAGGACAGTAAGTTTTTCACTTATCAATTAAACAGTAGTAATTGGATATATATATATATATATATATATATATATATATATATATATATATATATATATATATATATATATATATATTGAAAAAAGTATGTGTAAGAGTAATATGGTAGATAGTGTGTAGAGAAATGTGGGGTTTTGTGATTTAAATGAAAGAAAAAGGAGAATGGTGTAATGAAAAAAAAATATGGATACTCTATAATGAATGATTAATAAAACTATAATATATATTAAGTGGTTGTTTTAAATGTAGGGGAGAAAGTTGTATAATTATCAATAATTGTGAAAATAATAAAAATATGTGTAGAAGATTGATCCTGGACTGTGAGTGTGATTCAGTATAAAATGTACTTAGAGATGATACCTCTCAGTGTTTTTGTCACTAGGTTTATGTTAGCATTCTTCACAGGAGGGATAATTGAGAGGGAATTTTTTAAATTTTGTTTGTTGTGGAGTGGAGTTGGAGGTAAATTGGATTGATTTTGGTTGTATGGAGATTATGTTTTTTGTAAGATGGGATGGGGAAGATGGGGGGAGGGGGTTATATATGATATGAATAAAATGTAAGTGATAATTTATAATTTACATATTAAAAAACAATGCTATCCTTTTTTAGAAAATAAAAAGATAAAATAATAATAATATTAAGTGATTAATAAAGTATACTATTTACTCACTTTAACGTGTTTTAAGCAAATAACTAAAAAATTTAGTAATTTGATGTCATTTTGAAGAAGAGCATGAATAATTTAATTAAAATATTAACAATAAGAGCAATTTAATATAGTATAAAAGCACATATCATAAACAGTAATTGATTTTGGATGGGTGGAGGGGGAGAGTAGACGAGTATCTTATCATAACGCACAATAACTTCTGGTAATTTTTAAATTATTTTAGATAATAATGTATACAGAATTATACATCACTAATAAACATTGTTAATTAAATGTATTTATTAATTTTCATTATTTGTCAAATTACTTTGTAATCCATTTAAATCATACAGAAATATATGACGGTAATAAGTTTTTTTTTTCATTTCTTTTGTTTATGTTATAATTAAATGATTATTTTTCTGTAAGAGGTCGCTAAAAGAAGACCGCCAAATTTTGAAGAAAGTTTAGTCTGACTTTAGTTTTACAAGGAGGAAGCAGTACTGAAATTCGGTAACAAATTTTTTATTATTTTTTATTGCAGAAATAAATATAAGTCAAGTAAATTTTTAATAATATCATGCGTTGCTAATCCTATTTGATAAGATATTCTGTTTTCTGTGGCCAGCTACCTATTTAAAGCTTTTTATACGCAAAAATATACTATCGTATGCTAGAGTTCAAAATGACCGTATTAACTACAGTAATCACGGAAAGCGTCATTATATTTAAATTAAGCAATATAAGTAATTTCCAGGAAATAAACAATTATTTGTTAACTTTACCTTATTTAATAATCTTTTCATGGTATAAAAGAAAAATTATAATTAAAAGAAATATTATAAAAGCCAAAGGAAGTTAACAGAAACATTTCGCGCTCTTTCTAAAAGAAATTGTCTGCGTTTGAAAATAATGTAAGCTCCCCACGTTAAAATATGTTTTATTCACTGAAAATTATCTAAAAATAATATTAATGATCAAGGATATTTACTTATGCACCTGTATATTTTTTAAAAAAATATATATATAAATTTTCTCAAGGCAAATATCAGAAAATTTGTATGTGTGCATTTTACGGAGAATTCCTTATTAAAGACAAATTACAATTCCTAGAGTAGGAATAAAAACTACAAACATTAGTGACTTAATTATAACTATAATATAATATGTTATATTATACATCAAATGGAGTCGTTAAAACTTTATATCCACGTAAGTCAGCTGCAGTCCTTATAATAATAGTATTTTGGAAAATTCGCGCATTATTTTATTCATAAGCCAGCTAGCTAAAAATGATACGTATCACCAATAGTAAAAAGAAAAGAATTGTATATGTGATCGTCAATCGTCAAATATTCGTCATGTTAAAATATGTATTATTTTCTTGGATCCCAAAAATTATATCAGTTAATTCAAGGAAGAATTAATATCCAACGCGGCTATGTTTTTCTTTGCCTACTTTATTAATTGCACCAGAATGGAGGCAATTTTTATATAAATGAAATAATAAAATGTGTTTCTTATTTTAAATTTGCTTCGTGAACTACGAATGGATCAAGTTCTTCATCTAGATAAATTGCCCAACGGAAAAACATTTTTCCAGTGAGATTATAAGCACTTGTTAAGTAATGATTTTTTTTTTTAACTAATTTGTAAAATTATGTGTATTTTTTTTTATATCAACAGGTGAAAGGCTGTATAATCAAGTAATATTTAAATGATCTTGTAATTATAAAGGTATGTTTTCATATACTTATTCTAGGTTAAATTTATATTCGACATGAAAAAAAAAAGTTTTTTTTTTATTTTTATAAAATGTGTTTACTTATGATATGCATTATGGATATAAATATATATGTTAGATGCGTAAAAGTAGAAAAATTTAGATACTTAATAGGTAAAATATCTAGTTAAAATTATCAGAAGTAATTAAAGATAAGTGCTATACAAGATATTACTTATTTAAAGTTTGAAACAAATTTATATTATATTAATTGCGGAACTTATTCCCAATTATTCTGTATTAATGCATTCACTTGATTTAGTTCAAGATACTATAATACCAATTACTTGTTGAATTTTTCTTTGGCAAAGGCGAAAATTATTATGGTTAATTCTGTGTTATCCATTGATTTCAGATGTTGATCTAAGTATACCCCGGAACATAAATTTAGTATAATTAGTGTATTTGCTTGTCTTGCCCCGAGAAAAAAACCGGAATATGATTAATATTCGCATTAGTAATAATTGTAATGTCTTTATTTTGTGGGATGGAAAATGATCTCCCCAAAAGCTTTATTTTCCATGAGGGGAATAGATAAATCTAGTATTCTCAGAGTTAGGACGATCAGTAATTTATATCGTATTTAGCGTATTTCATTCGTTAAAAATCCCAGGAGAGGATTATACTTAGTGTGTGTTCCTATTATGCCCAAGTAAGAGGCAAGGACCCACCAAACTATTTTAATGTAGTAGTTAATTCTACAGACCTTCAGTGTTATTCCATATTCCTCATGAGAAAATAGAGATAATTCCACCACGGAAGGTGTTGAATATTGTGTTTTGTTTAGAAAGTTATGGCAAGATAACGGGTATATTGGAGGTTAATTCCTCAAGATCCATTTAGTAAAAATAGCATGCTAGTATATATGATCAATGTCTGGATTGTGCGGCGGAATAGTGCTGGTAATCCACACGTAAGTCAATGGAGAGAGTAAGTTTAAAATTGCGTGATTTAGAAATTTTTATTTGCCAATGGAGGGTTCAAATACTAGGTTTAATTCAGGTTAATGATTAATTAGCACTCACAATATAACTTATACTGAGGAATACAATGTGTATAACAACTTCAGTTGTTATTAAGGTAAATATTAAAATAATAAGTGTAACTTCTGATAAATAACCCATAAATTATAATAAGTTATCTAAATAAAAACTATCATTTAATTAAAAATATGATAATAAAAATCGTTTGTACGCATTGCCTAGAATCAGATTATTTTTATTTTAAAACAAATAGTTAGTTAATAAAGTTAAGCAGCCGTTCATATAAGATACACTAAACAGATGAGTTGATGTATCGATAATAATATTTAATTTGTTATATTCAATTTGCATAAATGTAAAAAGAAGATGAAGAAGTAGTTCGAATCCAAGTCTAAAAGTATAGACGAATTAATGTTAGTTATATTTTGTTTTATCCATATGGGATCGAATAAATTGTATATGTTTGTTTATTATGTTAATCATAAAGGATAGTTTTGTTAAACTGTAATAATAAATTATAATCTTGTTCAAATTTAATAATAAATTATAGTCTTGTTACAAGTTGTTTTGAGTCATTTTTCTTATGTGCTAAATAAAAGTGTATTGGCATAATACTTGCAATACTTTCTTGAGTCCAAAATAATTTATGAAATCTTAAATTCAATACACCAGATAGACAATTGTAAGCAGATCAGAATATTTCAGTATAGTTTAATTTAATAAGAATTATTTATGGAATTGAAAACTTCAGACCAAGACATTTTATTTTATGAGTGTGTAAAATCACTTTATTCCCAAACCAGTAGGTTTTGGTTGCACATTGTTCCATACACATTTAAGTGAAGTGTCTAAGTAATAAATCTTAGTTAAATTATTGTGTTGTCATGGATGATGGAAGGACACAAAAGCACCCTTGTCTTTTCATCATTCCGACTGAGATTCTGGATAAAATGGCTGTATTATTCAAAATTATGCGTTGTTATTGAATATGGTTATTATCTCGTTAAATATTATAATAGTTGATATGTGGATGAAGACACCTGGAATTTAAATAAGGTAAATGTTTCCTATAGCCGACCAGAATGTCAGTCATATGCGACAACACAATACTGCCGAGCATTTTATCAAATATAACAGAGAACCCTGAGATTAGTGTCATTATTATAAGTGCTCTTAAATTAAGAATTGATTCATTATGATCAATATTACAAGCGTGGCATGGCTTAAGAGATTGAAACATCTAATTGTATAACAACAAAAATATTGAGATCATATTGGCAAATTAATAAATGTTTTGTTTTAGTCAGTAATATTAACAATGACATGAAATCATCATCATCCTTGTCGAACAGTGCAAGTACTTACAGCTCAGAGAATGTGTTTTGGATAGAGAAAGAATGTTAGTTTATTCTAAATTTTCTTTTTAAATTTATTTTATTAATGATAATTTTTTTTTATTCTATCTCTGTTTGAACTGCATATCGCTGTAGCTGAATTATTATAACTAACCTAACGTCGAGCTATATTAGATAAAAATATAGGGTTTGCTACCCGTCCTAGACGGAAGCGTCCGAATTCTCTTTAATAGAAGCGATTAGATTTCCGAATCTGATTTAATAGTTAAGAATTCATTCGTTTACTAGGTTTTCCGAATTCTCTTTATTGAATTCGTTCATTTATTTTAAATTTGAAATCGATTCGTTTATTGGGAATGGAATTAGGCTTTCCGAATGATTTCATAAATTTGAAGCCATTCTTTTATTAGGTTAGAATATATATATATATATATATACTGAAAAATAATAAAGATATGTGTAAGAGACTGTAATATGGGTCAACTGATAAGTGCTGGTTTAGCATGAAATGTGCATTTTGGGTATCATCATGTTTATGATTATACTCCTCTACAAAGTATTAAAAGTAGATAAAAACCAGTTCCTATTTTGCATGAGAATGGTGTAATGAAAATTCTACAAAAATATTATTTATTAAGTGGATAATCTCTAGCCTAATGAATGATTAATAAAACTTATTAATATACGTCCATTAAGTGGTTTGTTTTAAAGCTGTAGGGGCAGAAAGTTTGTCATAATTATCAAGTAATCCGTAATACTGAACAATAATAAAAATATGTGTAGAAGATTGATCTCTGTGCAGACTGATGAGTGCTGATTCAGTATAAAATGTGCATCTTAGAGATGATACCTCTTTTTCATGTCTTTTGTCATAGGTTTATGATTATGCCTCTTCACAAGGTGTTAAAAGTGGATAAAAACCCGTTCCTACCTTGCATAAGAGTGGTGTCATAAAAATTACATAAAATATTATTCATTAAAATTAACATATATCTGTCATGCATCCTTAATGAAGTAATTATGTGGTAGACTGGTAGATTCTGGAGGTCAAAATTTATGGAATGCAGCCCATTTCTTATTGGTAAATACAATTATTGTGCATAACATATAATAAGTTCATAAATGTAGCAGAATAATTTTCCATTGGAAATTTCTTTTAATTTTAATATTCTATTGTAACTTATCATAGATAAAAAATAGTGCAAGATGATTAACTAATGAGGAAAAGATGATGATGATGTAGGAGACTAATGGGCTAATTTGTCTTATAATTTAAGCAATACCAAATACCTATTTTTTAACTATGATATGAAAGTAAAATGAAATAAGTGATAATTTATAATTTAACAGTTCATAATTTACTAGGCGTTTAGTTTTAAAAATTAATAATAAGCAAATATTAATGTGTAATGAAGGAATAAATAAGTAAAACTGTAATAAATTTGTTGCCTTCTAAGATATTTTTGCTAAAATTTTAGTAATAAGAAAGCAAACTTTTAAGCTTAATGTGAAGCAAATGTATATATCTACACATATAATAATAATAATAATAATAATAATAATAATAATAATAATAATAATAATAATAATAATAATAATAATAATAATAATAATAATAATAATAATAATAATAATAATAATAATAATAATAATAATAATAATAATAATAATAATAATAATAATAATAATAATAATAATAATAATAATAATAATAATAATAATAATAATAATAATAATAATAATAATAATAATAATAATAATAATAATAATAATAATAATAATAATAATAATAATATAATTGTTAATTAGAGAAGATATTAATTAGTATTAAAGTTTATCGGCTTAACGTTTTCGAGGATCCATGCCTCATATTCATAGCCTTCATAAAATGTATAATAAAATATGCAAATACAAATATTCAAATAAGCTAGTATTATGTAGCCCATTTCTTCGAGATCTCGAAGCAAGTATCCTTTCTATTAATGGCATGGATGTTTCCATTGATGTAAAATGCCTCCTTTATTTTTCTTTTGTGATCATTTGATTCTGAGCACAATATTATGGGATTGGCGGGTGTGAAGTTGTGTCCAGATTGTTTAGCATGCTCCAAGAATACAGAGGACGTGTTGCTGTTTTTCTGAGCTCTGTTAAATGTGTAAATATGTTGACCCAGTCTAGTATTGATTGTAGCTTTCGTTTCACCATAATATATAGCATGTGCTCAGAATCAAATGATCACAAAAGCAAAAATAAAGGAGGTATTTTACATCAATGGAAACATCCATGCCATTAATAGAAAGGATACTTGCTTCGAGATCTCGAAGAAATGGGCTACGTAATACTAGCTTATTTGAATATTTGTATTTGCATATTTTATTATACATTTTATGAAGGCTATGAATATGAGGCATGGATCCTCGAAAAACGTTAGCCGATAAACTTTAATACTAATTAATATCTTCTCTAATTAACAACTATATATTTTACATATAGTGAGAAGTAAAGCTATATTTATTAAATAATAAAATAATAATAATAATAATAATAATAATAATAATAATAATAATAATAATAATAATAATAATAATAGTAGTAGTAGTAGTAGTAGTAGTAGTAGTAGTATGTTACACCACGCAATTGAAGTAAAACTTTCTCCCACCAATTTTTCTGATCATGCAGCACAAATAATGAAACTAAATTTAGACACACACTGCAATACTTTTAACAACATACAAAAAACAATAAGAATTCTACTTCCAAATAGTACTCCCGAGGCTCTCTTCTCAGAAATGTATATAATGTTAAACAAATTAAATCAAATTGAACTGGACCCGATCTCCAAATATATAGCATATATAAATACACTCTCGTTTAACATAAATCACATTACACAAAAATCCACATCCCCCTTCAAAATTAATCACATTAGCAGAGGAAATAAATAAAAGGATAATACAGGCAAAACCAGTCAAGAATAACCAAGCAAATATAATAAAGCTAACAAAGTTATACAATCAAACCGTTGATAAACTGAAACAATATCTAGCAATAAAGAAAAAGAAAATTTGTCTCACACAACAACATACATGAACCCGCGGATATATTCATTGGGCTTTAGGTTATCCATGCACAAACAAAGTACCCATTGCACTAGAATGGGAAAATAGAGTGACAGCTGGTTATAATATGCTAGACCCTATATATAACTACTTCAAAAAAAAAACTAACTAAAAATAATCATTTCAAACCACTTGCAGATTATTTTGGCAAGCCAGAAACGGAAACACCTTTTGAAATAAAAGATTTTGCAATAGTTTTAAACTCAGTCCCAAGCACATGTCATCCAGGGCCACCAGGGATCCCACAATTTGTACTGTCACATCTCAGCCAATTCACAAATAAATATTTATGCCAACTTGCAAATCAATTATCACAGAAACTATATAATATACAAGGGCTATATCCAATATCAATGGTCCCATTTATGAAAAAACAAGAACCAATTTCCACACCAGCCAATCTCCGACCAATCTCAATGGAGCCATTGGGAATAAAAATACTGGAAAAGGTCATAAAGGATAAAATTGAACAATACATAGTACCAATAATATCACAGCATCAATACGCAAAAAAAGGGTCATCCACAGGGCAGGCAGCATTAATATATAAAACGCTAATTAATTCAGTTATTAAAAAGAAAAAATATGCACCAATGGTAGTCCAGCTGGATTTTGAAAGTGCTTTTGACTCTGTCCCAATAGAAACACTATTGAGTCAGCTAAAAGAAACACAGATACCTAAAACAATATTATATACAATAGGCAATTTGCTTCTAAATAGAGAAATACACATCACGCTCAATGGTAGATCCACATCATCATTCAATCCCAGCCAATCAATCCCGCAAGGTTCTCCACTAAGCACACTGCTATTTACCTTTTATTTAAATCCACTGCTAGAGCAAATAAATAAAAAAATTCAAGGAATTCAAATACCAAATACTAATACATACATTCCCTGCATAGCTTATATGGATGATGTCACAGTGTTTCTAAACTCAAAAAAGCAAATACATATACTACAGGAAATAATAGAAGAATACACAAAAAATTTCAAATTAAAAAGATCGGAAGATCAATAAATCAGTAGCATGGTCAATATACACAGGCAAAACAGACACACAAATTTATCAAGGTAAGCTCAGTAATTTCCTGGGTTTTCCTTTCCACTTGGGAATGAGCCAGATGAGAAGGAATATACAAAATAAACTCAAGTTTGAAGCGGAAAGGATCATAACATCACTCTCCAGATCATATCTCTCACTTTATGCAAAAGTGTCACTATTTAATCAACTTATAATGACCAAAATAACTTACTACCTGCCAATAACTACTTTTACAAAACAATTTACAAAGTCAATTAACTCACTCTGTAATAAACTATTATGGAACAGAAAAATAGTAGCAATTTCCTTAAAGCAACTTAACCAACCAACAAAATGGAATGGCCTTGGACCGTATGCCTATACATACTTTCTACACACAAAAAACAGTAAATCTACTGATTACAATATTCAGACGTTTTCCAAACATAGAACCAAAAGAGGAAATCACACCAACGGACTGACCCCCACCCACAGACAATTATATAAATACACTACTGATAAGTATTAAAAACATTAAAGATAAAATAGCACTGAAGAATCCAATTAAATATACTTATTGGCAAATTCATGATTTTCTAACTCAAAGCCAAGAAAACAACAATAGGATAACAGTACTAGGAATAAATAATAGTCAATTACTCAAAAAGTACAAAACATGGTATTTAGAACCTAAATTGTTTGACTTCATCCTCAAATTGAATTTAAATGCACTACCTACAGAACATTTCATTCGGTTCAGAAGATTTTACCTAAATGTTGATCCAATGTGTGCTTTATGTCACCAAGAAGAAGAAATACAAGAACATTTAATATATCACTGTAAAGGCTTAGAAAAAGTCAGACAACTGATGGTGAATAATTACAGGAAAAGGGAAACCACAATAGAAAAAATGCTAAAAGCTTTCAATGAAAATAAAATACCTATAAAACGTGCAGCAACTTTCAGTATATATGCCTTATGGTGTACTAGATGTGCTTTCACTTTAGGAAACAATCCAAGAAGACATCCCAACACATATCACAACAAACTAGGAAAACTTAAGGAAAGGGACAATCTTCTAGCACCAACCGGATATTTATGCTGCCACATGATCTCTATTTAAAATAAAAGCAGCCTTATAATGGATAGACCAAATACAACCTCTGAAAAATGGAAAACTGAAATGAACTCATAATAAGAACTGAAATATCTAAAAGATGTGAACTGCAAAAGACCCTAATGGTTAAAAAAAAACAAAAGTATATTTTCTGTGTTTCAAGATGTATCCTAGAATATGATGTTTTATACAATGTATTACTTGATAAGAATGTAACCTTTTTTTTGCCTAATAAAGTTTGCTTTGAAATATAATAATAATAATAATAATAATAATAATAATAATAATAATAATAATAATAATAATAATAATAATAATAATAATAATAATAATAATAATAATAATAATAATAATAATAATAATAATAATAATAATAATAATAATAATAATAATAATAATAATAATAATAATAATAATAATAATAATAATAATAATAATAATAATAATAATAATAATAATAATAATAATAATAATAATAATAATAATAATAATAATAATAATAATAATAATAATAATAATAATAATAATAATAATAATAATAATAATAATAATAATAATAATAATAATAATAATAATAAATAATAATAATAATAATAATAATAATAATAATAATAATAATAATAATAATAATAATAATAATAATAATATGAAGGGGAAATGTTAGGAAAATAAGAATAATAGATAAATAAGAATCACAATTGTGGACAAACAAATTGTCACTATTTTACTTCAGTTCTTCCCCATCATTCTATCAGCATGCAGAGTGTTTTCATGGCAACAGCACAAACCCATGAGTCAGAAACCTACAACAATTAAGCAAAAGTTTTAAAATAAATTTATTAAAAATATTAACATAGTAATATACAGTTAAACTTTATAAAAAAAATTACATAGAATTCAGAATAAAACTCGAATAGGTCAATGCAGAAAAAAGGTATCTTAATGAGACTAAATGGAAAATGAAATTTTCACCCAAGTATCATCATGTAGACTCACAGGCGAAAGCAGAGAGTCTCACTGCTTGACTTGATCAAGGAGCTTGATGAAGACAGTTATCGCTAAGTCCTGAGAATAAACAAAGATGAGCCTGCAATGTGTCAAACATAAAAGAAAATGTTATAAAATAAATAATATTCTTGCTGCAAAAGATCCCTTTCTGACAGTATTACAAACAGAAAGAGCGTGCCTTAAGATCCAGAGAGGGAGGACATTCCATAACAATAAAGGCCCTAATTGACTTAAGAGCAGGACAAATATAGAAAATATGATGTAATGTCTCATTATACAATCTACACAACTGACACTGAGACATTTTTTTAATGAAAAGAAATATGTGATTTCTACTCAATAATCACTTACTCATGTCAATCAAGTACTGATTGATCCTGATGTATAGTTGGACAGATAAACACTGTTTGCAACAAGGTTCTTTCAAAAACTGAAAACAACATGAAGATTTTATGCTATAGAGTCTGACCCTATTACTGTATTAGAATGCACAGAGCAGCCAAATCATATAATTTAACAAACAAAATAAAATCATGTGAAAAAAGAAAGTGCAAATTCAAGTCAGCTTTCTCAGTAGTTATTTACACTTAAATTTTATAGAAGCAATAATAAATAATCAGTTGGACTGTATAAGCACAATTTAAAAAGATTTACAATGAAAATAGTCAAATGGGTTTTATTTCTCAGGGATTCCCAAAATGCTCAAGTAGTGGAAGTGCAAAAACTAGAATTGATCCAAGAATTATTATGTCACAGAGCCTAACAAGGATTTTGTGCTTCCAGAGTTGACAAGTGGTAAAGATTTTATGTTCCAGAGCTGACAAGAGCTAGAACCTCACATGATCACCATTCTTTGTGCTTGCACTCTGTGTAGACAGCTTGTGTAAGCATAAAGAATGGTGATCATGTGATGTTTAGAATTTAATACCAATCATTCCCAAAAGGATTAAGTTAACCATGGTTATTAATAAACTAAAAACACCAAAAAGTGTGAATGCTGAAGTGAGTTCAGATTTATACAACTATACAGGCTAATGAGATTGAATCAAAAACATTATTGTGCTTTAATTTTGGACTCAGAGCTTTATAATTAGCTAATAAGGTAAATGGTGGCTGATTGATGGTTAGTTTAGATCCTAATATCTAGGTACAGTGATTTCAGATACAAGGTTCCTCACTGATAAAATCTATAAGCTAGAAACTATTCTGGAGATATTGGATGAGTAGAAACTAGATAGAGATTTTATGCACAAACCTTCCTGTATCCATAGATTATTATGGCTTGTACTGAGTGGTGATATTGTATGAAGAGTTTAGCCTCTTTTATGTAAAATCTAAAACTAGAACCAATTCAAGATTTTATGTTTCAGACCCTGAC